>CM053270.1:74460548-75023401 GCA_028583415.1 Protea cynaroides
GTCCTTGAAACATGTTTTGATGGTAGTACTTGAGAAGGCTTCCTGTCGCTTCGGAGTCAATAACATGTATCTCTCTGATAAGCTCCTTTGTATATCACCATGTGTTTTGTCTGATTGTCTGACCCGTTTTTCTTTTTTAATTTTTTGGGGGTGCAACTCTTCCTCAAGTTAGTGCTTCCGTCCTTAGGTGGAACCAATCATTGGAAGCTTTCTTAAAATAAAAAGTTATTTGCTATAATTAATATCCTTATATAAGAAATCTTTTAACTCTCTTTAACTTCCTTTGTGAATGAGAGTGATAAGTGGTAAAATGGAGGTTCAGTTTTTTTTTTTTTTTTTAAATTATATATATATATATATATATATATATATATATATTCTCTTTCTTGAATCATGGAATGAGTTAGGGAATGCAGTTCATTTTGGAACACCCTCTTTAGTCTATTCTACATCTGGAGGGCAGAACGGAAATGCCTTCCTCTTTAATCCATTCTTATCCTATTTTAGAAATGCATTCTTCAGTCTGAGAATGCATACCCAATATAGTCTAAATCTACTTTATCAACCCACCCACCTCTAGGCCCCAAATAAAGGAACAAATATCATAAGAATAAAAGATCCTCAGAATGAATGATTGTGATGCTCTTGGTTGGAATCCATGAAAAATGGGGCAAGGTTTTAAATCTGGGATCTCGAGCCCATCTCAATGAGGTTGAGATTTCGTTGAGATCTCATTGAGACACTGTTTTTTTTTAATATATAAAGATGAAGATTTCTGAGATTTTTGAGAACTCGGGGAGGTTGAGATTTCTTAGATTTCGCTGAAATCTCACCAAGAGTTAAAACTATAATTATGTGGCCATCTTGAACAACTTTGGAATCTGTTTGAGTAGACCTCTCCTTTGAAGGTCTATTTCCGCATTAGCATCCAATTTGATCTTTTAATAAACATGAAAAACAATAGAATCATGTTGGAAGACCAACCTAACTGATAATTTACAAGGTTCCTTTCATGGGTTTCAACTTCAATACGACAAATTATGACTTATTAATTTCTTTCATTCAATTGTGAGATTGTGAATACGTCCAGTCGTGTCAATATCATGACAGAGACTCACTAAGGCCCTATTTGTTTCATTGTAAATTTTTAATGATATTTTATATGAATTTTTTTTTCAATGTGTTTTGTTGCATTTTATTTTTAAAAAAATAATGAAAATCATGTTTTACTGACAATTTTTTCTTTTTTTCCCATCATTTTACATTGAAACAAAGGGAGTTAACAATAAAAATTTTCTTAATAAAACATCTTTGGATGTCATATAATGTCTTAGTAGAAAAGAACATGAGAGATGCATGTTGACAAAGTAAAGATGAAAATTTTGTCTGAGGCCTCTGTCTTTTTCTTGAATATTAAACTTAAAACCAATCAAATAAGAGGTGGGAGAGAATGTGTAGAATTGTAGGTATAGAGTTGTCTTTTACATGGTTGGTTTCATATTCAAGAAAAGACAGGTGGGAAAAAAAATGAAAGAAGCCAAGAAATTAAACCTTTGATTTTTAAGAATATTTTGACTTTTCTTGTTGTTTCCCATTTAGGTTTTGTTAATTTGTTTCATTGCAAAATTTTCTGTACAAATATTGAAAATTTTTTCTATGTGAAAATTTTCTATTTTTTCAATGTCTTTCTTTGCATTTTACATTAAAACGAATAGTGAAAAATCCTAATTTATAGTAAAATCTCCCATTTTCACCATTTTACATGAAAACTAATGGAACCTTAATGTTTTGGTATATTCTTCTGATGTCAAATCCCATTGACAGCGGCATTTGGTGTCCGTCAGATCAACGCAAAACCCCAAAGGGAATCGTGTCAAATGGGCTTGACATTAGTCGATGTCAAGTTGAAAGACTCATGTTTAAATATGATAAAATATTATTGTCACAAGGGTCTATTTCTTTTTCACACTCACAAAATACTTATCCTGCCATGTGGACAGATGCTATGTTTATCCCAACTGTTGGATAAAAAAGATATGGTCTAGAATAATCATGTGTCAAATTTTAGAGTCTAATTCAATCAGATATTTCTCGAGTACTGGAATGCATCACATGTTTGCACATGCATGTGTGTTAACATTCTAGTCATTATTATGCGTTTTCCCAATTCTAATGAGGATTAGAAGATTTCGATATTAAAAACCAAGAAAATAAAGGACTCGAATATTTCTTGTGACTTCCAGTAATATCACAAACAATTGTGGCAGCAATAACTACCCTAAAAATATAGGATAAGTTGTCTATTCGAAAAAATGATCTTGACCGGTAGTGATTTTCATATCGATTACTGAATACCTATTTGTGCATTGTGACGAGAGTTCTCAAAACTGACGGTGTGGGTAGGCCACCAACGAGAAACGGACGAAAGTTCTTTCAATGAGGGGAGAATGAGGAAAAAGAGAGCATAGCCTCTACGCCAGATCAGAGATACTTTTTCTAATATAATAATTCTTCCTTTGTGGGTAGGTCAGATATATATATATATGAAGGAAGAGATGAAATAAAAATAAGAAATTTGATTCTGTAACTGACTCAAAAATTATAAATTGATTTTGTATTATTTGATGGCAACTTCTAAGGTTAGTTCTGGATGCTTCATGGATGATGGGGATATTACTATTAAATATTTTTATTTTCAAATTTAAATAATTTGGCTAATTAATTTTACTTCCTTTTTCAACAAAAATTACTTTGATTTGAACCAGAACATAGGATATAATAATTGATGTGTGTGCATGCATGCATGCATGCATATGCATGTGTTCGTGTGTGCATGTGAGCTACATACATATAAATTGAAATCCATTTAAAGCTTAATCAGGAAACATAAATTCAACCCGGGGCCGATCCGACTCTGAGTCGTGACTCCTAATACCGGTATTGATTCCTGTAATCCTGGCTGTTGAGGCCTTCCCAACGTATTTAGTGTTGGGATTGGGATTCTCTGAGGATCTTAATCACTCAAAGTGAATCGACATGTATCTCAATGAACTCTCATTTTTCTTTTTCTTTTTGTGTTGGGGCTATTTTCTTATCAAGAACCCATCAGCATATGCCACATGGCAAATGCATGGCATTCTACATGCCACCGGCCATGATGGCACGTAAATTAATTATTAAAATTCCACATTAGAAGTTGGTATGAGAGTATGACACTCATAACCTACACCCCATATGTCGGGTTGCGCACTGAGTGATCCTTTCTCCTCCACCTCATTGGAAGGTGTCAATTTATGGATGCATTGGTTTGAATTAACCCGAAATCAATCAGTATTTAATTGTTATTGGACACGTTTCGGGTTGAGGTATGACATATCCTACCAGTCCCGGTTCAGTCTGGGCTAATTCAAAACCGGCTTTAAAAGTTGACTAATGAACTCGAACTCGATAATGATCTGGATCAAACCAATTTAGACAGAATATGAAACCCTAGCTTCACTATTTTAGTTTTTTGGATAGCCTTAACAAGTTTCCTATCGGATTTTCAACCCAAATCAGCCCAAACCAGCCCAATAACAATCCGATAAGGTAATTCTGATAACAATCCGAAACCAGACCGACCTGTTAATTAACGTGCACAGTGCAACCGAAGCAGCCCGAACTTCTTAATGAACATGTTTCGATCAAGCCCTATAAAGTCGAATACCGACTTGACCTAGACTGAAACCAACCTAGACCGACCCATTAATCCCTAGTCTAATTATTCATTGGGGAGCCGGGCCGCGGAAGAGATACGAAACATAACGCCAAATCAGGCTTACGGTTTGGTGAGTCCCGGCACGGTAGGGCTTCCTAAAAACAGTGGGTCCCACAGTTTTGCATGGTAGGGTCCACTTGTTGGCTAACAGAGATTGGGCGTCGGTCAAAGATTTTCTGCTCAGATTGGAATGACTATATATGATCCCTAATTGTGTGATCTATTGTCAAATTTGGTGTTCTTAAGGATGGTGAGGATTTACCAAAAAAGAAAAAATAAATAATAATAAAAAGTTGGTGAGTTTTGGGACGATATTTTAATACGATTTTAGAATCTATAATTTTTTTTTACAAAATATAATTTTTTTATATGCAAGATAATCCCTAATGTGGAAAAGAAAATTAATCATTCAAAAAGGTAAGAAAGAAAAAAACACGAGGATCAAGTCTTCCGAAAAGGATGAATTCTAACCAATCGAGACACGAACAGAAACACAAGATCGGACAAAAATAGAACACCCAGAAACCGAAGATGAAAACTGCAATTTTCGATGATGGGTTGGACTTTTTTACGGTAGAAATTAGTCATAAATTTCTTTTTCTAATCAACTACTCTCCGGTAAGGAGACCCATGATCTCACTTTCAAAGAGGTACAAAGACACCCACCCCGATATTTGAAATTTTCATGATATTCTTTCCTTTTATCCAATTCATCCACAAAAGCTCTTTTTTTGAAGATCACCGCCTTAGAGAACCTAATCCTTTTTTTTTTAATACAATTTCATGCTTCTTGACCTAAGATGGCCACCTAAATAATAAAACATACGAACATCCATAGCATCTCGAGATGTAAACAAATTCAAATCTGGATGACAGATGGGATGATGGTGAATATTGACGTGGGATCTATCTCCATCGAATCAAGTAGGTGGGGGCAGCATGAATTTAGTAATTAGTATCAGATCGGCTGGATAGGACAATTTGCATTAGGTTTGACCATGGCTAACACCGATTTTCTCTCTATTTCATTTTTGCTCCAATCCAACAAGATACTTGAATGTATCACGATCATTCACGATTATTAATAACTCCCATTGTATTGACTTATTAATGTCCTTGTATGTCCATGCATATGTATTAATACTTTATAAATTATTATATACTCTCCCAATCTAAGAAAGGTCATATGGTTTCAATTAAAAAAATCACACAAATGGGTGGTTCAGATTTATCTATTAATTTTTTAAAATATCACATTCCATTGATACAAAAATAATATATTTTTTGGAAATTTACTCGTACCCCTCCGTCTGGAGTTAAGTCCAAATACAACTACTATTTTAAGGTTCACAACAATTACAAGCACACCCCATTGAGTAATCGTTGTAATTAATTACCCTTCTTGAATTTACAAGCAATTTTGGATTTTTGCCGGCATTTACAAGTTTGAGTTCCCATTTTCTACAAACTACCCCCGACACCCTATTTGCGCCAGGTTTTTGCCGGACTTCATATCCATTGAGGCAATTAACTGTATCAGGCACCCACAAGTCGCATCGTTTGCGATTGACCACATACGAGGAGAGTGAAACCAAACCCCATATATCAAGCTACGCACCAAATAATTTAAGGGCTCAGATCCAGCCTACACCCACATATCCGGCATCGATTGGTGGGAATCACCCTCCTCCCAAATCTCTGGGAGGAGAGGATTTGAATCCAACTTTATGGGCTAGATGAGAAGTTGACTGAACCCAACCACCATCTATATTCTGTGGGACTTACATTCTAGAGGTGGGTATTATACAAGGGCTGGCTCACACTTCATGGATGGTGATAGATCCAGATAACATATACTATTATCATATAAGTACGTACAGGTGAATTATAGGAATTGTACCATATCATTTATGTCGAAACCGATATCCAGTTTAGTAGTCAGGACATTAATGATTGTAAAAATGATATCGTTTATGTAATCGATATAGTACGATATTATAATGATTTACCGTTAATATAAAACCGATTGCATATTGAATAATACCGTGTAATCCCATTATTTAAGTGCTAAACCATTCACAAGTTATGACTAAACATTTTGTCTTTCTATTTATGATTGAATTTTCATAAGAATCTTTTATATTTTACTTTGAAATATTATTCATGCTTACAAATTGCAATAAAAAATGATAAATAATTTTATATTGTTTACCTAAGCAATATGATAATGATATTGTCTTATTACATATCGTATTGAATTAATATCGTACCAATATACTGAAATCACACCATTTAACACCCTTATACCCGCACCATGTAATTCAACATGTGGACTAGAATACTTGCTTCTGGAGTCTTATTCAAACGTCAGAATCCATGGGTTAAGAGATTCCCTCTTCATTATAAATGCAGAAAACTCGATCATAAAATAAAATTTTCATGATTCAAGAGTCAAGATTGGAAGGAGAAAAAAAAAAAAGATAGATGGATTTGATTCACATCTTTATCCATTTAAGGGAATCCAGAATTCCAATTACTAATTTAGATAATCCGGAAAATAATATATTTTTGTATATATATTATACTAATAAATAAAAATTAAGTAATCGAGAGATATGGATTGGGAGTGACTCATATCCGCATGGATAAGAAGGTCCAATTAGAGATGTAAATGGATAGTCAAAAATCAGAAATCCGTTCCCATCCATATCTGTTTAGGATATTCAAATGTAATCACAATCAGGCCGTATTCAATCCGTTTACATCCCTAGTGACTAGTGTGTGCGTGAGGGAAGAAAAACAGAGACAAAAACAGAGGGAGCAAGAATTGAGGGGTTAATGTAGGGTTACAACTTACAGAGTAGACCCTGGCATGGGCTTGCAATGGTGTCAACTATATTAAAGAGGAATCCGAATCTTCTCCAGCGATTGGAGAGCCTAGTGAGTTATCAAACGGCCTCAGATCACTCGGCACACAACCCCATATATCAAGCTACGCACCAAATAATTTGAGACCATCCAATCACTCCCGGGGCGGCCTTCCATACTTTTCTCTTATGCATTCTGATGTCGACAATCTAACAACACCATATATATATATATATATACTACAAACAAAACTCCAGATTCCAAGACCCCAATCACCTTCCATGCATTTACTATCCAATCTATCTTCCTCTTTTTCTTTTCAATTATTTTTTTTCCTCGTCCAAATTTAAACAAATATTTAATCCACCGATATATTAATAATGATTAAAGAAAAAGGAGAAACCATTTTTATTAAGGCTTTGTTTGTTTGGTAGTGAAAATTTTATTACTTTTCAATACTTTTTAACATTGTACGTTGGGGAGGGATTTGGTGTATCGGATCGAACGGATCCACATCCTCTCCAGTCTGAGTTTGGGCGAAAGATTTGGCGGTTCGGATGGATGGTTGTTACCTGGTTCTCGAGTGGATTCGAATCCTTCATCCAAGTCGATACCCCTATCGGCTCAACTTGTTAGCTCAGGTGTCGGCTCGAATAGAGGACTCGGATCCACCTAAGAATCAGATGGCAATCATCCATCCGAGCCGCTAAATCTCTCACTTAAACTCAAACGGAAGACGATTTCTATACGGATCGAACACGAGTGGGTGTTTTTGGCATAAACGGCATTATCGTCCACATGCAAGTTCTTATAAATTTTAAATTTTTGCATTAAAATAAGAATTAATATATTTTTTTTCTAACATATTACATTAAAACAATGCAAAATGGCTAGCTTATTCTAACCTCCTGCATTGACAACCGTCAATTTTCGAGGGTATAATCTAATCCGTTGAAATCATAACATCTTAATATTAAGTCCATCCTATTATTACGGTGACAGCCGGTTTAGTCGGGAGATCTCCTTTACAGAGGATTGTTCCAAATAAAAGATATTGAGAATAATTTCACATTACTCAAATATTATAATCATGGGTGTCTTATATATGTAAGAATGGATCCGAGTCGTCTCCTCCCTGTACTACAAGGAGGAGGGAGATGTTCCCGTCGGACGGCCGACACGTGGCTCTTGGGAAAATCAAAGCCTTACGTTCGGGGCGACACCCCCTGTCGGCTCGGCTTGTCGGTTGGGTGTCTGCTCGGACGTGGGGCTCGGATTTTTCGAGTGCCACGTGTCAGCCATCCGATGGGGGAGTCTCCCTCCTCCCTGAAGTACAGGGAGGAGACGGTTTGAATCCTGTAAGAATCCCCCCCACTTACTAGTTTGAATTTTTTAGATGGAAATTTTTACATGGTATCAAAGTTTCAGAGTCCTCATATGGTATCTCAAAAAAAAAAAAGGGGACAAGTCACCTAAAATAGGGAGATACGGGTAACCCTGAGGAGCTGATCTCGAAAAAAACAAGGACAGTCGAGTACATGTTTCTAATATCACATATACATCACCCAATAGTAGGTTTACATGGGGGGGAAGTGTGTTGAGGATTGTTCCACATAAGAGATGTTGAAAATAGTCCCACATTGCTTACAGATTAGAATCTTAGGTGTCTTATATATGTAAGAGTCCTAACATCCCCCACCCCTTTCCGTCTCAGAAAAAGATCCTCTATTGTGAGGATCCTAGCCAGTCAAAGTGGATCGACATGTATCCCGATACACTCTCAGTGGATAGGATCCTCACTACAGAAATTAGAATCATGGGTGTCTTACATATATAAAAATCCCTCTACTTACTAGTACATGTTTCTAATATCAAAAAAAAAAAAAAAAAAAAAAGAAGGGACGATCACCCAAAAAAAAAGGGACTAGTCACCTAAAATAGGGGAATGTGGTAACCCTAGAGGAGCCGGTCTTGAAACAAACAAGGACATTCTAGTACATGTTTCTAATATCACATATACATCACCCAACAGTAGGTTTACACATAGGGGGGATGTTAAGGATTGTTCCACATAAGAGATGTTGAAAATAGTCTCACATTGCTTACAGATTTGAACTCGTGACTTCAACATCCCCCACCCCTCTCCATCTCTCTCTCTCTCCCCAGCTTCGAAAGTACGAATTCACCCTTCCAAGAATGATTTTTTTATTGAAAAAGCAGGGAAAATGGCACCTTGTTGCTCCCTCCATCTCCACAGTTTGTATCGATAAATTTTCTGCAACAAACTCCATGGCCATGGTGAGTTTGTGTTGGACTATATGTTGTCATTGTTGGCAACTTGGCAGATGTGACAAAGTTGATGAGCATACAGTCAGAGAAATGAGGAGAGAGAGAGTGTTAGTACAGGAAAGAGAGTATCAGTGCAGTGGCAAAGATAGAGGAACCTCGTATGTGTGTTCTACAGTGTTCTACATGTGTTTCAGATGACTTACAATGAATTGAATGAGATTTTACACTGAGTTTGAGTTTGATGAGAGAGAGTGTCTGTGGTCCCCACTAGTGAAGTGGCAAAGTTTCTGATTGCATGATAGTGATTCTAGTGCAGAGGCAGTGTTACAGTGTTGGGCATCTTCTGAAGCATGAAAAATGGAGAAAGAATGTAGAGAAAGAAAGAGGAGAGAGAAATTATGGGTGGGACCCACTGTGCCAAGGTGGCATGCCACCATGGCAGCCAGCCAAGCTGAGGGCCGGGGCACCACAGTGGCAGCCAGCCACATGGGCAGACCAAGGCCACAACAGCACCATGGCATGCCACAGCCGCATGCTAAGCAGCAGCCATGGCACACCATGGCATGCCTTGCAGCAACAAGCCCGCAAGGCAACAAGGCCCGCAGGCCCACTCCCTCATGGCCTCTAGCCGCTCCTCCAGCATGTACACACCTTCTGTTTGGTCGCCCATCAGCTGTTTGATATATTTTCTAGAGAGAGAGTCGAGTTGTTTAGAGAGAAGTTCTCTCGTGAAGTAAACTCTCTACGGGGTTTGTTTTAACAAACCTTCGGTCACAGAGGCGATTTTAGGAGTTGTTCAAGGGCTTTTGTGGTAATCTAAAAGACGAATATTCAAGATTCAAGATCGACAAGTGGGATAGAGCCATAAAGGAGAAATTTTGATCGGATGGCTCAAATAAAGGCGAGCTCTGGTGTCTCGTCGTAGTTGCGTCGAGATTTCATCGCGCGGCATTTGGCTGGACGAACGTAAGGTAATATGGTGATTCCTGTTATATGAAACAGATTCCTTGATTCCGTGTGGAAAAAGCGCGGTACTATGGCAGGTCGATCCAGATCTTGCGGTCGCGATTGAAGACAATCGCGCCTGATGCGATTAGTTCTGATCGAATGGCTTGAGTTAAATCCCGCCACTAGTCGACAGATCTAACGGACGTCAAGGTAGATTCCGTGTCCACCAATCATCGTCCAACAACACATAGGCGGACGACGATTACGTGCGGCGCGGGTATACGGTGAGCCTTCGAAAGATTCCATTTAGAATGATTTTATTAGCTAAACTTCAAACCGCCATAAATCGGTCATCCGAGCTCCAAATCGGTCCATTCAAGTTGCAGTTTTCATATTTTTGGCTCCTCTATTCATTGGGCGGTGTTGGGAGTCATAAAAACTTTGAGAAAAATTGAAAAGAAGGTTTTTGAAGGCAAAGAGAAGGTTTTCTAGGGTTTCGTGCCCTGTAGGAGTGATCAATGGAATGCTAAATCCCTTTGAGAGGTCAGTAGAGCTTTTATGTTTACATTCATGGTGATTATGGGTTGTGTAGAAGAGATTGGAAGCTTGTGAGTGAGGTGTAATCTGTAAATCGATCTCTATCATCATTGAAGGTTGTTGAAGAGTTCCTGAGAGCAGTGTGAAGCTTCAAGGAGATTGCTGGTCATTCGAAAACAATTGATTGTGAGATTTTCTCATTCCCCATCTTTTTATTGTTTTCTATGCATTGTATGCTAGCATAGGTGAAAGAAAAAATTGAATACTTATCTAGGCTGTGGGTTTAACTGTAAGGCAATTCTATAAGCCTAAAAATTATTATTTGTTTCGCATGGGTACGGGTTAAGCGTGGTGTGTTCAGTGGGCACTGGACACTGGCTGTTAAGCCTAAATTTTGGCATTGTTACGCCCTCTCAGTTTTATGCTGGGAGAACCTAGGGTTAGTATCATTGTCTTGTTAGAGACTAAAAGCTGAGTATTGAGTAAATACGGAGCTCGTGGGGCATTACTCCGTGGACTAGCCATCACACACTGTGGCGGTGAACCACGTAATATCTCTATATTCTTTGTTTTGTTTTCTAGTATATTTTTGGAATGCGTGGTATGACTTGTAGAGTGGGTGTGCAAATCTGGTAGACCTGGTCACTTAATGGTAGCGAGGTAAATTTGCATACGCTTGTGTATGTGTGAAAAATTAAATCTCCACCTAACTCTAGACAAGAGTGAAATTATCAAGAAAAAATTTCAGACACAGATTCACTCGTCAGTTTGTTCAATCACATATCCAAAAACCAAGTACATTTCTCTATGTTGAAATTAACTAGAAGCTTCGGTTTCATCTTGCTTCCCACTGCAAGAAAACCATTCAGATATTCATTTCGAGGTGCGCATTTCCTTCTTTTATCCATTTTCTTTTTGTGCTTTTATCTCATGTTATTCCTTGATAAATTTTAAAAAATTTCACATTTTTTTAAAGTTATCTTATCGATGTTGTTTGAAAATCCTAGTTCATCTTGGGTGAATACATGTTTTTTCATATTCCATCCTGAAAGCACATATTTTCTTACTAATAAACAAGGTGATAATGGCAGTTCAAAACTACAATGACAATAATGATGCTCTGTTAAGACAAAAGGAATCAGTAAATTCAGAATGGTATGCAATAAATATCAAACCTGCAATTAAAACTGAAAGAAACCATGATTCAGCAGAAGAACAATTCGTAAATCAAACGGCTGGAGTACAGCAGGGGTCAGTCACTAGCAGAGCAGCATTCGAGGACGATCCAGTCAAATTTGTAAACAGAGCTATTCAGTGGTGCTTCATGATTCAGTAGAGCTATTCACTTTTAAAGTAATGAAGGGCAATATCAATGGAAGCTTACAATGGCAGGATTCATAAATGGTCAAAACCCCCTTCTTCCTTGGCAATGGATGACTCAGTCTGCAAGTCGATTTTCAGTGAAGGCCCACCAAGCATGTGTTTGTACTCTAACGGCATCACTTCCATAATTGCCAAGGCACCTCCTACTGATTAACCAGACAGGTAATGAGAACTTCTCTTTTTGAAATTTTCATCATTTTAAATCTATTCTGTAACAATCAAAGAGCGACAAATGCTGTAATCAGGAGGAGGAAGACGAGAAAAGTGGAACTCGAACGAACCCTAAATAGGAAGCCCACCATTGAATCCTGAATGGAAGGAGAGAGTCGAAAACTTAGGGGTCATGATGTCTGCTCCTCGGCCGTTGGTCGAGTAGCGCCGTTGGAATGCCTTCAATCGGAAGGTGGATGCCTCAAAAGTGGGTTTGTTTAGGGTGTGAAACCAGAAAGCGTGCGGCTCGGGTGGTCGGTACTTGGCTGCTTCGTGCTGATTTGGACATTAATTAACGCAGGCGACATGTTTGAAAAAATGAGCGAATGAGAGAGATGGAGTGAAGGAATTAATATTTGAATATTATCAACATGGGAACAGAAATTAAAAGGGGCTTTCACACAGAGACAAAACCATGAGAAGAAAGTTCACTTCTATCTGAAGCCCCATTATTTTATCTCACGGCCATAATACCATGCTGGTCCTCCTCCTCCCCATTCTCTCTCTTCTGCAATTATTGCTATACTGTTCTTCTCTCTCTTCTCCTTTTTTTTTTTGCCATTAGGGAGCAGCTTTCCTAAATCCTAACTAGCACATCCATTTTGGAATTTATAGATTACATTAAATATTTATCATATAGCAAGTTAAATGAGGTTGAAATTTTGTGCACTCAATAAGGTTTTAGCTCGATCTAGTTACATGTCAGGGTTTCAATTCAAGTGAAATTGGCAAAGTAGGAAAATAAAGTTTGGGAACCCTATAGAAAATAAACTTATTAAAATAAAATGGGAAATATCAATACATGATAATATATGTTACATTTGACCATATAAAACCATATTCTACATATTTAATGGTTGTAATTGTCACATGATCCTTACGCATGACACATTTAAGCATGCTGTAGAAAATAACATGTTTTATAAGGCTATTTGAACTTGTACTAGTTGAAAGTCACAATATCATTTTTGATACATTTTATGGTAAAAGTTTTTTCACTCTGCCAATCTCCTAATAGAATTCATGATCCAGAGTGATGTTGTTGGGAGTATTCTTACATTGGTTAGGTCTGAAATTTTGGGTGTATTATATATTTGAGACCTTCACATACTAGTTCGAACTTTTGAAATGGAAATTTAACGTGGTATCAGAGCACCAGGTTCATTGCTTTCTCGTGTTATCTTTCCATGTGTATGCTCTGTCTAGCAATACGTGAGGGAGAGTGTTGGGAATGGTCCTGCATTAGTTAAGTCTAAAACCTTGGGTGCTTTATATACTTGAGAATCCCTCCACTTACTAGTTCAAACTTTTGAGATGAAAACTTAATAAATACACTATTTTAATAGCATTTCCCCTAATAATGCAAAGTGTTTGAAATGTCCACAGTCTACCCAATAGTCATATCCAACTCCCCGTAAAGATAGTGGTGGTAGATCTCAAACCCGTGCCGAAATTTTATTTATGTCCAAGTTCATCAGTTTCATTCATGAACAATATATTTCACAAAAAACATGACACAAAATTAATCAGAATATGATATATTTGGCAAACATATTGATCCCCATAAAGGTGTTGGGTGCAGACCGGAGAACCCGCACCAATTTTATTTATGTCCAAGTACTCCCATACCAAATTTTATTTATGTCCAAGTCCTCCCGCACCAAATTTTATTTATGTCCAAGTCCGTTAGTTTCATTCATGAATATTATATTTCACGAAAAACATGAAACAAAATTATCGGAATCTGATACATCTGGCAAACATGTTGATCCCCAAGCCATAAAGGTGGTGGGTGCCAGACCAGGGAAACCTCACCAAAGTTTATTTATATCCAACTTCAGTTTCATTCATGAACAATGTATTTCACGAAAACGGTGACACGGAATTTTCGGAATGTGATATATGTGGCAAACATGCTGATCGCCGTAACGATAAGGGGTGGCGGAATAGAGAACCTACGCCTAAATTTTATTTATGTCCAAGTTCTCAGTTTCATTCATGAAGAATATATTTAACAAAAAAAACGGACACAAAATTATCCGAATGTGATACATCTGGCGAACATGCTTGTCTTATTGTCCTGTAGATAAGTACTAAAAAGATTACGAAAATCTTATCAAATCTTAAAGATTTAATGTATAAGGAAAGGTTAATTTGCTATTGCATATAGTCAATCTCCACCATTCCCTAAATATCCAATTGTTAGAATTCTTACATTACCCCTCCATGTGGCACAAAATAGTTGTGCCAATTAGGAAGGAATTAGGGTTTGCCCAATCAAGAATCTTTTTGCTACAAAAATATATAAAAAAAAATGATAGAACTCTCATATGTGATAATGAAACCAGGTCGTTCTTATCGTTTCACTACTCATGTGAGAAGGCACAGGGAACGTTGTCATACCGAGATCTTTTCCGAAACAAAAAAATAAAATATGGGGTAGATGGAAATATTTTAATACCAATCAAATCAAAGGAAGGGGTGTATCTGTAGCTCAGAGTGACTTGTGCCCATATATAAAATACAAAGGCAAAGGAGACCAGGTTCCGATGTTCTTGAGCAGCTAGAGTATTTCCTTCTACTCCAGAAATGAAGGAGAAATCCCTGGTTTTTGTCTTCCTCTAGCAAAGGCAAATTCCATCTTTTCAGAATACCTACAAACAAATCCCAAAACCCACTACCCCTTTCGAGACCACCAAAAACTAAGAAATAACCAAAAGAAAAGAAGGAACTTTTTTTTGGTAGAACTTGAGAAAACAACAGAAGAGAGAGACAAAACTAGAATAATAAGCTCAATCAGTACCCTTTTCCCTCTCTATGTCAAACATCACAGGTGAGGCAGCTGGGAGCTTCTCTTCAGGCAGCACAGGAGAAGAACTCCATCACCACTACCAGCAAGATCACTTCCATGGCTCCAGCTCAGGACATGCAACTACAACTAACAGCAATGGTTCTATCTCAGAACAACCACCAGTCAAGAAGAAAAGGAATCTACCAGGAACTCCAGGCAAATCCAACTACTCCTTAGAACCTCAATTATTGCTTTTTTTATACTTAATAAGTTTTGTTTCTTTTTCATAATCTATATCTTTTTGATTGGTTTTTGGAGATTTCTCCTATCTAAGTGGGCCATGACTTCTCAAGGTTTTGTGTTTCATGATTTTGAAGTTTTTCCTAGAATTTAAATGGATTATTATCTGGGCTGATCCTGGTTTGCTGATGGGGTTTGCATGTAAGCCTATACGTAGATGATGTAAGGATTTGATTTGATTCAATTCAATTTAAGATAACCCTTAGGTTATGGTTTCTTTTGATTTCTAAAACCTGAAACTGCTATAAATAAATAATTGCAGTGGAGATTACTTTTCATCTTCTTTTTTTATTTTCTTTCTTTTTGGACTTCCTTTTTCGGCTCCTGGTTGTTCATGGTTCAATCAGTGGTCAGGTAGGTCACAATAATTGCAGAAAATCTATTCTTAGTTGCTTAGCCTTTTCTTACTTGATTATTTAATATAATCGGGAGTTCTTTATTAGATTTTTAATCAGTACATCAAAAGCTTCAGAACTGATGGAACGTATTAAATCAAGTCTTTTAACATATCTAGTTGATCCAGTCTAACACTTATACACTAGATCGGATCCTATTAAGCAAATAACATTTTCATACTTAATTGCATGTTTTGTTCTTTCTCTCTTCTTGTTGAATCAGAATTGAAGTCTTAATTAGGGGGGGAACCTTAAATGAATGCTAATTATCATCCATATGTATATGTGACTGTAGACCCAAATGCAGAAGTGATTGCTCTATCTCCAAAGACTCTGATGGCGACAAACAGATTCGTGTGTGAGATCTGCAGTAAGGGGTTCCAAAGGGATCAAAACCTGCAACTACACAGGAGGGGCCATAATCTGCCATGGAAGCTTAAGCAAAGAGGAGCTCATGAGATAAGGAAGAGGGTATACATATGCCCTGAAAAAACTTGTGTCCATCACAACCCAGCTAGAGCTTTGGGCGACCTTACCGGCATCAAGAAGCATTTTTGCCGGAAACATGGAGAGAAGAAATGGAAATGTGATAAGTGTTCAAAGAAGTATGCTGTACAATCAGATTGGAAAGCTCATTCAAAAACCTGTGGTACAAAGGAGTACAAATGTGACTGTGGAACCATCTTCTCCAGGTCTGTTACATGCACACATGCATCATTAATACCTTTGTTTTCTCCTTTTATGGATTCATTTACATTGGAGGTTTTCCTTGATAGACCATTCCTCCCCCACCCCACCCCACCCCACCCCACCTCCACCCTTACCTTAAGTTCATCACCCTTGGTGTGGTGTGGGACCCGCTTATCACTTCAAATGGTATGGCCATAAGGTAATTAAGCTGTCAAATGGCACACAACACTTGATTGAGGTATTCAGAATTTTCAACGCCTTGAATTATTGTCACTTAACTTCAAAAACGTGTTAAGATTGATGAAATGGCCGACAAAGTGATGAACTCATTTTTTCACAAACCCTTTTAATTTGATACCTTTCATACTTCCAATTCTTGTCTACATCAACCCTTTTCAAGTTTTCTTTCTCAAAAGACTTTATAGCACTACATACCACAGTTGTCTATCTTTTGATTCCATTTCTTAATTTGAACATTTACTGTACCACAGCTTTCCCCTTGCTTCTCCTCTTTTTTTTTTTTTTTTAGGTCTTACCTAAGCTGTTGTTGGACCGATTCTATGTATACTAAGTCCAACCAAGTTACACCGGGTCAGGTACAAGTCCAGCGGAATTGGACCGATACCGGGATAATTCTAATTGGAATCAATGGAGACTGTACCCGATTCAAAAAACGCAAGGCATTAACTCCTCTCGAAAGAACCACATCTTGATGATTTTCATACAAGAATGATCTGCCATTGTAGACGGATTGTTGAAAATACCCACCCCTAAAGATATTATTCCTCTTCATCATAAGTAAAGGAAAACTAGGTCCTTTCATATATCTACCCGCCTTCTGTGAGGCCAGGGTTGTAGGCCATTAGATCTTACATTCTAACCCGCTTAAATATCAAAACTATCCCCTTTTGGATGCATGGCCAGGGGATGCCGAGGTATTGTCACCTAGTTTATAACCAGACATATATGGGTTTGTGACATGTTTATAGCTAGAAATTTTCATGCCATAATGGGTTCACGCAAGATGAGATCACTTGTATGTACTTGTACTCTCCATGTGAGTCCATCATCATCGATGTAATGTGGGATCCATCTCTAGAATGTGGAACCCACTGAATATGGATGGTGATGAGATCTAGGGAGAGTAAAGTACATGCAGATGAACTATTCTCAGTTCATGCTGGCAGAACCCTGAAATATGGTTCCATAATATTACACAATCAGTATAAAAAACAGTAAAGAACAGAATTAGTTTTTTTTCTATCTCATGAATTTCTTATTCTTGAAAATTGAAAACGTTTCTTCTTCTTTATCTATGCAGAAGAGATAGCTTCATTACTCACGGGGCTTTCTGCGATGCATTAACAGAAGAAAAAAGCAAAGTAAGCCATGGGCTCACATCCACCTTTGGAGGGAGCTTACAAGGACAGGTTTCAGAGCTCATATCATCATTACCCATCACCAACAAATCAATCAGAATACCAGAATTCAGCCACCAGGAATCCAAGAACCCAGTCAAGTCCCTCCCAAAGGATCTCATGTCAATGCAACTAAAGTCTCCAAACATGACAGGAGGCATGTTCTCTAACAGCTTTGGTGACCTAAGAAACATGTCTTCTTCTTCCTCTTGCCTTCAGCTCAGTGCCAACAGTAATATCATCAATGGCTTCCAAAGCAATAAAACAGAACACCAACTAGGTGGGTCATCGGCCCACATGTCTGCAACTGCATTGTTGCAGAAAGCAGCTCAAATGGGTGCAACTACGAGTAATACCATCAGCTCACCCATGATGAAAACAACGTCATTCAGTGGAGGAATCTCACAAACAGGTGGGATGCATGGTGGAGGATTCGGCAACCAGTTCTTGCAGAAGGGCCCAGAACAAATTTCATCACAATTCTTCAATACAATTTCTATGTTGACGGGTGCAGGTGATCAAAGCCATGGAGTCTTGAAGAACATTGAGCATGAGAACAGCAACAGTGATAGTCCTAGTAGAATGTTACAGGGGAGGAGTAGTGGTAATTTAAGGCTAGGGGTTCCAAACAGGGGACAGAATGTGGCAGGAGCATCTTCGAGCTTTGGAGGTGATATGATGACTCTGGATTTCTTGGGGATTGGGGGATCGAGGTCAGCAAATTTACGTGAACAACAGCGCCAAGGAGTGGAGTTTGAAGTGATCAGTCAGCAGAAATTGCAAGGGATGCATCCCTTTCAACAACAGATATCACCTGGACAAGCAGCCATGGAGAAATCTTTTTGGGATATTTGACTCTTGAGAAGAACAGCTGACATGTCCTCAGACCCCTCCCATGGTTTTAAGTATCCGAATCGGATTAGCTGTATCAGCTGATTCGTATTGGTATCAGCAATGGAAGAAGCACTCAAAAGAATGAGGAAGTATGAGGGTCTAGTCCGGATCTCTCCACCCGTATGGTAATTACCTCACATTCTTGGGAGCCGTCAATGAAGTATGGGTCCTATATTTTAGAGGTGGGTCCCACATCCATTGGCGATTCCCGAAATACATGGAAGGAAAGATCCCAATACTTTAGTCACATGGAAAACATGATTTTTTTAATTAGTGAGTTTGACTTTTGGACTATCTTTGGATGTCAAGAAAAGTAATGAAGAAAACAATCTAAGTATAAAATCATGAAACAATGATCATTTTATGTGTCTTATATCTCGTTCCTTTATTTCAAAAACAATGATAACTATTAGTGATTGTCATACTTGAGAATGTGGGATGTTTTCACGTTTTCTCACATTCTCAGTAAATAGTCTTGCATTAATGTACTCTCTTCTCTAATCATGTGGGATTTTTTTATTGATAAAACTTTCAAAAAATCATTGTCAATATTTCTGCTTCCATGAAGTTAGTCTGCTAAATCCGATGCTGATGAGTTCTCATGCTACACAATTATTTAAAACCCAGTATCCAACATGGGATCTGTCTGGCTAATTTGATCTGAACTGATCTTTGCCTCATCCTATTAGGCAATATTGGTAGTATCCGTTTGTTCAATATCAACTAACCAATCTATATTTGAATTTATATATGCCATGCATACAAGTTTAAATCACCTACATGTATTAAAATTCTCAATGTGATCCCATCACCACCAATGCGGTATAGGACCCACTTCCAGAGTGTGGGACCCACAGAATATGAATGGTGATGAGATCTCAAAGAGAATACAAATACATGCATGTGAACTATTCTCATGCATAAAACAACAACAATAATAACAACAAAGCTTTATCCCAACTAGATAGGGTCTCTTACATGTATTCTGGTCCTCCAATCAGTTCTGTTCGATGTCATATTTGAAACAAAGCCTAAGCTATGCATATATTTATTCACAACCTCCCCTATGGTCATCTTAGGTCTCCCCCTAGTTCTTTTAGATCTTTCAATTTAAATCAAATCACTCCTCCGTATAGGAACATCTAACGGTCTCCGTTGAATATGGTTATACCATCTCAAACAGTTTTTTCATGCACATTCATCATAATATTTAGGTTGGTTCATAGCAATGTGAATAGCTAGGACTAATCATACAAACCAAAGTGTAGATGGGCCAAACCTAATACACAAATTAAGCCAAATCTTAGCCTCCTGGCTGCGACTGGTTGAGAGACTAGATTAAGCTGCTCCTCACATCACCCAGCTCAATCTTAGGCATCAAGCCACGTGTGTTTGTATAATATTCACCATAGGATTATATATAGGATGTTAGATTTATTGGCAACAGTTCTACATTGCTTAAAACTGTGACCTTGGGTGCCTTATGTACTTGAGCGTCTTCTACTGACAAATTCAGACTTTTGAGATGAAAACTTAACATGGTATCAATATTCTATGTTCCGTAATTACAGTCATCCAAAAGAGAAATCGGAGTTGGAAGAAGGGGAAGGAGCCCTCGACCCGCAACAGATAGAGGAGGATTTATTCAATCACATAGTTTGGGCTCCTAGAATATGGCGCCCTTACGGTTTCTCAAAAATGGGACCACGTTTGCCACATGTACTGCCACCGAAAAGAAGGGTAACAAGTGAGGGTTGGTGTTGGAAATAGTCTCATATTACTTAAGACTAGAAACCTTGGGAATACTTGAGAGTCCTTTCGCTTGCAAGTTCGAACTTTTAAGACGAAAACTTAACTAAATCCTAGTTTCATTTCTGAGTTGAGAAAGGAATGTCAAAATTGAACCCAAACCAAAAATTGAAACTGAACCAATCTGTGTCAATTTGGATCAAACCAAAACCAAACCTTATTAGACAGGATTTGGGTTGTGTTTTAGAACCCGATGAAAAACCAAAACCAGACTAGACCAATAAGATCAAAATCCAACAAATCCGACAATGGACCAATAAGAGTCCATTAAGCCAACATTTCATTAAATATACAAGTAAAAAACCAACACTCGAACCGAACGAACCAGATAATGGTATGATAGAACCCATTAATCTAACATTTTATTACACATACATATTATACACCGAAATCGAAATGATAGCAAATCTATAAGAGTCCATTAAGCTAACCTAATAACAAATCAACACTAGACTAGCACGTTAACTATTGTATACATATTTTGGGCTGTTCCTAAAATGTCCAAACCGATTTGACCCAAACCAAAACCGGCCCCTTGACACCCCAGTGAGAAACCATATATAACCCAAGTCCAAACCCACCGGGCCAGGAATCGGGCGGGTAGGTTGGAGAGGACCTCCCACAGTAGCGCGCTTTCCTAATTCCTTCCCTGTTATTCTCTAATTGTAATTATAGAAAAAATATCAGGGTACTTTGGGTATTGTGTGGTTTGAGAAAGAGAAAACCCTAACCCTAGCTCGACTCTGCCTTCATTAGAGCCCAACTGAAGATTATCAAACCGTCTGTCTATATAAAGAGAGATTCAGATGTGCAATCACTGGTGACATCTACAGAAGGAGTTAGGAGGAGGAGGAGTCTACAGAAGCCCTCGCAGCTCTTCCAATGTGATTTTGGATTTATTTTTTTTATTTTTTTATTTTGTGTCGTTGATTACAATTTTTTTTCTTTGGTGTGGTAAATGGAGGCTGTGATGTTGATAACTACCTATTTTCTGAAGGAAATGCAAGTTTCCTTTGTGATTATAAGCAAACCAATGGATCCTTCTGAGCCTTTTTCACAAATTGTCTCCCATTTTTCCTGGTTTTAGGTTTTTCCTCTATCTTTCTCTCTCTGTTTTAAATTAGAAGCGATTATATTTCTTTTTCTGGTTCTTAAGGCTCCGTTGATGTGATGATAATTGATTCGGAAAAATACAAGATGTCGACGAATGAATTCAGACTACAATTATCTGATCAATGGTATCTAGCCTTTTTCTTTTTTTCTTTTTTTTTTTTATTTTGGGATCTTTCAAACCTTTGCTTCTTTTTCTTTTTGGCAAGGATTGAGGGTCGACTGTTGAGGCCTTAAATGGCTTTTCAATCTGCCCATTGCCAAGTTCTTGAACGCTGCCTGAGATCAAGGGTTTATTTTACAAAACGCTACATGCCATTTTGTGAAACCCTAATAATTTTGTTCCCCAAGAGATTATTTTTCCATTTCAATTTACACAAGTAAATAATAATGATATAGACATCATGACAACAATGAAATTCAACATGACAAGACTTTCATTATATTGTGAGATCCTTGGGAACAAAAATTAGGGTTAGGTTTTTCATCGGCAGAATCCGGAAGGAAATTATGATAACAATGAATTTGTAAGATCAACCTGATCCCCCCTAGAATCAGTGATAGTCATGCTTGGGAAAGAAACCTTATTTTCAAGATTTTTTATTTTTCAGTTTATTTTGATTTCACCCAAGAAGTTTTTGATTTGTTTCGAATGTTAATCTCAGTCAATTTTGAGTTCAATATCCTAGCCAAAGTTGTAACCTTTTCAGGGGCAAATGTTGTAGCTTAAGGAGGGCTGTTACTTATTCAGGCTTAGTAAACTGGCTTTTATCCTCCCTGGTTTTTTAATGAATGGACTTCTTCTTCACAAAAAAATAAAATGGATGTGGAGGGTTTCTTATAATTGAAGCAAGATTGGAGTCAGGAACAAAAAAAAAAAACTTTTCTAGATGATTTTTTGAAAATTTTATTTTTGTCAATTGGCAAACCTATATTTCGGAGTGAATGATGAATAAGCCCTATGGAACAAAAGCTCATTTTTCCAATTCTTGTTTGGTACAAGGATAAAGCCTTCTTGGTCTACCTCCATAAACTTATCTAGGTCCAAGTTTTTGTGGAGGTAGTGCTAAGATCCTCTGATCATATGGAAAATTTTATTCTAACAATGTTAATGTGAGATTTAATAATTCAGTGTTACGGAATAATGCAAATAGTGATATCTGACAGGGTATATCAGCATTGAAGGCAAAATTTCACCAGCCCTTGTGTTTTGTTTTTAAGTCATTTAATTCTTAATTTCGTAATTAATTTTATGTGCATAATAACTTGATAATTAAATAATAATTTTTATTTTTTTGCTAGCAACTATAGGTATATATTGTTGATAGAGTTTAGAAATAATGGTTTGAAAGAAGTTAAGACAATAATTTAACTGGTGTCTAATTTTTCTATTACAAACATATAAATAATACCACATCATCACTTAAAGTGGTGCATCTAAGAAGGGAGAGACCCTCAAATAAACTTATTTTGGCTTATGACTCCTTGAGATGCTGACTCCGATCACAGAAGTTGAACCCTTTTCTATAGAAAGAGAGTGAGTGAGCCCAGCCCCTGCCAATGTTAAGGAAGGGATATTATGCCACAGGCTTGTTACGACAAAGTTGTGTATGAGTAGGGTGCGGGAAATTAATTGTGAAGTGAGAGATTAGGTGAATTCAAAACAAAGTATGTGAAACTCAACCTTATTACATGGACATGAATAGGCTACGATGTGGGATGGGCCACTGATCCGGCTAATCCGTGCCCCGAGTCCTTAAACCGTGAATAGGATCCACCCCAGGGATTGCACTTTCAGAAATGGAAGAGCAAGAACAGAAAGGCAAACGCACAATGTCCAACCATGGAAGCCCATTTACCCCGTTTACCAATGTAAAACTAACGTCTACATTACATTGGATACATAATTTCAGATACAAGATTTTACATTATTAGCAATAAATATGACGAGAAGAATGAGTGTTTCCCCTTAAAAAAGGAACTCCTCAAGGATTACAAATTCTCATGGTTTCCAGGTGGAGTGATTGGATGCCCCAAGCTCAGTAGGATGCTCACTTGGTTTACATCAGGGGATGCCTTCAAAATTTCCGCTTCTGCTCTTTTTGCCACATCAATTGCATTTCTGTGATGGCCAACTAATGATTAGTAGCTTTCGTTACGGTTAACCACAAATATAAAACGAACTTTAATGTGCATTGATCAAAAGTATACCGGATTAACATCTCATGGGGCATGGAAACCTCAACCTGGAGTAAGATGTTGCCTTGTAATGAATGGCGTGTTATGTGCTCAACAGCCATCTTCTGAAATATATTGCAGTTCATTTGATGCACCAATAGCAAGAAAATTACATATTAGAAGAAAAAAAAATTCCAAAAATTCCATTCCAAAGAAAATAACAAGAATATCAGTTGGATTTCCAAATACTGCAGGAATTTGAAGTATATGAAACGGCTGATCTGGTGTCACGAGCTGGAGAAGAGGAAACAATACCATTGGAAATCACACCTTATCATTTCTGAAAATTGGAGAGGGGGGTGGATACCAACAGAAACCAGCAGAAATCATTTGAAAACCAAACAAGCACCAAACTAAAAGCTAAACTTCCTTGGGTTGGAGTTTTGCCAGCACTACTGACTGAGTTGCAGTTATAGTTCCATGATCCATGTCATAGGAGAGACAACGAAAGTCGATTTTCTAGGTGATAAGAGGTAATGGCTCCTCAGATTCTTGAAACCCTCTCTTTCGTGACTTATACCCAGTACCAAAGTAGAAACTGACTCAAACAATTTCTTTAACAGTTCAATTACAGTATGACCATTATCTACCTTACATAAATGGACAATTAAGTAGAAGTGAATAGTCGATTGATGCTGTCTCAGGTATTGAACACATAAGGGAATTAAGACAATTGTCTGAAACCAGAGGGGGAATTTCTAAAATTTACCAGAATAAAAACAGCAACAATGGTAGGAGGGAAGCAATGGAAATTGTAGTAAACAAAATGGAAGATATATATGAGTAAACTAAAAGACAGAATCAAAGCAAGTGAAGTGATACCTCTGGAAACTTAGATGTGAGAACGTCTGAAACAATCGCTTCAATATCATTTTTCTTTGAACAGTCATTCAAATTTTTAGCATTCATATCCTTTGCCTTTTCTGATAGGTCTGTCATTCTGGGAGAAAATTGTGAAATCGCAGGATCTAGCACACGAAGAAAAAAGTCAGTTTGAGCCGGCAAAAGTATTGATTAGGACATTTCGACATAATATCTTCCTTTCTTTGTGCTCTGTTTATCAGAAGAGAGTGCACCAGCCCTCACAATATAATTATCAGATAACAAGGAAAACAATGCACCATAAATAACATGGATGCAACCAACGTCTACGTGATAGATCATTAATGCTCCAAAGTTCAGGCATCCAATAATTATGAATACAAAGTCAAGGCTGACAATGGTCCAGACTTAAATTCCAAAATCTGTATCTGCATAACATCTTCATATAGAAGAATGTAGATTTGTTTTCTGGATTTCTTTTCACCTCCGATGCAAAGACATTGTGTACCAAACAGTTTGCACAAGTTGACAGCTGAATATGGAAACTATATTTGTGGGATTTTGATCATTGATCCTCAAAATGGATCTTTTGTGTCCAGGTTTTGGCTTGGACAAGGAAAGAAGAGCCAAAACTAAGCCCTGCAGTAGCAGTTCTCAAATTCATACTGTTTCGCCCACCACGCCCAGCCCCATCCTGAGGCCTCCCTCATTGGGTTTAGTTTAGCCCATTTTGGCTTGAACATGGAAAGATGGGCCAAGACTAGGCCCTGCAGTAGCAGTTCCCAAATTCATATTGTTTAGCCCACCAAGCTCAGTCGCATACCTGAGGCCTCCCTTGTTGGGTTTAGTTTAGCCCATTATTGGATGGTTCACAAATCTTAAGCTGTCCTATACAGCTGTAGTGGGTCCAGCAAAATCACGGAGGCAAGTTTTTTCCCATTATCGTAATATACCAGGAAGGGAAAAAAAAAAAAATCAAAGTTAAAATGTTGGGATGGATTATAAGTGGATCAATTCCAAATTATGATTTATGAATTTCATGCAGACCAACCCCTAGTTGCAACAATTATGGTTGTCAACTCCTGAAGAATGGAAGAAAGAACACTTTAGAGGTACCATCAACCAGCAAACAGCAAAAAATGGAGAACACAGGTGCAAGTGCATTAGTTACTTCTCCGGCAGGTCCTAAAGTTCTCTGTATTCATATTTTTTTCCTATAAAATACCTGTTATTTCTGTTGTTCCCCCACCAAAAAAAAATAACAGAAAAAAGAATGCCCATTTGCAACCGTTATGGTTGCTAGATGTTCCCAATTAACAAAGATTTGCCTATTCCTCAAAGACACCTTAGGTGGGGAAACCTTTGTGAGGAAAAGAAATCGATCATAATCCTTGGTTTGTACATCATTCTTCTCCAATTAATTTACTATAACATACGTAGTTCGTATTCACTATTCAGATTCCAGCTGTCCTCTTTTCTTTTTCTTTTGTGAAACTGGCAAAAATGAGGGAGCCCAAGCCAGTATAATTCCCAGCCAAACAATTCAGATGCATCATATTGATGAGCCATTTCCAAAATTCTCATCCGAAACAGTAAAAACTGTACCTATGTGTATGAAGACTTCAGCTACCTCAGTGTGGGATCTCTGGATTTGACGACGAACATTTTCCCCGATCTCGTGTGCAGCACTCACACTCAAAAATGGATCAACCTGCAAGAAAAATAATAAAAACCAAGCTGCTAAAGCTAGAGATGGAAATAGAGTCTGGCTATCTCATGCAGATGCAGTACTCAAATTAAACTAAAGGCCGTCTTGGCATTTTGAATAACAAAAATCATGAAGACTGACCTCAATGTGTACATCAAGATGAATACAAGAGCCAGCCTTCCTTCCCCTCAAGTGATGGCATCCCTACAGGTAATTACAGAAATTTGCATTAAACAAGAGAGAAGTAAGTTACGCAAAAAAAGAAAGCCCTGAATTCACCCACAAGGGACATTCTTCTTTTGCCTCCTTCCAAACAAAGTTATGCAAGATGCCAATAGTTTATTAAACCCAAAGATGGCCAATATGTTCCAAATAGTGAAACACAATGATAGAATCATCCGGGTAGAATAAACAGCCAACCAAATTCAGTAGCAGCAAGCATGAAAGGAGACTGATATATGGAGACATCCAAATAATAAACACATATGACCAAAAATATCATATTTATTATCATGTATCATCAACAGCTAGGATGGTCAAGCAGCAATGTCCTAAAACTCAATCCGCAACTTAGGCCTTTGACTCCACTAAAAATCTTGAAGGCATATAAACTGATAGTAATAGAGCTAAACTAACAGATCAAGTATAAAGTACTTAAACAAGTAGGAAATGGACTAGTGCCCAGGATACCCTTCAGAAGCTTGGAAAATAATCCCTATGTTTCCTATTAGTAATAAAAACATCATTTTGATGTTGGGCACATGCATTTCCTTACCAACAACTAGGCATCTAGCAAGTATACAGGCACATGAAAAATAGAACCACCAACATGTCATTTCATAAAAAATAGACTAATCAAAACTAAAGTTGGAACAAGGATACTAAAAAAATTTCATATGGTCAATAATAATCCATCGGATAAACATTCATCCCATATGACTGACTGATAATATATGATATGAATAAATGACTGGTAAAGGCTTGTTAAATACCTGTATGCATTTAAAAGAAACTACTGTCCAGAATGATAAGAATATCCAATGTGAAGAAAGAACAAAACAGGGAAATAACAAGTCCATTGTACTACGAAATGCCAGAGACTAAATCATGAATACCAAAACAAACAATTGTCCAATTGAAAAGAACAAAGAGAAAAGCATAGTGCTTACGCTGACCCCCTCAACTTGGAGTATTGTTTGTTTAAAAAGATCTAAAAGATCCGGCTCAACTCCAGCATCCAGCAGTTCCATGACACTAAATGTTTAAACCAGAAAACATGTTAAATAAGGAGATCATGTGAGCTCTTAGAAAATTTTTACCATAAAGTGGTTAAAAAACCAATACAATACTTACCAAAAAACAATGAGAAGATGAATGGGTGAAGAAAACACTCCAATCAAATAAAAAAGACAATAAAATCATGCTGTCACTGTCAGCATATAGCCATATTTCATGCATTACTAAGGATAATCAGCAACTAATTTACTAATGGTGAATATTCAATTATGTTACCGAGACAATCTGAACCTAAAAAAATTTGAAGACAGACTGCAAGCCAGTGTAACACTGGCTTTATTCTTCAATGTTCAGTCCCTGAAGTGGATCCTTGAAATGCAAGATCAAATGATACTCAAAAGATATCTTGCAAATATATTAGTAATTCTAGAGCTCTACATGAGAAGAGATTGCCCCTACAGACATTAAATAATACATTCGGAAGATCTTGCGTATGTTTACTGCTTAGACACCTCAGAAATATAAATCCAACATCCAAGGCAGTTCAAGCTCTTCTAGAGTTGGATTTGTGAGAAGCAAATGGGAACCCCCCCCCCCCCCCCCTTTTTTTTTTTTCTCTCATGCACTAAAATTAACAGATATACCTCTGGTAGCCGGTTTCAACTCCAGCTTTTAGGATCATCCCTGAGACAATGAGCCCTGCAAGAGGATCTAGAAACTTCACACCAAGAATAGAACCTCCTACATTCACAAAGAACAGTTAGTGTTCACAAGGTTGAATAGCATGCAGTGATTTCTCATAAAAGTTCTGTCAAGAAACAAATAAGCATTTAAACTCTCCAAGTAAAATCTTGACCATGACACATCCTTGAAAACAAGCACCATTAGTGAAGTTAAATTGGGAGACAAAAAACAGGAAGCATAATCTTTTATCATCAAACAAACCTCAAATTTCATTAAACCCTCATTAATACTTTTAACAGATAGCATATATCCTTATATCATCAACCAACCCTCAAATTCTTCTTTCCTACCTTAGTTCCTCAATCTGCTGAAATCATTTATTTATCCATGTTTCCTCAAACCCTGAATTTCAAAAATATTATATCATATTATTTCCAACCTTTTCATGTTTAAACCCCAAGAGTTTCTGCATCCCACCCCAAATATTCCCAGACCCTAACCCATAAAGATTGCATCCTGTCAGTTGGAGTATCAGAACCGTGGTGCTGCTGTGTCAATTAGATCAATAAATTAAAGGGTCTAACAAATAATCTTATCACAGTTATCATCATAGAATGTGCCTGAAAAGAAAAATGGTTCTTACCAACCCCAATGAGAGCAACTATTGATGAGACAGCATCAGCACGATGATGCCATGCATTTGCTTTCATTAGTCCACTTCCTTGCTTTTCCCCAGCTCTTTTTGTTATCCAAAAAAGACTATTGCAAGATAAAGAAATATAGCATAAGTAGCCACATAAATTAAAACTTTCTGAATTGATACCAATACCAGATAATAAAACACTGAAGCACACTGCAGGTAGAATTAATATGCAAAAAGAAAAATGGAAAGGGTCCTGTTAAAAAATACAAATATATTACATTTTAAACATTCTCAAATATATTAATTTTTTTGGTAACAAATTACCGACTGTCAAATATAAGAGTGCAGGCCATGTAACTCAGTAATAAATAGTGTAGCAGCAAAAATATTCCTCACAGAAGTAATGAGTAAACAAATGTACAGTCCATGATTACCCAAGCTTATCCACTCTATACACCTTTAACAAATATCCTAGACAAAAAGACTACCTTAGCAAGGAATATCATAAAAAAAAAAATTTACCCATATCAACAGTGTTTTACACTCGCAAAGGCATGGAATGTAACATAGTAATTATAGGTTTAACAATAAAAACATTCCACACTGAAGGTGGGAGTCAATATGAAATAGACAAGTGCTGAGACTGGTTTTTGACACGATAAAACTAGGGGTCATTCTCACATACAATAGCATGGAATAATAAACAAACAAACATATGGCCACAAATCGCCTGTACTCATTAGTATGCACTATGCAGTTTAGGATTTTATTCAGATAGAAAGACCGTGTTACTAAAAATCAAGCATGAAATCCAGTTAGTAGTGATATTGAGCATAAATAATAATAACTTATCCCCCCTTTCCCACCCCCCCCAACGCAAAACCCCCAACACCTACTTGAAAGTTTCAATTAGTGGACCGTAATAAAATGTTCCATACCCTTCTTTGACAGCGATAGACACAATAGTCATATTCAAAGCCAGGATAGGGTGCTCCATGTCGATTCCATGGTGATGGCTACCATGACCATGGCTATGCAGCTCATGTGCTGAAGAATGACTATCCATTTCATGGGTCGACATTACCAATCCCTGCAGATGAAAAGTAACTTTAGTCCTTAAGAAACGCAATCAATCAAACACCATACTTCATCATTCAAACATATTGTAAGTGTCACAGCAAGCAGTTATTGAATTTTTTAACATGTTTCAACTCCTCGTAATGTTAAAATAATGAAGACAAAGGAACTGAATAACGTCAATATAGAGGGCATAGAACTAATTATTATAAGTAAGAGGGTGCAACAAAATGAGATAAAGGGTAGGAAAGGGAAAACAAAACATACTTGTAGAATATCAAAAGCATGCCATGCAATTCCCCCAGCTGTAGCCAAAAGCATACAAGAAATTCCAAGAGCTCCTAGAGTCTCAATTTTTCCATGTCCTGTAAAGAAAAAGAGAGAAATTTATCAAGAGGGCAAGAAAACAACGTATATAAATATTACCAAAGCATGATTTGCAGGAGCTATTCACAGTCCATGGTACAAATAAGCCCAATACCAATATTGAGAAAATGATTTTGAAATTGCCATTGCATTAACAGAAGCAAGTGATTGAAGTTCATAAAAGCAAGTGGAATCACTTTAAAATTCATATGAAGGTTAACATAAGAAACTCTACATAGATTTTGTTTCTTGAAAAGGAATTTTGCCTTATTCCATTTTCACACAGCAGAACAACCAGCACGTATTGTCAGCTGATCTCGCATAAGCATCACTCAGTTTGCAAAATAGGATTCAAGCAGGGTATGTGCTCGTAAAGCTAAATTTAGAACCACAAGACTCTACATACCAGAAAGATCTCTAAATAAACAAAAAAACCAATCACAAAAGTTCGTTAAAACCAAAAATCACCAAACTATTACCTCGTAACAAAGGAGCTTACCAGCATTGTTCAATAGACTTTAGTTTGAGTGACAGAAAACCAATCACAAAAAGTTTGTTAAACCCAAGATCACCTAGTTTTCAAGCGATTACAACATAGCGAAGGAGCTTACCATCATCCTTCTATTGCCTACTTTAATTTGATTAGCAGTGATGGACAAAATACTTGTTGAAAAAAACAATAAATTTTTTGTTATCTTCTACATTTTCTTTAGCCTTTTTTTCCATATTTTTATAACTTAGTAGAGTCGAATGGCATAACATGGTTTTGAATTAATTCCAAATTGATATTAGTTGAGATTTGTAACATAATTGACATGTTCAGCTTCCAAAGGTTTTTAGGGGTGCATCATTTATGAAGACAACTTCCATTGTCACGTGAACAGAGGACATAAATTGGAACAATGGACATTAAATTTGGCAGATAATCTACATTTGTGGTCACTATGGCCAGATTCTCATGGTTGCTAAGCATCAGTGAACTGTACATTAGCAAAAGTGGGTCCTTCATTAAGGGAAACTACGAGTAAAGTCTGTGCACAGTCTGAAAAGGCATCAATCAGTAGATTTCCACAACATACCAGGAACTGCTGTATCAAGAACATAATTCATATGAATCTTACAGACAGTCTGATAGCAGAACAAAAAAGAAATTATTGCTCCAAGTTGTAAGCATTTAGAAAAATGAAAAAGGTGCAAATTTATCTTAAACCCTTGTCAAATTATTAGTTGGCAATAGGGTTCCAACTTCTTAGACACTGAAGGAAATTTCAGCATTTCCAAGTCAACTTTTGACATAGTTACTGGAGTTCATATTGATCGATCTTTGCCTTGATAATAAATATCACGTGACTTATTCTTTCGAAGTTTTTTGGCATACCAAATTTGAAAAGTGACCTCTAAAAATTATCCAATCTCGCCTATCCATATATCAACAGCAAAAAAAATGTATCAGAGGGGTCAAGTTGACTGCCAAAGCACAAAAAGGAAAGGAAATCCCTAATTCAAATAAGCTATTTTGTCTCTTTTCTTGAATAATAATCATGCAGAATAATATCAGATGCACTAACAGGCAAGCCATGCATATCCTGAGATTCATAGAGTAACGCGTAGGTACAGATCAACCATATGGGTGTTCTTTGTCCTTAGGAGCCCTCGAAGCCCGAAATGACCACAAAGCAATGCCACTTAGGACCTGTAGAATCAAAAATTATAATGGCAATAAGCATGGAAAGGAAAAAACACAAGTTTTCACCAGGCTTTAAAAATACATACAAATACAAGTGTAACTGACAAGCTAATCTTACAATGTTTCCTAATTCATCAAAAAATATTTCAATTGGTCCAGCATCTTTGAATCAAGGGAGTGAGAGTTACAGAATAGAATACGTAGGAAATGGAGGTTGGGTATTTTCCAGCAACACTGGTGATTAAAGATTACAGTAGATTGAAACAACAAAGTAAACAATAAAACCACCAACTCTAATATTCCATGCAGAATATGTTTAGTCTTCCAGGTGTGCATGATAGTGTATGCCACCATGTATTGACCTTGTTAAACCATTACAAAAGGTTTCTAGCTTATGTAATGATCTCTAGGTGTATATTTGATGGGAGAGCATCTAGCCCTGATAATCCCAGTTTTTCTCCCATGGAACACAATCTACCATTCTCAGAGTCAACAATAATAGCAACTTCAAATTCATCATTTTTATCCACCACAACTAGCTAGAAAACTTGCAACAATGTTGTGCTCCACATCACGAATCCTGAAGTTAATCCCTAGACATTGTGGGCCCATACATTAAGACCTATCTATTGACCCCTGTGAAATCAATTTTCAGCTTCCATCATTTTCCAACATGCCATTTAAATTTCAAACTTTTTCATCATGTCCATCATTTCTATAATATTTTCATATATAATCAATGGAACCTAAACAAAAAGAGAGTTAAATTCAAAACATTGTTTCCGTCGGTAAATTCCATATATTTTTACAAGGGAAGGCACCACCAAAAATAGTATTGGTCCTATTTCATAATATCAATCAATTATCACACCTACATAATATACAAGTGATATTAGAATGATATTTAATTTAAAAATAACAATAGTACGTAATAGATGTGTATGTGTTTATAAAGGTTGATTCGTTAGATTTCATTACAGTATATTTGGATCATTAGATTTTATTATGATGGCAATACAAATTTAGTGGAGCACAGTTCATAAAATCAAACATGTTCATAAATTCATCCAATCATCCTCATGAAATCCATCTCATTTTCATGTTCATTAATTAATTCCTCATGGTTTATATTATAATATTATTTTTAGATTCATATTTAATCCCAGTTGGAAAAGCACACGAAAGTAATGACTTGCTTTGTATTATGGTATGGTTTTTATACTCATATATAATTCCACATTATCAAACGAAGTTAATGATTTGCTTTGTATTATGATTTGATTTTCATACTCATATTTAATCTCACATAGGAAAAGAAAATTAAATTAATAATCTGCTTCGTTTTATGACATTCTTTTATACTCATAATGAGTCCTACATTGGAAAAGATGTAACGAGTTAAGGCATTAAGTTTTTTTCCAGAAAATTTTGTTTGAGAATGGTAGTTAAGGCACTAAGTCCTCCAATAGGATAGTATTAATGGTTTTCTTAAGTATCTGAATTATTCGATATAATTTGGATTCAGAAGAATTATTCACGATATTTATCTTTAGACCAAAAATGCAAGAATTTTTCCAAATCATTGAATATAATTCGAATTATTTGTATTATTTGGTTTAGAAAAATTTGTGAGTAATTTGGAGAATTAAATAACTATCTTGCCCTTAATTTTTTCGTGAATTTCAAGTTCTCTGGTTAGCCAGTATCTGTAACTCCCACTGGACTTCAGAAGCTTGCCCTTAATGTCTTCGTAAACATCAAGTTCTGTGATTAGCTAGTATCTAGAACTCTCTTGCGGATGAATTAGAGAAGTAGCGAATGAGATCTCTACGCACATAGGGAATCTTTTTTCCTTTTTTTTTTTTTTTTTTTTTTTTTTTTCGGTGTAGCGGATTAGTGTTCGGGTTGGTTCTGCACATTCTCTCCTTTTAGTAAATTCGCCCAGCTTAAGACGAACGAGGTGATCCTAAAGATGATATTTATTAGCAAAATCATGGAAAGATCACTACTTCACCAATAAGTCATCTCGTTGCTCATTCATGAAATGAATAAGATTACACTAATAAAGAATTAGATAGCTGAAGTCTATAAAAAAAAATTCCAGCAAATGTAAACAAATAATGAAACTCTTGAGTTGGGAATCGGACGTACGACGTCGGAAATAGAATGGGCGGCGTCGGCGATGATGGCAGTGCTGCCGGTAAAGTATCCAGTGAAAGCTTTTCCAGAGGCAAGAGCGATGTCGGCAGCCAGACCCAGCTTAAATATGTTCTCTCCCTCCTCCATCGAATGATGGTGAGAATGGCCTACGTGCCATCTCCTAGGGACCTTGTAATACGGATTATTATTGTCTTGCAGATGATCATGGGAGGAAATTAAGAAATAATTGGATCGCCTTCTCGAATGTGGAGATGAACAGAGAGAGGAAATTAAGTAATAATTGGATCGCCTTCTCGAATGTATAGATGAACAGGAAGAGATCCTTGAAACGTAGGCTTTGTAGATGGGGTTGAGATTGGAGAACCTGAACCATCCCATTATTCTACCTTACTTTGATCGCTGCGTCTGATTCCCGCTTTGCCGCCTTTCTTCAGTTTGCGCGTTGCAGAACTGAAATGGGGGATCACACGACCATCACATGCCCTCGGTACATACAGCATGTATAAGTATAATCTTCATTGATACTTTCTTTCTTATAACTGTGTTTTTTTCCATCCTTTTTGCCTATATTAGCTTATATGTTTGTTTGTCATGAAAGAAGGAAAAGGAAAAGCGCATATTATTCTCTTGGGCAATGTTTGTTTGCTGAGAAAATATAAAATAATATGGGAAAATTAATAATGAAACAATAATGAATTTACATATCTACCTAACCTAAGGGTAGGCATTTACAAAAGACTCCTTCCGGTACATTTCTTCATTCGAGACAATAGAGAGCACTACACCAACATGAAAAAAGACTTAAGCAACAAAAGAGGAGCTTCTATCGAATAGGTACGAATAAGGGTGTCAAAAGGGTACCGAAAACAACATTCCTGTTTACTAGTCTGTACTATTGTTTATATATCGATATGGTATGATATGGTATAGTATTATACCAATTTACCATTGATACGAAATCAAATACGAATCAAATAATACCATGTACTCCCACTATTTAATTAAGTACTTAATAATTTACAAGCTGTCACTAACTATTCTTTCACAATTTGTCAATTGTCAAGAGGGTTCTAGTTTGGTGATGGTATAAGAACATAGACAATTCATTTAATGAATCTTTTTTCGAGTTTTGTAATCGGGTGTTGAAAAAATGTTTTTTGCCTTAAATTTGTTTGAGAATCTGATTAAATAATCGATATTTCAAACTCTTGGCAGTATTGCAACCAAAACCGTTTAAATTGTTTATAAAAAATAACCATTTATGTACAGTTTTACCGATACCAATAACAATAAATAATGGTCCGTAACTTCATACCATTTACCTAAACATTACAATATTGGTATTACCTTATTACATACATCATTGAATTAATACTAATACTAATATACCAAAATCGCACCGTTTAACACCCTGGGGCGCTTATGTTTTATCAGTAGCTATTATAATTCTAAGTTTGTTATGTCATTTAAAAAATGTTTTAGAACCACACAAAAAAAAAAATGTATTTTTTGTTTTTCCAAAATTTGTTTTTACCTCCGGTTCATGGCGCAGGAACATAAAAATGAACCGGATTTGTCAAAAGCCAAAGTGGTGTTCTTTGGTGTTTTTCCATTCTTACGTCACAGAATAACAGTATAAACGTTTCCAAAGAATGTTATCAAACGCAGCCTAAATGAATGGTATAAACAAAACATGTGTCAAATTTTAATTTCAAATTAAATCATTTACTCTCCCATCTAATGTTGTACTCTCTCTCTCTCTCTCTCTTTTCTCTCTCTCTCTCTCTCTCTCTCTCTCTAGATTTTTTCAATTCATTGTTTGTCACTTGGCAGTCTCAAATTGAAATGAATTTTGACATGCGAGCAGGGCCTTGGAATCATTGATCATATAATTTTAGCTTCATCTGACTTGTCACGTAAATGTCAAAACTGACCCTCATTGTGTGTGAAGTTATGTTTTTGCCCTTCGCCTTCTTCATAAACCTTTTTTTTTTCTGTCATTTTCCTCTTTCTCCTTTTCGTAATCCTAGCTATGAGTTAGTCCGGCAGAAGAGATAATAACACTCTCCTGGCGAATCTGAGAATCTACGCTTTCAAGTTCAAAATCCTCGACAACATCAATGAAGTGTTGAGAAGAAGAGATGATTTCAAAATAAGATGGCGGTTGTGATGAAAACACGAGTGAAACGATGAAAATGATAAGTTGCAAAAATTGATTGGGGTTTGCAAGGACAAGGGCGGAGAGATTGTGGTTTGCAAGACAAGGGTGGAGAGATTGGAGTTGCAGGGGTGGTGAGATTAAGGATTGTAGAATGTCGGAAGGAGAAAGAAAGAGGAGCAGCTCTTGTCCGATGAAGGGAAATTAAGGAAATGATGCAAAGGTAAAATTGTCATTTACCTTCCACCTAAGACAGGAGAGGTCCATCCATGGGAGGGTTCGATAAAAGAAACGTGGTTCACAGTTGAACCAGAACCAGTTACGTGGACTTCTTATTCTCAGCCGCTTGCATCGTTTGTGTTGAGCATTTGAGCTTGCTTCCTAAGCGCAAGTCGATGGACGATCAGAGACGAGAACTGGAAGACACAGACGTATACAGGCTTCCCTAATTTGTTAATTCAGCAGCAAATGCACCTCTAATTCAATCCAACCTCCGACGAGATTCTACATTTGAATCGGAGAAACGAGCAGAGGAGTTAGGAGTTAGGAGTTAGGAGTAGGAGTTAGGGATGGGGCAGGCCTTGCGCCGAGCCTCAGGGCGAGTCCGGAGTTCAAGCCCCGACGCAGCGCCCACATCGGTTTCGCATGTGAAGAAGAATGTCGAGTACCAGCGGCCACCGGTGGTTCCTCCTGAAACAACGAAGAACAGCGATGGTGGATCCAACGAAGCTCAAGATTCAGGTCAGTATCTTCCCATTGCGTTATCACATTTACATGTATATCAGGACAGGTCAATACAAATTCCAAAAAAGCCGATATTCTGTTCAAGCGATTGGACATTTATTCGGAGGTTGTCGTGGTCTAAATTTTATCCTCTTGGAGAATTGATATGTGGGTCAGTTCCAACCATCGGGGCTTTCATCTGATGCCCCACGGCTTTAATGAGACTCCTAAACGTCAATATGAATTGAGGGAAACCATAGACTCTTGAAACTCTAAAGCTTACTTGATTCAGGCGCTTAACTGATTATGTTCCTCCTTGATTTTTATCCTTATCCGCAAGTTGATGTGTACTTGTACCTGAAGCCTAAGGACATGTATTTTCTGACTTGTAGCTGGGATTTGAAATTCTCTTTTACAAAATTTAAGTCTCAAGAACTAGGTCCACTGAAGAAACTGTTTTTTATTATGCCATGGAAGCCAATGTTATTTTATAGATTTCTTCATCAGACTCGATTCCTCATGTTGGATCCCACTGAATGTTTTCATAGGCATAGCTAGACTCATTACAAGCTTCCGGCTCATTTAATCAGAAATTCGTGATTCCATTCTCCCTATCATGTACGATCTCTCGCGCTCTTGTGTTTTTGGAAAATACATGTTGTTCTTAACCTGTCGGAAAATGATGATTTGAGTTGCATGCGCGCCCTATTCGCTGCTGGGTGATAAAGAATGCCTTTATTTTTATTTTTTTTTCCAATAGCTTCTTTTATCCTTCTTACTTTCCCCAAAAAAAAAAAAAAAAGTGGATTCTTTCGTATTATCCATAAATTGCCCTGATGTAGACCGGTTCACCCATCTCAAGTATAATCGCCGCAAGTAGCGTATCAATAAGGAATGAGATCACATTAGGAAACGTGGTCTATAGATGGACAGCACAATACTAGCAAGTCCAGCAAGCATGGATACAAATTTGATTACCTTCTACTGGAAGGTTTTTAAAATACCTGGGCAAGATTTGATAATTGTTATTATTGCTGTGAGATTCAATTGTGCCTATGAGATGCAGTTGGGTGAGGTACCCTGACCTAAGATAGTTTTCTATCCTACCCACCCATCCATTGCTCAGGTTCCCTTCCCCTCCTTCGGTTCTTTTCTCCTGTCAATTCGTGTGAATGAATTCGTGTGAATGATCCGCTACAACTGTCTATTTTCAATGCTTGAGGAATTCCAATGCAACAAATTGTCAGTTATTGCATTTTCTGGAGAGTCAAAAGCGATCCTGATATATAGTTGGGAACTTGCTCTACATTATACTCTCTTTATTTTTTACATGCACCATTTCAACTTACCATCTCCCTGCTTTTATTGTCTGTTTTCCATTTAATGAGCTTCTCTCAGGATATAGCAAATAAGCTTACAACACTACAACAGTTTGATGCTGGACAATTTGAAAGTTTTTATAAACCCTTAAGGTATACTCACAAGGGATTCAAAGTTTGAGGTATGTCTATATGCTGTATAAAAGAGAATAGGAGTGGAGCCAAGTAGCAAAGAGTTACATGGATACATGCTTAGGGACCTTTTTAATTTGGAAAGTGAAATTCATCAAATGTATTCTAAGAACCATCTGCACAGAGCGCTTCATTTGGGAGTCTACTCCAGATTGTGGAAATTTACATTTTAATCATGGAACGAATAAAGAAAATGACTTTAGGTGAGCTGATCCTAGTCATCCTACACTACACGGGTTCTGTTCTTCCATTCCACTCAATTCAGGACTCCGTCCTTTATTGAACATAAGTCCTCTTATCCTCTGTCTACCCAACACATGTGCCATTTTTCTATTTCCCTTATCCTTTTAGATGCGAATAACCCTTTAAACCCACAAGACTCCAAATTGTTAAAAACCTGATTTCTCTCATAATTAAAGGTTGTTTCCTCCCACTGTAACGCTGCTTCCTGTAAACCATCATAAATAGGTTGAGCATGAATCTTATAATTAGCAATGTATCATAAATTTCTAGCTGGTATGTAGCTTTAAAATACACTTTAGTTGCCTCGACTACCTAAATTAGCAAACCATCACTTAAAATCATAGGGACTAGTTGGAACCCACCTATGGCTACAAACTCATATGGGTGACAATTTTACAACACTTCTCTTAACTAGTGCAAATGACTCGACCATCTCATTGGTTTACCTTCATCTGTTTCCAGATTTTTTTTTTCCATCGAATTCCTTCACTGTTTTTATTTCTGATCCGTGGCTTCGATTCTTGCCACTCATCCATATTTTCATTGTCATTTTGATAATCTCATTGTGAGTATGCATTGATTTTTAACTGTTGTATCTTCTCCATAAAATCTGGGCTATTCTATGGCCATTTCATACTTTACTCTTCAATCTCTAAATTGATCACCCTGCTCTCCTTTAACATTTCTATTCTTAATCCTGCCTGCTATAGGTCTGTAGGCAACTTCTGCTTCAAATACCCTTTGCTTATGAATAACTGAATATAATGAAAATGGTTGCTCAGGATTTTTTTTTCTCTCTGATTATATTAAATAGGAAAATTTTCACCTACCACCCAAAAAGCTTTCGACAAATCACCTACTACCTAAGTTTTTTAAAAACATCACCTACCACCCAAATTACCCAAACGTTTATAAAAAAGATCCAAAACCATATAACAGAGCCGTTAGTTGCTGATGTTAGCCATTAGAAAATTCATGAATAACAATAACGTTTTGATCAGAAATTCTATCTTCAACAACAACGACATCCTAAACTAGTTCTTCTTCAGAGAAAAGCTCTTTTTTTCACTGAAATTGGCGGTGGGGATGGTACATGGGTGTGTAAATGTGGTTCTTTTTTTTCACCGAAATTTTCAATACCATAGAAAATATAAAAATAAAATAAACGGAAACATTTGAATCATCAAATGATCAAAAATTTCCATAATTGAGCTTCATCGGTGAGTCCTCTAATGTGCAGTAAGCTATATGTCAAATAAAATTTTATGAATTCATGAACCTCCAACATGTCTCATTTGATTGATCATCGTAATGATACATGATAAACAAATTCAAAAGGGGGTAACTGAGTGAACTCACGTGACAGGGTGTTCGAGAGTATCATCGCTTGCATCTCGTTCTCGAAACTTATTTTTCTTGGCGGTGATTCAGATATGCTAGCAATGAGACTCAAAGAAACAGAAACAACGAAACAAAGCAGCAAAATTGCCGTTTTCATCGTGATCCTCGGTAGCACAATAATCTTTGCCGTTTCAACTTGAGTAAACCAAGTGCATAGTTAAAATGAACAGTTCGAAGAAAATTGAACTAGGATTCTCTGAATCCCCACGTAGTTCGTTGATACAAAACCTAAATAGGGTATTGAAACATGCCGGAGCAATGGCAGAAGAAATTCTCAATTTCTAAATCGATTCGAATCTCAAGGACTCAATTACAGAACCATCACATTTACTAAAGGATTCAAAACTATGATCCGGAGTTAGGGTTTCTCTTTTTTCCTTTTTTTTTTTTTTTTTTTTTTTTTTGATAAAATGTTGTAGAGAAACAAAGAGGAGGAAGAAAGGGGTATAAACATCTACACACAATTTCAACTATTTTCCGTTAGTTAATGGACTAAGGTTTGGAAAATTTGGGTGGTAGGTGATTTGTCAAAAGCTTTTTGGGTGGTAGGTGAAAATTTCCCTATTAAATATCTATCCTTTCTTTCCATGTCATTACTCTTGGATATACTATGTAGTCCAAGTTGTTTGTTAATTACCTCCTATAGACTAGTCAACCATCCTATATCTCAGCAAACAAGATGGCCGATTGGGAGTATTTCTTGTTGATCTTCATGCTTCATTTCCCTTATTTTCATCAACTTTTTGTTGATACTTTAAACTCAATATGGAGAAAACTGTTTTTCGTTGCCCCATTTAGGGAGGGCTTCCTAACAGTCCCACCATCTTGAGCCATGTGGATAGATAATCTGACAACTCTGACTCTTGGCTAGTGAGGATATAGTCTGAATTAGCTGTGTGAAAATTTCATACTCAAATTCAATCAAATACCCTCCAATGTATATCTATGCATCCCCACGTATTTCCATCCACCCCTATGCTACTCTGACCACAACTATGTACTGCCTCATTATCCTAGCTTTTTCAAAGCTCTATTTTGCCACTTGGCAAACTCTGTTTGGGTTGAAACTGACCATGTGAGCATGGGCCCTAGGGTTCTGGCTGTCCACAAAATTTGTGCCCTAACTAATTTGCCATGTGGCAGATTTGTAGGGCCATTTAAAAAAGGCTTCCTGATCATACTGTGTCAGAAAACTGTCCCTTTTGTATATATACTTTAAAAAATTAAAATCCCCCCCCCCCCCCCCCCCCCCCCAACCGACTCCCCCCAAAAAAAAAGGACCTTTCCCCTCAGTCCCCAAAATGGTTAGACCTACCTTTATTAGACATCAAGGTTGGTACAGAAAAAGGAACCTATATTAGTTGGACAAGCTAATTTTTTCATAAATCCCTTTACTCCTTTGCAGGCCAGGTAAAAGTGGTCTTGTTTGCTAAACCAAGAGAAGGAAATATCAGGATGTTTAAACAAATAAACTAACTTTTTTTTAAGGGAAAGTTCTTTTCTTTTTTTTTTTTTTTGGGGGTGGTATTGATGTTATGCTTCATATTCATAATTTTTACATTCTCTTATGTTTTCCTTTTCTCTCTTTATTCTAGTGGATATTTCAAGGGTGAAGACTGATACTGTCCTTGAAGAACGAGATCCGCAATATGATGTCATGCTTAACCAGATGGTGGGTAGAATTAGATCAAAACCTGGAGGGAAACTTGAAATGGGTGAGGTGAGTTTATGAAAGACATTGACACTTTTGTTTTTCAATCTTCCATCAAGCTATGTTTTTGACTTGTTTTATTTATTCTCTACGTTAGATGCTGTAAAAACTTTATTCTAGGCTTTTCCCTTCATTTTCTTTCACTAATTCAATATGAATAGGAATGTTTAGTACGAACTGATGAATTTGATAACTTTACTAACCTGAGCATATCTTGAATTATGTTGATAATGGCTGCTGTAGTTAGTAGGACTAGCACTATTGCATTCAGGGGAATGTCGGTATTTATATCTCAGAAATGTTATGGTGTGTTTTTTCTCTCAATATAAGTACTGACTGGTGGTGGTTTTTATTTGTCGGTCAATAAATAAAAATCTGTGAAAGGTTTGTAGGTGTTGTCACTCTCTGTCTTCTTCTTCTTAAATTTTGGACCTTTGTAACTTTTTTGGACTACATTTCTTCTCCTTTTAACAAGGATCTCACTTCTATTCACGTAATCCTGTGATATTATTGTGTTTCTCTTTTAATTTGGCTCCTTTGCATTGTTTCTGTTTCTTCTTCTTGGTGTACAACCTATGCCTCCTCGTAACGTCCAAGAGTCTAAATATACTCTCTTGTATTTCCATTTATGACTTATGAAATGAAGAGTTTTGTCATTGCATTAAGAAGCCTTATCTATTGGAACCATATGATGCTTTCATCCCTGCTAGGTGTAATTTCTATTTTCTAAAACACCTACTAGTATGATGTTGTTAGGTTCTATCCTTGTCTTATCTATTTTATTTTATTTTCTGATTCAGTCTTTGTATCGTTTTGCTTTAGAGTGTAAATCCTGTTTTCTCTCCAAATGGAAACCCTTATAGTTTAGTTTCCAGGTTAAACCCACTTTAAAGGAAAAAAAAATGGGGCTTTTTCTTGAAAATTTCATCTGTGGTGATTGTACTTGGAAATAAATGAGGCTTATTTGCAATCCATATTTTCATCATAATAGACGTCCATTATGAAATCTGTTTTAGCATTCAAGTGCGTTGCCACATGAACATGCTGGAGCATGCTTTCCACTGGTAGCCAAAATTGTCATTTATTTAGTTACTTATTACCTTCTGCATATTTTATGCCATGCTTTAGAGTTTTTCATTGCTTCATTCCAAACTTTTGGTGCAGGCATTTGTTGTGGAAAATTATAACCGGCCCATGCCTAAGCAACGGGATGCAAAGCCTGGATCAGGGCAGTATGAAGAAAACCCAGTTCCTCCAGGAACGTTGAATGTGGCCCAGTTGCGGCAAATCATCCTTCTGCGTGAAGGCAAGTCCGATGACCATGATGGCCCTATGGATATCCACCAGATTGCTGAGAAGTTCCGGGTTGACACAGTGCAGGTTCAGAGGATCTTGCAATTCCTATCAATGCCTCCAGAGAAAAACAGCAAAGAAAAAGGCAGGCTCTGATGACCGGTGGCCTTCAGTTTCTTTTGCTATCTAAGGATTCCGTAGGATGATGGAACAGGACCAAAGGATTCAATCGAATGGATATGTAAAATACAGGTTTCTGCATAGATACTTGCTCATCGTTCAAATAACCCATTCATAAAAATTTCCTTTATTCATTCTGTTTTCTGCAAAGAATTTAAGAAAGAAAATTTTGTCAAAATATTCCTATCGGTTGGAGGAAAAGATAGGGAGTCATTTGTAGCTCTTCATGTGTAGGATGTTACTGTATTATGAATTACCGAGGTTCTGAGCTTGTTTTGCACTGTGCCTTCATGTCTGAGATACAAAGCTGGAAACGGTTATTGTATCATAATCAATAAATGATCATTTGTTTGAAGAATAGCTTGAAAATGGAAGGACTGAGAGGTGGGGGGAAAATGAGAGAGTTACTTGTGCAGTTATAGGTCCCACTGCATCCTATAACTGCATGATCTAGAGCTAAGTCACGTAGATTATAAATCTTCTACATTTTTCTAATTTTAATCTATTTAAACTATTTTTTAAATATCCAACGGTCAAAATGTCTCTCTCGTACATTATAAATCTTCCACCAATTTTATCCCTTGGATTGCTGACCACAAAAACTTTCATCTAAATTATGTTGATTTGAAGTACCCCTAAAAATGTAGAGTATATTTATATCAAGTGTGAAATCACTTTGATATAATTATTCTGGCCATTGGATAGTGAAAAGTTGAAGACATTGTTTGGATTATGCACTTCTCAAATTTCAAAGTCTAATTTAATCAATTATCTCCTCGAGTATTGACATGCATATCCGTGTATATCCATGTATGTATACTTGCACAGTTGTATTCTCATTATAATTATTATGCACTTCCAATTCTTGAAATTTTTTGAAACTTTATTTTACCACTTGACAAACTCCGTCCGTTGAAATTGAGCAATTGAAAGGTTTGCCTGCCCACAAATTTTGAGCTATCTCCTAATTGTCACCAGCAAATTTTTGGGCTGCAGATGAAGCCCTCTCTAGGTGAGCTATTTTGAGAATCACTTGAACTTGATCTGGAGAATGACCATTACATTGTTCTATTACATGCATTATGCATTTCACTACTGCCATTCTCTGGTCCTCATAAAATTGGTTGAATAAAGTTAGAATAGGAGAAGGGCAGATCCTGTTTGAATGGTAAATCTCACTGCATTTACTGCCCTAAATTCGAACCTGTACACAGCTCTATACCAGTCAGTCATTAGTGGTTCCAAGCGACAGTCATGGCCGATAACGGCGAGTAATAAACAGAGACTCAGTGCCTTCGTTCACGCCACGTTCTACCCTGCCTATGTTCCCTGTACCCGGAGTTTCGTTGCCTTGACCAATCAGGTCTAGAATTCCAGCCATTAACACTTCTAGACTCAGGAAAGCTCCATCCAGATTGATAGGATGGGGAACTCACTGGACTCCTCTCTGGGCTCCACATCTCTAGCTCTGGCTCACCCACAAACTGATTGTTGCCATGTCCATATGATGTGGGTGGCACAAATCCTTGTGGAAATGCATTATAAGTCTCTTGGTTAGCTTGGTAATGGAAACTTGTTGTAGTTAACTGCTTAACATTCCCAGAAGCAGCTGCATTTGCATTGGGAAACCATGTGGTCTGTGGTGGCTGAAAGGGTGGAGGGTCTGGTAACAGAGGTGGGTGTCGCCTTGGTGGTGGATTCCGTGACAAACCTGGCAAAGGATGAAAACCAATGGGAGGCCTCTCCTTTGGGGGATTCAAAACAATTGATACTGTTGCAGGCTTCAGATTGTGAAATTGCCCAAACCCGACTGATTCTGGCTGCTTCATAGGCAAGACAGCTTCACTGATAAGAGGCTGGGGTAAGGAAGGAATGGTGGGAGACTGTTGGCTTAGAGAGGGAGGTATTATGGGTCGTTCTTTCTCAGAAAACACAGCACCAGTAACCTGATGCGATTGCAGCTGCAATGCTGCTTGAAGTTGTTGGGGAACTGGATTAGCAACTGTTGGTATTTTCGGCGACGAAAAGTTTGTGCTTCGAATTGGGATGGTGGAAGTTGCTGCTGAAACAGCATGTGACTCTGAGAAACGATCATTACCACCTCCAGATCTCCATCCACACTGCAAAATTGAGAAATGTCTATCAAAAGAAGAAAATACCACCAGATTGGACATTAAGTAATAAAAAATAAAAAGACGTCCCAGTGCACGAGGCTCCCGCTGCTGCAGGGTCTGGAGAGGCTTTTTTTTTTTTTTAATAAAAAAAATATTAAAAAAGAAAAAGAAAAAAAGTATAACCATGGTCAACCTTGATTCAACTATAAATTTTAAAGAGCTCTGTACAAAACATACCACACTTGCAGGTGACTGACATCCAACTGAATCTAACCAGTACACCACCCCCCCCAATTTTTTTATTTTTATTCTGTTGAATAGCTAAGACAGAGCGTCACAATACAAGTTCACAGTTCATCCAGGAAAATTGATAGTGAATACGTGCTGGAAGCATGGAAGATCTAACAGAGGGAGCCCATGGGTTGCAGAGTTATATTCACTTAGAAAGGTCACCAGAAATCCTAACTGCGTACTGCATGAGGTTGCAGAAATCCAAAAGGGTAAAATCCCACGCCAAAATGGCAAAATCTACTTTAACCGTCAGACATTTGACTTTTCTGGAAAATTTATGCCAGGTTCAGGAAATTCTCTAAACTGACTGACTGATCGTGGTTACAATCCCTTGCAGGTGTGGCCCAGTAGAGTAACAAATATATCTTTGGGATGTAACCAACAGAATACAAATGCAAGAATTAAATTACACACCATTGCTTGATCTGATCCAGGAGTTGGTGATGGAAGAGATGTCGTGGCTTCGACTTTCTCTTCAGCCTTTCCACCCATCCCATTTAAAATCCCAGGTAAACCAATTCCACTAGACTTGATCATGTCAAGAAGCCTCACTGTTTCTGTACTAGTTAAGTTACTACCTTGGCCACAAGTCAAAGCAAAAACCAGTTGTGGGTTCTTCAGTAGCACAGCAAGCAACTCAAGATCTGGTTCAAGAGCAGAACCATTACTAGTTACAGCTTGAGGGGGGCAACATTCCTTACTGGTTGCAGCAGCAGCTTCAGAAGTGCCTGCAGTGTTTCCTTTATCGATAGAAGCCAATGATTCTGTAACATCCGGCGGCTGTTCAATTGGTATTTCTGGGGTCAAAGTGTCATCATAGTCAATCTCTAGGTCCCATGGTTCCTTGGGATTAGGTGGAATTTCCTGATTATTATGGTAAAAGGTTTCCTTCTCCCGTCTTATCCTCTCAATCTGAACTTCAACTTCCTTGCTCTTCTCTCCTGTGCCAACTCTCCACAGACCAATGATCCTCACCTCTGCAGAAAAATGAAAAGACTAAGACCTCTACTTTACACAACAGACAATCAGAAACATTTTAAGAGATCACATAAAATAAATTATGAAACAAGAAGCACCGAAATAGAAGGGCTTCCTTTATTTATTTGCTTTTATTAACACACCCAAATCACAAGTGTCCAAAATAGAACGTAGGTCAATAGATTGAGTCACAACCAACCAAAACAGAAGCAAAAAAATGCAGCTCCAACTCAATTCCACAAACTTGTACTGATATTATCTTATTTTCTTTTAATTTCTTTAAGCTTTTAATTTGGAATAAATCCAGGGTTTGAAGCCATGTTTACACAGGGTTATTTCATATTATCCACTCAGAGAGAATTAGCTCACTTGAGGGAAGGATCTAGCCATATCACCTTGCATGAAATGGGTTCGTTTATCCATTTAATGATCATCTAAGTATTGCTCAGGAGCATCTCCAATTTATTCATCAGTCAAATAAATTAAGTATTTAAGTTCCCTTAAGTCATAGAATTTAACATTGCTGGACCTGCACTGTTGATAAAGGGAGACCATCAGATCACAAATTCAACCAATGGTCACTCGATTGAAATTATATCAAGTTCAGCAAACAATGTAAAATCAATGGCAGGAATCAGGTCATCTTCAAATGTCTCAGCAGAGTACCCTTTGGAGGAATATTTTTCACCTCCTCATCAATTCACCAGACGATCTTCTGGACTTGAACAGATAATCCGGAAACAAATTATTGTTCTATTTTCATCTGATACCAGAAAACATTATTTTGCAATACCAACCAACATTTATGTTTTCAGCATTTATTTTGAGTCCCAAGAATCCTGCCTGCAGTCAAATACTTGGTTTACATTGGCATCATTGTGTTTAGTTTTCTACTTTTCTAATTTGATTTCCATGACTACTACGAACTCAGACCTCCACCAAAAATTGTGGAGTTAAAATTCCAAAGAACTGTTAGGATTTATCCTTCTAGTGGGAGTCAAAACAGATGGCTCATGATAGATTTAATCTTTGAAGGGTTAACTACTAAATATAAACTAATGAAAGTACCAATTCGCTCTGTCGAAACAATTAACTGTAATAATTCCTTTATGAAGGGTTTTCCAATCTCTAATCTGATGATTATTACCACAAGCCACGTTACGGGCAAAAATCATACTTCATCAACCATAAAATTGCTCGTATGCTGTACAAATGTAACGGTTCGGCCTCCATAATCTGTATTCAATCGCTACCTTCCAAAATATCTCGCATATAAAACTGACCAGAAAGAGATAGTTTAAGTAGATTTGTTTAAAAATAATTGACCTCAAGGGATGATCAGTGCTTTCATTTGATGTGGAAGAACAAAGTACAGGACCTAGTACAATTGAGAGCACAAATTTAGCATGGCTGGTCATGCTATACCCTGGTACTCCTTACGAAATTCCTTACCTTAAAGGTAATTATTGGAGAGAAATGAACAAATTAGCCCTTTAAAGAAACAAAATGAAGTTTGTTTATATGTTAATCACTATTCACAAAAAAATAAAAATAAAAATAAAAAAAGGTGCCAATGGAGGGCCATTTTGCCAAGCCACCTGGCAACTGAATTTGGTGTACAGATAGACCCCACGGTCCCCCACTGACCTACGAAATTTCAGCTCAATTTGAATTAGACAGGGAGAAAACTAACGTCAAATAATGGTTAGAACTCAAGATAAGAGAAAAAAAATATGGAGCATTGAAATTACATAGGAAAAAATCACTACAAGTCAATCATATATTTGACTTTGGCCACCAAATTTTATCCATAGTTAATCCAAGATGGTCCTTCCTATCCAAATGGTTGGTAATCGCCACATCACATGCCACATGGCAAAATTTTCGTGGGCCATTGTGCAAAGCCAAGAAAAACATCCATACTGCTACCTTCTTGGCATAAAATGAAGTGTTATTGAGATTTTTTTTTTTTTTTTTTTTTTTCGTACCTTGACTCATGCTTTATATTTATAAGTTCTTTGTATAGAAGAAATGAACATATTTGAAGTCCCCGTAAAGGGCATGAGAGCAACTACCACGACAGTACTTGAAATAACTTTTCTCCAGTACCCTCTCTATCCAGCAGTAAAATCATTTGACAGTAGAAAGAAACAGCCCAAATAATGAACAAATGTACCTGGAGGTATCTGCCATGAGATTTGATCCCTCCTAAACTTCTTCTGCGAGAATTCCTGGTGGTCCAAGCTTGCCTTTGGTTCAATAGGATCTTCTAAATTGCTGGTAGAAAAAGTTGAGGCAACTGCAGCGGGATTAGTATCTTCCTCAATGTTTTGCCTAAGAAATGGTTTAGATGCTGAAGGCAACTTGCTTCTCTGAGACACAAATGGTTTCATTGGATCTTCAGTCTTCTGTTTGTGGCTATCACTAGAAGAAGACCCAATCATGCCATACTTGCTCTGCATGAACAGAGCATGCATTTTCGCTTTCTGTATATCATCAGCTGACATTGGGCGGCCTTGCTTCACAGGTGCTGCCCTTGCAACCCGCGGGCTTCTGCTGCCTGTTTTCTGCCCTGGCTGTTCAACTAATTGAACTTTTCTGCGTTCTCTAATTTCTGAAACTAGCTAAGGAAATTAACACCAAAATTTTTTGAGGAATGGAAAATTGGCGTACATGATACATCCTAGGCATGAAGGTTCTTCTAAAACTGGTGAACCAATTGGGTTTGGGCACATGTTAAGGTTTGGGCACATGTTGATCTCCATATCCTACCAGACTCTGCTGTATCATTACCAAGTTCCCGTTATTTCAGTTTACAATTATCTATAATTTCGCACAACAAAATTAACACCCACCAATTATTATAGGTTGATGTTTATATTTTCATATAAGAATAATATTTACCCCACACTCCCACCATCATTCTCACTTCGCTTAGGAGTTAAAATATAACAATGTTCTTCTGAATTTCTTACTTTGTTTCACAAGAGTCAGACACTCCCAATAGTTGTCCACTAACCCTATTGGTTTAATAGGGGGGATTATTCGGTAATAATGCATACCTTTTGCTTTGGTTTCTTGAAATAAAAGAATCTTCATATCATAGCTGCCTTATCTAAATGATCATCAGAAAGATACATTAATGTTTTTTCCTTCAGAGAAACAAAGTTGTTCATGTTCTTGCTCAAGGCGTGAGATAATTATAAAAGGTGGTCAGAAAGCAGTAGCACATGTCAAGACCAGGGCATATAGATAAACATCCTCCAGCAATTAGTGTCTACTTTCCGTAGCAACTGTGCATCTAACATCAATCTGTGAAAGTTGACAGCCAGGAAATAGTGTCCCCTATTTCAGTTCCAACAGCTTCAAAGACACTACTGAATTTGAAAGCAGAACATTGTTGCAGGGAGTAAGATAGCCTACTTAGACCTCTTAATTGTGTAAGGCATCGAAAGAAAACAGATGCAGCCAAGGAGACTTACATCATCACCTACTGATCTTAGAATCATGTGGTTCTAATTATATCACTTTACTGGCTTTAGTTTCTTCTAGCCTGAGAGATAATACTTGGTGTCATGGACCCATGGTCATCGTTCCTCCTCTTCTTCATCAACCTTGATCATCACTCCCCTTGATCTCCAGAAGACCAGCAGATAGCGGCAACTTGATAGTCTGGACACCTTCAGCTTCGGGCTCTTCTCTTCCTCCTCTACGTGGGATTGGGTCACATCTTGCACCAATAGGGTTACCTGGTTCCGAGGCTTCATCCTCGCCACAGTTTCTTAGCATGGAAAGCCATATCCCGCTTTCCCAATTAAGAACTTCCTCCTGCATAGGCACCCCCCCCCAAAACAACAAATTGCTGCTTTGCAAGTCAGATCTTGAAGATACCCCTCACCTCTTCCCCCTATTTGTGGAAAAGGAGTTCTCATTCGCTGTTGGCCATCAAGAAGAAGCATTCAAGACATTGACAGGGAATGGAGATGGATCATCAAAGCCTTCAGAGGCAAATCTTCCCGTGATGTTGTAGGCAAAATCGTCTTCTGTGCAACCATCTACCACCTCGGATTGAACACAACCTTAGGACTTAGACAAGCAATTCTTAAAGCTTCAGTCAGATTTTGGACACCACTGGCTTTAAATCAAGGGATCCCTCCCTCCCGCTGAGATTTGTCGCCCAGATTCTCCTAGAGAAGCTTATTGTTAATGATTGGGAATTACCTATCCAACTGAATGTTGATAGGACTTCCCGTTGAGATTTTGAATATTCTCTTTTTGTTTCCCCTAGGGACCCCACCTAATTGGGGAAGATGCTTTTGTAATCCCTTGGATTTTGAATATACTATACTTTATTCATCCAAAAAAATCCTCAGTTCCTTGGATGCAAAAGATATAATCCTACTAAATTCTTAGATCCTACAAATGGAGAATTTTTACAAAACAACAGAAGGAAAATTCCACAGTTCCATCACAACGCTATCAATTAGTATAATAATGTTGTCTTTTGTAATCTTAAATGATTTACAACTGCATATCTTAAAATGCAATTTCCCACCAATCAGGAGAATAAAACTCCCTTGATTTAAGAAGTGATACTATGAGGTTTTAGAAGTATCATGCTGTAGGTTTTGTCACAATCCCATTGGAGTCATACATATTTTCAGCTTTGTCAACCTTGGGGAGAAATATAAGTGATGAATTAACCAAAAAATAAATTTAAAAAAGGAGCAGAGGCCACCTAAAGCCAGTCTTATTACTTAATTTTGTTATATTGTGAAGTTCAACCTCAATGGTAATACACCAGCAGAGATATAGAAGCTAAGCAATCCCCCTTGAATTAGATATTTGGAGATCAAGGTGCTTTGGCAATCCAGATTTACCAGAAAGAGTCTCATTATCATTGGGCTCCAAGATGTCTCAGTTCCATAGTGGCTCACCAATAAATTAGAACACATCCATAGGCTCTGTGGGGTTTTTGAATGTGTTGTCTATGTATGTCCTAAGAAACGCTACTAACTAGGCTGATTTGTGGGTTGGCTGCAAGCCTTGACCAACACGAAATATTGAACAACCAATTCGCTACTTCTGCATTATGCTCTAATTCTCCTCTACTTACGGTACTGCAATTTAGACTTTGTTTGTTTCCAGGTAAAAACAATGTAAAAGGAAAAATATCAAGAAAAGTCACAATAAAATAAGAAGGTTTGACTTGAAAATTTCCTTTTTACATTTTTTTTTACCAGGAAACAAACAGAATGTTGTCATTAAAATGAAAAAAAAAAAAAAGAGGGGGGGGGGGGGGGGGGAAGAATAAGTACTGAGGATACGTGAAGACACACTTCGAACATGTCTTCGGCTAGGATCATCGACCAATGCAGGGAGCAGTTTCAGTCTCTCGGGAGGATCTGGCTTCCTGAACAATAAATTAAGTTTAAATACCTCAACAATCAATTAAAATAATCTAAACAGAATTCAATCTGCGTGGCGATGACAAATTAATAAGGTTGTTACCTAGAATTTTCTGAACCCTCAAACGTGAGAGCAAGAATCTCCTCCTGTAAAAGACGATAAAAAATTAACTTCAGAACATTAATGGTTGCCTAAAAAACTATTTGATTGCCATAAAGCCTTACATGAATATCTACTTTTGACTGCCAAGCCTCACCACTGATAATTTCACCCATCCTGCAGAGGACGTTAGTTTGATTATGAAAATTTGATAGGAAAAGGCAACTCAAACGTATAAAGGATTAAAAGCATGCCTCTGCTTCCTGATTATCTCTTTCTGTGCGTCATTGGAGGATTTCATAGAAGTGGGTCTCTTCAGTAGTTGACTTCTCACCAATAGTTTACTCCACCTGGATAACAGAACTCTTGCCCTGTTTGATATGTCTGGTCTTCAAATCAGATAAATCAGTTTCATATGGTCAAAGGCAGAATTTGGAAAAGAGCAGGGGAAGAGTTTAATGTAATGAGAACAGAAAGGAATTTTCTTTCACCAATTAAAATATTTTCAGTCAGACGTACACTAAGTGGGAAGTCTCAAAATGATTTAAACTGATATTCTCAAAACCAATACCTTTGCTTTTCTTTTTCCTTTTGAATAAACCAATCATTTTGCAAACCTTGGTTACATCCTCAAAATTCTGTAAAGACCTGTGACACCTAAGGCCATCCCATTTTCCTCCCCCCATGAAGATCCTAACTCATCAGCCAAAAAATATTTCAACAGGCATATATCTATTAAAAAAATAAAAATCATATGCTTAGTTTTTTTTTCTTTTACTCTAAAACTTTCTCCTACTTTTCACAAACGAAGGAAAAGAACAAGAAACCATATTCCTTATATTAAAGTTTCATAGAAAAGTAAAGGTTGCATGGCTAAAGTGGGGTACTTTGCTCGCATAGTTGTCATGACACCAAGGCAAGAGTAGGGGATGGCCAGCCCCATGGCAAGCACCACATTTTATAGGCCTTGCCATGTTCCAGGTATCTGTCTTCTTATAAATGTAAATACACAGATAATGCTGGGCTATTAAGATCAAAAGATAAAATATATGGGGGAAGAAAATATTATAAAAAATTAAAAGGGTAAAAGTGAAAAAATATTTTAAATTTATAACAAATTGAGTTCCCAAGACTGGGTCTTTAGGTCTACGCACTTTCACACATACGGCTACTAGTTGTGTTGGTTGTCAAGACTCTCCTTATTGCTTAGGCAGCAGCCAGGCGTTGGCTCAACAACCATATAGCTAGGATATAAAACAAAATTAAATACAACAACAAAGCCTTATCCCAATTAAATGGGGCCGGCTACATGGATACTTACCCTCCAATCAGCTCTGTTCGAGGTCCTATTTGAAATAAATGTATGCAGTTTAATTCACTAGTGATAGTCAACATTTTCTAGAGTTTAAATCCATGAACTATTAGATTCTAGTAATTCATTTTTTCATATTTTGCTAAACTGCTAAAAAGTAAAAGTATGGTGTGACACCCTAACAACAAAAGATTTAAAAAAAAAAAAAAAAAAAAAAGAAGAAGAAGAAGAAAAGAAGTAATTGCAACTCAAATACCCAAACAGCTTAAGCTTTATGAAAATATTAAGATATTTGAATAATAAAGCTAAATTAGTACTAGTCCAAACCAACGCAATCTAGATCATGAAATGAAAATTTAGATAGATCTATTGCCGCCTCAAGAAAAAGACAACAAGCATAAAGAGATGAGACATACATATCTACACATAGAATGAGAGATAGAAGATAAATTTGCAACATAGCCACACCTGATGACCTATAAAACCGCAATCTGTTAACAGTTTGCAAAATGGCAGACATATTAACGGGCAAAGCTTTATGTAACGGCAGGTGACAAAGAACCTACAGAATAAACATTACAGTATAGTATAAGGATACACTAGATAAAAATTATTGAACTGATACCTGACAAAATAAATATAGATACACACCTTAAATATGACAAGGAGAACAGTTGTCTGTTCCTCCAAAGCTGCTTGGCTCAACCATGTTGTTAGAATAACCAGACCACCTTTAGTTAAAAACCTGGATATAGAAAATGACTATGTTACACTGGAACTGCAATATCTTATAATGTTCTGAAATCATGGAAGTTCCAACATTGAGTACCAATATAAAACTGAAGAATTCTGTATCTGCAGGATCCAATCCATCAGCTTCACCTGCCCAGAGAATGCTTCCTCTTTCCTCATCAAATTGAAAATATTCTCAAGGAAATTTATATCAGAGTTGTTTATGTCAGGTAGAGCTTCCTCCCGCAGTGAGCAAGAGGGGACTTCTTGAACAGTTTTAGATTCCACGGGACTCAAAGGAATTTTATCAATAGGAATGGCAGGATCAGAGCCAGTTAAGCAGCCATCTGGGGATGCTTTGGATGCCTTAGACCTAACCATCTTCTCCTTTGACAATCGGGCAAGCTTTCTCACTTTTGAACGCTGACCAGCAAAGAATTCTCGAACCTGCATGTCAGAACTATACGGCTTTAATTAATAATAATACAACATAAACTAATCTAATAGCCCCCCAAAAAATGCCTAAAAAGGACGTCCTAGTTCACAAGGCTCCCGCTACTGCAGAGTCTGGGGAGGGCAGAATGTACGTAGCCTTACCCCCAAAAAAAATGCCTGTAATAAGTAATATTCTTATTCAAATTTGCAAACTCTTAAAAATAATTTTCATGTTGAAGAGGTGTTTCAGACTCAAAGACAAAAGCCATGTCTTATCTTTCAAGGTAGAATACGCTGATAAGAACAAGAGATCACATAACTCATACAGATGGTGTAGTCAATGGCAACTTCATGGACAAAAACTGAAATAAGACACACTCATATGGTGCTTACAAAGTTTATGTCAACTGCAGATATTTTAGCCAGATTAAATGGCAAGAGTACACTTATATTGAGGGCTAACACCTCAACCACGAAAGATTATTTTGTTAAACAAGTGCTTTAGAGTCAGAGTGACAAAAGTTGGAGTTCCATGCATTATATTGAACTCAATGGGAGAAAGTCATAACCTGTGTAACAGTAACACCACAAAGAACACTGATCTCGCGAGATTCCTTCTTGCTAATCGTATCTTTAATAGAGAATACTGATTGCATATATTTTACAGCCTTAGGGTTTAGCAAATCTCCTGGTCTTTTCCCTACAAAAAAAGCAATATTATCATTGAATGCTGACTCCAATATATTGACTGCAGAATTCACATTAATATGATACTAGTGACTTGAATAAGAAAATATAGATGCACAAGCGACAACAGAAAAGATACAACGTTCCAGCTTATAGTTGGAAAGCGAGGATATTTCAACAATTACCTCCAAAAAAAAAAAGTACATTTTAGTAGTTTGGTAAAATATTTCTGAAAACAACCACAAGCCTTAAACAAACAATCATTCATTTTGCTAGTTATTAATCTAATGAGCTAGGAAAGATGCAGAAGTTTCACTTGACTCAAACTAAGCCTCATTCTAACAACTTAGATCTCAGCTACACAAGATCTGTTCTCTCTCTATCTGACAAAGCCATGACTCTTTCAACTTATAAGCATTCAAGTCCTTCTCATCACCTCAAGCAAAGTTATTTTCAGACATCCCCTTGCTTTTTTAATACCCTCAACTTGCACCATACAACAGTTTCAGATGCTCAAAATGGCTACAATTTGTGTAAAGATTATTTAAAAATATAAATCTTATGATCAGAAAACTATAGCAATCCAACTAAACCTCAAAGGCTCAAATAGTATCGTCATTGCATAGCCAAATTAAAGCACTACAGTCAATCCCCGAACAATATTTAATCCCTCAACTTGCACCATACAACAGTTTCAGATGCTCAAAATGGCTACAATTTTGTGTAAAGATTATTTAAAAATATAAATCTTGTGATCAGAAAACTGTAGCAATCCAACTAAACCTCAAAGGCTCAAATAGTATCGTCATTGCATAGCCAAATTAAAGCACTACAGTCAATCCCCGAACAATATTTAATCCCTCAACTTGCACCATATAACAGTTTCAGATGCTCAAAATGGCCACAATTTGTGTAAAGATTATTTAAAAATATAAATCTTATGATCAGAAAACTGTAGCAATCCAACTAAACCTCAAAGGCTCAAATAGTATCGTCATTGCATAGCCAAATTAAAGCACTACAGTCAATCCCCGAACAATATTTAATCTCTCTAATTGACAGTTAATCAATAGGTACTAGAACAGATTATATACTCCAGTCAGCACATAGTACAATAAAAGCTACAGAAACATAAAATTAGTTTAATGGAAATGTTAAATGCACTAACAAGGATGAGAAATTAAAAAGATCAAATCGTAAAGATTACATGGCATTGTGATAAACAAAAACCAAATATGCTCCTTTACTTACCAATTTTAATCGACAGTGCACCAGCCGCCTGTGTAATGAAAAAAAAAATGACAAAAATTAATGAGCTTCTAGTACTGAAAAAAAAAATTTAAAACAAAAGAATACAAGTACTTAAAGCTATTATATTGTAAGAACTTCATCATGAATCAGAGGGGGAAAACACAAGTCAGAAGGCTCATAACCTTTTATTCTCTAAAAAGAAACCCTTACAACCACATTTAATAATCCAAGAAATACAGTCAACCTGTGTGGCATGTGGTTTGTTTAGCCACTTCAGGATCGAGCCTTCTACTATGGACGATGCAAACACAACTGCAAGCCAAGGAGATGGTACCCAGCCACTATGGCTAGCCCCACCAACAGGAACATTACTTCTTTTTCTCAAAATCCTCAAACCTAATATATCAAACGTGAAAGTCTGTCCGCCCACGACCCTCTTTACGTGTTTCAGCCAATGACTACAAAGAAAACCTCAACCCTAAAAAACCTCATCATGTTTTTAATTTATCTCAGCAGCACAACCCATAGTTGTCAAGGCGACAAGGCCTAGGCGTTGGAGACCGTCCTAGGAGCCTAGGCACCTAGGTGCCCGCGTTGCCTAGGCGATCAAGGCGTTCCTGGTGTATTTTTTTTCCTAAAATATCAATGTTATATTTATGTTTATATATTATATGTAAATATAATACAATAAGCTACATCAAGAATCAACATTTAACGTAATTATGTGCAATAATGCAATTACTTTCCAAAATTGGGTGGAAAGTAATGTTTCGTCGCATGAAATGCTGTGGTATTTGTAGGAAGGGAGAGCACATTCGAGTTCCTCCTCGAGATCACCTAGTCTTTGGCTCTTTGCCGAGCTCAAGTACTTCTGTATTGGGGAAACAAAATCTTTGGGGAATGGGGATATTTTGGTATCTAATTGCCGGAGCTTGGATTGGAATAATTCAATCTCTCGTCCAACAATTCTTCTAGGGAAGTTCCGTCTTTTGGCGACTACTTAGCTTTAAAACACCTTGACTACCGGGAAATAAATTTTTCGACGACATCAGCATTCCAATCTCGGATTGGTTTTTAGTAGAAGGGTAAAAAAACTATTTTCATCTTTTCCATTAGGGAACTTAACGGCGTGTGGCCGATACTAGGGGATGGTTGAATTGCCGGTAATTGAAAACCTTAAGAGAGGTACGTGAATTTTCCATTTAATTAAAGTTTTATAAACACATATGCAACAAGGTGACAGCCCAGGCATTCAGGGCATCCAAGGCGCCCAAGGCGATGTCTAGGCAACGCCCATAAGTCTTAGGCAGTGTTTTTTGAACATTCACAAGGCGCCTAGTCGCCCAATCCATAATTTACCACCCGGATGCCTAAGCGACACCTTGACAATTTGTTCCTTGCACTCTTCTACTAGATTCCATCTTAAATCCTATTTTCACCTCGTCAACATAATACTTGCTAGCTTTCATAAATGGCAAATTCACTAACGAAAGTTAGAACCAGGGTTTTATAGGACACTCTTAAGTAATAATGATTCAGTTTCAACTTCCACAAAAAGGGAAGGCCAGTGCATTGGTCGTAAGTAACGTTTACACCTGCATACACAAGTTATTTATTAAGATTCAAATTAGTAGATAATTAGGGTTTGTCAAAAATTTAAGTTCACTCGCTCCTCCCAACTTCTTCTTGAATCTTAATAAATAGCTTGAGTAGGCAAAGATTTCCCTTAAAGAGTCCTAGCATTTCTTCCTCGTCCTCACAAAAAGAAACTGAAGGAAAATTACCCGTGAATATATTATATTCTGCCAGCAAACACACTCTACAGGAAACAAATTTCACAATTTCGCACAAAGCACATTTTTTTAGTTCAAGTCTCGTAGATGTTATCGCCTGGTCTATGGATTAAATTAGCTACTATGACAATGTCAATACTAAACTGCATCACAATAAGATCAAAACCAGAATGCCTTAAAGTGCTGTTTCGAATCTGAAGCTTACAAGCAACGCTTATCTTACAAATGCAGATGAACTAAGAAAATGGTAAAAGGTACTGCATTCCAATAATTCAGAGGGCGTGTTACAACCTCAGGTTTCATTAAAGAGGAAAGGCGTACCATTTCTTGAGACAAAGGATTTACACCAGTGAATTTGCATTGCGTCACAACAATCCTCTGCAGCTGATCGACCTGGCTGTGAAATAGCTCTTTCTGAGATTTTAAACTCTTCTGAAAGGACTCCGCAGAGCTCCCGACATCTATTTCCATGAAAGCATCCGTCGAATTTTCCTTGGACACCTCCACCATCGACCCGAGTTGTAGAATTCACGCCGTCCGATACCACAGATACATAAACGATACAAAATTCCAAGCATTAGGGCTCGAATAGAGAGATATTCAAACAATGAAAACTTCAAATCCACCGTCCAAGAAGACGCTTTTGATTACGCTTAGGATTTGCTAACTCTGCTTGCGAATAAGCCACCTTCCATCCCCAAGGGCGCGGAATGAAATTCACGTATACCACGGCAGCTTCCGCCTTGTGGCGCTCGGGACCAGTCCTGGCATGGGATCCAGCGGTAGACATCTGCAAGCAGCAGCAACTGCCACAGAGCCATTTTATATTGAAATGGTATCCCGGTTTATATTGAAACTGGTATCCCCACCGTTTTATACCCAACCGATATATTATTTTCTATCCGGTACGATAATAGTTGATACCGATATTCCAGTGGTATCAATTAGATAAGCTTCATTTGTTTCGATGTCAAATTTTATCGCAAAATTTTACGTGTAATATTTTATTTATATATATAAAAAAAAAAAATCAATGTTTGTTTCTCATAGGTAAAAAAAAAACGAAGTTTCTATTCCATCCCCAACATCCCTATATTTACCTTTGGAGATAGACGTTGAATTTTTTTTTACATATAAAATGTTACACGTAAAATTTTACATCAAAATAATCAGAGCCATACGGCCCATACCAATTTATATGCCATTAGATAATCATGTCACACACAAGTATTATACTAGTCCACATTATAGTAGAATCATATCGAATCATGAACATATTTCATACCAAATAAAATATTAGATAAAAAAAGGTATTTTGTATCAGTTAAAAATCGTATCAACCCGGTACATAATGGCACATAGGAAACCCATTTTCCTACCGGTAAGGTATCTGTCGTTTTCGGTCAAAGCGAGGGTCCAAAAAAAGTCAACTTCAAAGTAGGAGTGTATGGTATAGTTGTTCAATATGGGGTATGTTATCTTGGTGTATGTGTAGTAGTAGCTTTGGCTAGCTATTTCCCGAAGGGTTAGTGAGCTGATCTATGACCACCCTCGGGTGAGCGTTCTTAGTACTGATTGAAAGCCGGGGATGATGATTCAATGCTGGAGAACTCTTCGCTTCGTAAAGAGAGGCCTTTGCGGATTGAGTGAGGGGGTCGATTCGATCTGTTTACATATGAGATATGTGAGGTACGGTAAGAGGAAGGGACGAAGTGTCTGTCTTTTCGAATAAGATGGAGAGCAGGGCCTGAAAGGGGTAAATACAAGATACAAGTGGTGCGCCGCTTGAAGGAAGTGATATCTGTGTTTTCAAATGAGATGTGGGTGAAAGCAAGAGATGGATTCAAAGTCAAAGCATGGTAGCAAAGCGAGGGTGGTCGTAGATCAGGTGAAATATGATATGGGGAGATATGGGATACAGCTAATGTCGATAAGGAAGGGAGGGTGATTTCAACTATTCGCCAAAGGTTTAGAAAAGAAAAGGGCTTAGCGCCAGAAAACAAGCTAGCCAAGATTGGTAAGTCTAGAACATAATCAAGAGGGCCAGTGGACAAGTATATGACTCTCTCTCTCTCTCTCTCTCTCTCTCTCTGAAATCCATCCGTATGTGTTGTACTTTGGATTTCGCGAGGAATGGTAAGAGGAATAGAGGAGGTTATCCGGTGTCAAGGGCTGATTGTTTTGGAAGGAGAGTGGAAAAAGGTGGTGTGGTGCGTACAGAGCAGTGATATCACTGCGTGAGCACAAGGCCATTGTATATCAATGGCGAGTCACTACTGGGGTGTGGAGATTGGAAGAACAACAGGAAGGAAGAGGGTGATAAATAGTTCAACGAAGCGGGTTCACTGGTTGCCTTTCGCCAAGTTCACTGATCATGGAAGAGAAACCTAATGAAATTGTTCTTCTGTTTAGGGGAAGGACTAGGAAGGGGAGATATTCCTTCTCCTGATTCCTCTTAATGCCAAAACCCTTATTTGTTGGTATGGACATTGCACCTGATACCTCATTAGATTTGGGAGTGGTGGTGGTGGTGGTGTGGACATCCATCATCGGGCGCAAGGTGCCACCATGGAAGAGCATCTTGTGCCAATGGAGGAAGCGACAAAACTTGAGAAGACATGAGTGACGTTGAATGGAAATGGGAGGGTAAGAGAGTCATTTAACATTTTTTGTTAGTCAAGTTAGAAGTGTGGGGTGTGGTTGTAATCGCAAACTCAAGGGGTTGCGTGTCGGATTTACATCGGCTCCTCCCAATGGTTATGGGAGGACAGTGGCAACCTATCCCGGATGGTTGCCACGTGGCTCTCGGTGAATCCGAGACCTACGTCCAAGCCGACATCCTCTGTCGGCTGGGTGTTGGCTCGGACGTAGGTCTCAGATTCACCGAGAGCCACGTGGCAATCATCTGTGATAGGTTGCCACTGTCCTCCCAGACCACTGGGATGAGAGGATGCGAATCGATTGGGTATCTTAAAGGCAAAGTACAATTTAGGGAAATGAAATTTTGCACAACAAGAAAATCTAATCATTCTATATGCATACACAAAATCAAATCCAATAAACTTAGAGTAAAATTAAATGGATTTTTAATTAAATAACCCACAAAATATTTCCCCATTTAACCCACCAACAGTAAATGGGATTCAAGTGTTACTTCTTCTCTAAGGCTTGTCACTTTGAGCCATCGCAAAACTGCAATTGGGGTTGGAGTGGCCAGAAATAAGTAGTTAATTATCTGCAGAGTAGCATGCACGGATTCAAATCGTCTCCCGCCACTGGAGGCTTTCCAGCGCCATCCAGCGGCTGGAGTAACTCCGACACAAATCCCAATACATCGGGATTTGTGTTGGATAAACTCCAGCCGTTGGATGGCGCTGGAAAGCCTCCAGCGGCGGGAGACGATTTCTGTGCAGCATGCACCCTATCCATTCAAAATAAACATCGATATTGGTAAGCTCTCAAAGGAGAATGGTACAATATTATGTGCATTCTGACTGACTTGTTCATTGATCAACATTGTACTAATGAACCTAATATTATCCTTTAAACCAAAACTCATAGGAAAAGAGCATGAGAGAGAGAGAGAGAGAGAGAGAGAGAGAGAGAGAGAGAGAGAGATTGGATAGAGAGATTGGATCATCTGCATGTACATGTACTCTCCATAGGATCCCATTACCATCGATGCGGTGTGGGACTCACTTATAGAGTATGAGATCTATTGGATATGGACGGTGATGGGATCACAGGGATGATACAAAAGCATGAAGGTGAATTATTCTTAGTGTGAGTTAGTTGAGAAAGCAATAGAGATATGGTAAGTAAAAGAGTACCGTATGTGGATGCTACAATAAGAGAAAGATTATAAGATGACAACTATAGGTTGGATATGCTTGCAGCGTGGGGATTTCTTCATGTGCTCTCGTATTTTGGTATTTTATCCTTCCTCCCTGCATCAGAGATACCATTTCCTGTTCATTAGTGTGGGTGGGAGATTTCCGTTGTAGGAAACCCCTCATTTTTCAAGAAAAAAGAGGGAGATTGTCAATATTCATTTCACTACTCCAGGTTGGAGGGCAAGGATACCATCGGAGTGCAATCTTCTCATAAAGGAAAAAAATATGGGGAGAAGAAATACTGCTCGCATGTACTTCTGTCTCTATCTCACTCTTCTTGAAATCTAACTTTTTTTTCTCTTGTTGCCAAGTAATCAGCCACCGGTTCTTCTTGTACACCGCATGCCCTACTATTTTGGAGATTCTCTTGTGCCGATACAAATTTTGTTCATCTTATAGATGCCACCCACTACCCAACTCGGGTTGGATAAGGACTAATACTAAATGTAACTGGATACGTATACAAATCCTCTCCATCTGTCCAGTTATTCAGTCGAACATTGGATAGATGAGATTACATCGAGATGTGTGTGGTTTATCCCAGACATCCGATATTCGACTGGACAGATGGAGAAGATTTTTATGGACTGGATACCTCCCTCCCCGTTAAAATGACGGAAAAAGATCCGCTCTCGTCGCCCAACCTAGTCGTCCATCGGATGGACTTGGATACATCGGCATGCTTGCCAAAACATTCCAATCGTTCATTAAACGACTGATACGATTAGACGATGGGGAGACGATCTAGTCCTAAAATGACCGGAAGAAACTTGCTAGGAACGCAATTGCAAAAGGATCTGTAACCCGAAGTCCGAAAACGCAACAAAAACTCAGTTCGCGGGGTTGATCTGTACTGCGCGCACTACGCACTACGCACTCCGCGCTCTTTTAGTGTATCGACCACTGCGATTCATTCGTACTGTCAAATGTCAACAACGGCAGCAAGAGAAAGGGGTTGAAAGAGACGAAGAATTTCAGAAGGGACGCCCGGGAAAGACAGAGAAGAGTCGATATCGTACATACTTGTTCAGGCTGTCACTATTATTGAATTTGGAAGCTCACTGACAGAGAATCGTTTGCACGAAATTCGTCTTTTGTATCATATAATCATCCATATTGCCCTTGCTGTTTTTGTTATCTTGTTTCTGTCGGCAGAATGGCGATGGCGAGAGTAAGCTCTGGCATCGCTTACCCGCAGAGATTCTACGCCGCTGCTGCCTATGCTGGTTTTGATGGATCTTCAAATTCATCTAACAGCGTGATCTCGAAGTTCCAGAACGACGCCGCTTTGTTGCTCTACGGATTATATCAACAAGTAAGCATTTAATTTGTATCAAATGATTCAGTACTAATACAACTATGGTGGATCTGATGTTGTTATTCGTCAATTCGTAATTTTCTGGTTTTATTCAACTAAGACTGACAAAGTTTGCGTATGTCGGGTGGTGGCACGTTTCATTGGTTGAGAAACTTAACAATTCCGTTAGATCCGGGTCTCAGATTGACGTTATAGTCTGTGGAATGTTGATCCGGAATAGGTGAACGCAGATCAGTTAAAAGATATGCTTTGTAGGACGAGATCCTTTATAGAACATTCTGTAATAATATATGCTTGTAGTTTTAGGTTGATTCTTTTAATATTTCCATGAAGACAACGAAATTATGGTGCCTTTGTTGTTAAATTTTGTCCAGAATGGGATTCTTTGCATGGTTTGAAATATTTGAATCATGAGGAGCTACTGAAATCGCTCAATTGTCTTGTGCATTGAAATTTGTGTATTAGTTTTCAAAGAGAGAGGGAGAGAGAGAGAGACTCAACACATACAACTGAAATTGGTATGTTATCGCAGGCAACAGTGGGACCTTGTAACATTCCTAAACCTCGAGCTTGGAATCCTGTGGAGCAAGGCAAATGGACCAGGTACTGTCTATGAACAGAGTAGTAATTCCTCAATGTAATTGCTATTTCTTCAATTTGAAGTTTAAGTGGACAAGTCCTTCTAGATTGCCTATGTAGTTGATTTTGATCACTCTCCCAAGAACCTGCACAAAACAATCACACACACACACACACACACACACAAAGGTGGAAGAAGATGGAATATTCTATGATTAGATGGGATTCTCTTTTCTCAAATTGGAAGAAAAATGGACAGCTTTGTGAAACATGAATTGTAGCAATATCAATATATTCTCACTACAATCGCAAGTGTATTAAAATCAGATGGGTGCAGTTGCACTGTAACAACCGTCATACTTATATTGAAACTGGCATGGTAAGCACATCAGATTATAAACTATTACAGCCAGTGTTGAACCTCACAGGTCAGGTCTGTGGACAGAAATTTAATTTTATAAATGGAAAAGTACACTCAGAAAATTTTTGTAGAAGAAATCTCTTTCAATTGCATGCTTCACTCTCTTTCCATTGTGTAACCGAAATCTGATGCTAGTTTTCTTTAATGATTTTTTTGGGTAAAAAAATGAGAGCTTAAAGTAAAAAATGTCAAAAGAATATTTCATATTTGAATTTTTTTAGCTAAAATGAAATGCTGATTGAAAAGGTGGGACCCTCCTTGAAGTACTTGAAATTGTAGATGCCTTTTCACAATGGAATCAACATATGATGTTAAATGATGAAGTCAACAGTTTTTTGATTTCATCTAACTGATCTACCACATTCTGGCTTCATGGTAATGTATCCTCAAAGGAATAGTCCAAACTGCAAATTACATGAAGAGCTACCTGCTTTGGTGAACAAAGTCCCAACTTTTTCCTATCATAAATTTTCTAGAAGAGAGCTTAGTTAATTGATACAGCTCACAATACAATTCAATTAAAGAGCAAACCATAAAATGGGAGAAACTTTTATAGAACATAGGGGAGCAAATATAAGATAGCAAGGGTCGTAGGTAATCACTTAACCCAAGGGTCAGGGAGGACCACTTTAACTCCGGGACTCTTGGGGACCTTCTCAACCCAATTGTGGGATTCTTTCACCACAAAGAGGATTTCAAACACTCAAAGGGGCTTCAATAGCACTCGAGGGTAAAAGATAGTCACTAGCTTCCTTTTCAAATTAAAATACAATATAACTAGGAAGATGAAGGAAGGAAAGAGACGTTAGTGTAAGGACTGGTAGGCAACCCCAAGGGGAGGGGTGAATTGGGTTGCAGAAATTCAATACTTTTTGCTCACCTAAAAACTAACCCAATTCCCACCTGACGAGGGAGCAATTGTGATACTAAAAGAAGGGGATGGAGAGAGAAAACGATGAACACAAAGATTTATAGTGGTTTGGGAACTTCCCTACATCTACTCTCACTTGAACTCCACTATCCAATCTCTTTCCAAGGCAGAGAAAAAACCCCTTAGAAATTGTTTTCCCAGGATCACAATTAACCCAAGTGGTTTTCCTGGCTCATCACTCTACAACCCAAGTGTTTTGGATCGAACTTAATCCCCAGGAAAGTTTTGGATCATTATCAAACTCAACACGAGAGTTTCAGATCACTCTCAAACTCAACTTGATTGCTTTCCTTGGTAGCAATCAAACCACTATAGCCTTGGCTCTTCAAGCCTTGGTGTGGAGAATACTTTTTCCCATGCTCCCAACTCTCTTTTACAAGGTTTGAGTGTCTCTTAGTGTGGTCAATGGAATTACATAAGCATAAAAAAAAAAAAAAGAGGAATTACAAGTTGCATTCCTGTCGTTTTCCTTCCCCCTAATTTTCATGTGTCAAAAATTACCTATTTGGTGTGTTTCTGTGAAATTTGAAAGGTTATTCATTTACCTTCTTCCTGGATTCTCAGATAATGATTCATGAATCCAAGCTGATGAAGGGAAACTATAATCAAGACTCGCAGAGTATTAGTTATGACAGGATTTCTATATTTTTGTGTGGTAACAGTCATAGTAGGAGTTTGAATAAACTACTGTTGTGATTGTGGATCTATGGAGGAAATGTAATGGTGAATATAGATCCAAGATTTTGACAAGTTTCTGCATAGATTCACATTGGGAGTTTTAATAAAATCTTGGTGTAATGTCATATTAACAATATGCCCTTACTGCTTCCAAATTTCTGCATAGATTGCCATCTTCTTCCTCCCCTGGTCATTTTATTTGTGGGTGTACATTTGTTTGGGTTCTCCTCTGCACCTTAATCAGGTTTCATCATAGACCCTATGATGTAATATTACAAAGAAAGAGTCATGTAGGATGTTGCTATATTACATCTGAGGTTTAATGTAGGTAATTTGAATTTTTTGCAATTTGCTATTGCACTTGTATCCATTATACATCAATTGTTAATCCATTATGTATTTTCTTCTAAAATATGTGTCAATTTCTACAGCTGGCATGGTCTTGGAAACATGGCCTCAACAGAAGCAATGCGCCTTTTTGTGAAAATCTTGGAGGTGTCTGCAAAGTTCTAGCCGCCCCCATCCCCAATGTTGTTATGAAATGTTGATACCTTCAGTGAGCTGATTATATCCTGTGTGATTTGTTTACATAGGAAGAAGAACCAGGGTGGTATTCAAGGGTACCTGAATTTGTGACCGAGCCTGTTGTAGATGTGGAAATGAATGTGAGTTCTTTGAACGTAATGAAAATTTGACGGTCCTCCCTCAAGTATTATTTTTGTCAGGCATATATTAGAATACAATTAGCTTTACGTTTTGGTTGTATTTTTTTATTAGTTGTTTTTCATAGAGAAACTATATTTGATGAAGAAACTGTATTTGAGGTGGTTAAGATTATATAAACCCATATTATGTTTTTGGCTATTTGCTTTTGGTATCACTTTTGATTTTCTGGAGTCATTCTTCTATGAAGCACTTCTTTGAATCTTACAAATGATTCTTATAGTAAACAATATGGGGAGGGTTCTCTGGTCCAGAGACCAGTGAAGTCTATGGCTGCAGAGACGGGAGGGAGGCATTCATGGAATCTCGTATACAGGGGGGGCTTGGGTCTTTGGCAGTGATCTCTGCCAATCACATCTGGTTGGCAGAGCAGAAAAACATTTCCCAAACGATATTTACTTAAGTTACCATAAATGATACCTATTAAAGAATGGGTAGAGATTCTTAGGATGATAATAAAAACTTATAAGAAACCAACCTAGAAGACCCCCAAGAAAAAAAGAATTATTCTTGGGAGTCAAATTATCCCATGTTGGAAAATTAGATAAAATCATCTAGAACTGTGATTGGGAATTAGGTTGAGAATGTCTTGAATTTATTTCTTTCACGTCTGATTCAATTTTTCAGAAATTATGTATGTTAAAATGTCAGAATTATTGGAAAGAAAGAGCCTGTTCTTCCAGGTCTGAAAGCTGATCATTGCAAAACATCCGTTTTGAACACAAACCAGCCTGACCAATTGAATTTAAACAGCCTAAGAAAATAAAAAATGCAGAAAATTTATCGTCTTTGGATCAAAAAACTCGAATGTGCCTTTTTGTTCTACCATTATTGTTACCAATGCATGTGTTACTAGTTGCTACACGAGCAAGTTGGGGTGCTTTGGGCTTGACCATGTGAGGATGCAGAATTCTTGCTTTTCCCCCTGTGATGAAGCTCCTTCTTATATTCCCCCTGGTTTCATTAAATGTAAACACTCGTATAAGCATGCCTTATAGTTTTGAATTAATTTTTTGGCTTTTTTTTTGGGTAGGTAGAGCCCCAAGGGGATTTGAACTATTTTTTTTTTACTTTGTTTGTCTTATTCTCCCAGAATCCAAAATCTGAGCCAGTCACTCAAAATGGGATCTCCTTTCCAGAGCCAAAGACTATCTTCACCGAAAATGGGAGCATGGAGACTCAGGATAAGGATGTTGTATTGGAGGGCCTTGGTTCAGTCGGTATTTATGATCAATGGGTTCAACCTTCAATATCTGGCCAACCCCCGAAAGCCCGATATGAGGTAACATTTGACTTATAATAGTCAGTTTGATGCTTTTTTGCCAATTGAAGGTCCCTTCTTTGTTGTACTCTACCTTAATGTTGAGTGCTTTCATTCCTTGTAGCATGGAGCAGCTGTGGTTCAAGATAAAATGTATATTTTCGGTGGAAATCATAATGGTCGTTATCTTAATGATCTTCAGGTATGATGATGTTGAGGCTACTTTGGTTTTAGGTATTCTTAAATCATGACAATTATTTGGCAACGGGTTCTTTTATGTGGGACAGGGGCTTGTTTTTTTGTGTCGGGATTAAGTTGTAGGGGCCTTGATGATGAATCCACTCAATTTTTGAGAGATATTAATATCTTTCATATATAACCGTGGTTTTTCCATTCATAAAAGTTTGTTTCAGAAGCCAACTGATGCTGGTTTTTTGTTTGTTTTGGTTTCGAAAAATAAGCCTATACAACCATTAATTTGAGTTACTCTTCATTTCTGTTGATTTGTATTTACTTGTGGGGTTTTTAAGAAATATGGGAATGTGGCTTGGCATATACACTTTAAAAGGGGTTCTGGATTTATTTATTTTTGAATGATGGAAGGTTCCTGCACCCATCCCCCCAAAAAGATTCACTGTTGGAATTCTCTTCCTTGGAATTGAAGGTTGTTAATATTCTATCTATTGGTACTAATCCCATCTCAGGATTAGTGCCATCCAGCTGTCGAGTTGGTTGCCTTTGAGTCTTTGGATTATTGGTGACTTGGTCTTTTTCCTTATCTCATATTCATTATGTAACAAGGAGACTAGTATTATTGACTACTAGGATTTACCATTTATCTAGGATTCTTTGTCATGTTGACACATGGAATTTTTATCTCTAATGTATTTAGGACTCCATGTTATGTGGAGTCCTAGACCTATCCTATTTTCTTTATTTGATCTATAAATAGTACTACAAGGAAGGAGAACATACACAAATTTTCTCTCTTTTCCCTAAAACACTGTTCATGAGTTACTTTTCGCAATCCTAAAACAGTCTTCTATTTCTCCATCTTCTCTCCTCTCTTTCTTCTATTTTGTTGCATGGTATCAGAGTGGTTGATCTGATCTGCTTTTTTAGAGTCGTTTAAGGTTTTCTGTTTTGGTGTGCAGCCACCATTGCTGCCTTCAATTTGCTGCAAACTTTTACAGCAATAATGCTTTCTGATGTCCTCTGCTACTGCGATCTGCTACTTAGATTAGCTATTGTGTTCTTCTATAGGAATCTGCTACTGTGGTCTTCTGCTGAGTTCTACTACTCTCTTATGCTCTGCTTTTGCTCCCTGTTCTGCTACTGCTACTGCTTGCTGTTTGCTACTGCTGCTTCCTGTTGGTTTGATCTGCAATCAACCAACTGCTGTTCACTGCCATCTTTTGTTGCTGCAAGCATCTATATGCTGATCTGTTAATAAAGATCTGATTTTCTCCTCTACTATTTCTTATATATTGTTGATCTACTTTTGCTGTCGACCTGATCTGCTACAATTATCTATCGATCAGATATGGTTTTCTATTGATCTGATCTGTCCATCGATTTGATCTGATTTGATTGATTCACTACCTATGCTACTGATCCATTACTGGTGATTTGCTGCCAATACTGATCTGATCAGATCTGATATGATCTACTGCTACTAGCCTCCTGCATATTTGAATCTGGTCTTCTGGTTACTGCTATCCTCCATTAATGGCTTCTTCAATTTTTGCTATTGTTTTTGTTAACCTTGAATTCATTAATGGCTGCTGCTATTACAGATTAGAGATAGTTTAATTGAGAGGACTTCATCCATTGGTTGCCGATCTGATCCTAGTCATTGACTGCTATCGAAATCTGTTATTGGATGAATCTGTTATTGCCGTGTTGATTTTCTGGTTTTAAGGGAGTCCACTTCAATTAGGACTTCATCGTATCTCTCATATACACCATTGGATCGTACCCAAGTTTTGATAACTTATCATAGTGGTCAACTTGTCATTAATTAATTACATACCTACCATTTTTGGACCATATCTGCTGACTAGATCTTTGGATTTTCAATTAATGTCAAAAGTTCACTTGTATCATTAGCTTATTCCTAGTCACACTAGGACTTCACCATATTTCTTAATGATTTGGATGATTTTGAAATTTGGATTTCTTGTTCCTATTGATATTCTACTATATATCCTACAGTTTGAAGTCTCTTGCCATAATTTGTCCACGTGGAATGTTCCACATGAGTGGGAGAAGGTATATATAGCTTACTATTACCTTGCTCGTGATGGAGCTTAAATCAACTACTGCCTACTACCTCTTTGCTCATGATGGTGCGTACCTCTTTGCTCATGATAGAGTCTACTACCGTTTACTATGCTCGTATTGGAGCCTACTACAATTGCACGTGATGCAACCTCTACTATAGTTGCACGTGATGCGACCTCTATTACCAGTTGCACGAGATGCAACTCTATTTTTAGTTGCATGTGATGCAACCTTTATTACCAGTTGCACGCGATGCAACCTCTACTACCAGTTGCACGGGGTGCAACCTCTTCTACCAGTTGCACCACGTGCGACTTCTACTATCAATTGCACGTGATGCAATCTCTACTATCAGTTCGTGTTTGCTAACTCTTGTTGGAGCTTACTACCTCCTTTTTGCTAATGCTAGAGTCTACTACCTCTTTGCTCATAGAAGAGCCTACTACTACTATTACCAGTTGCACGAGCTAATTCCATCTTGGGATTAGTGTCATCCAGCTGTCAAGTTAGCTGCCTTTGAGTCTTTGGATTCTTGTTGAGTTAGTCTTTTTCCTTGTCTCTTATTCCTTGTCATGTTGACACATGGAAGTAATTTCATATTTAAGTAGGACTCCATTTTATGTGGAACCCTAGACGTATACTATTTCCCTTATTTGAGTATCTATAAATACCATTTTCATTTGAATGCTATCGTTCAGCCATTTATCATGAATTGCCTTATGCTGAAGGCGCTTATTAGCCAAAAAGTCCTCATATGACTCGTGAAATGAGTAGTGTAAGGGAGGAACATATACAAATTTTCGCTCTTTCCCTGAAACACTATTCATGAGTTATTGTTAGTTCATGGTATTGTTCACGATCCTGAAACAATCTTTTATTTCTCCATCTTCTCTCTTTCTTTCTATTTTGTTACGAAGGTGTAATACTATCTTCCATGCATGATGCTTGGGCAACATAAATTTCTTTTGTTAAGACTATATGGATCTCTCCCCTTCTATTTCTTCTTTTCCTTTAATTTTCTCTGAATCTGTTCTTGCCACTATTTTCTTACAACCTGAATCCTAATTTCCAATTCTCCATTTAATTTTTCAGTCCTTTAAACCAAGGTTTGGAATTTTAGGAATCCGAACACATTTCGACTTTGTTGAAACCGAAATATTTTGTTGCAATTTCAGCACATTTGAGAAGTTGCAGTACGTTTCACTAGTCATTTCGTTTCGATTTTTTGCAAAACCAAAATATTTCAGTAATTTCGGTGAAATTTCAAACCATGCTTTAAACCTTCACCTTGGTTAATTCTCAAACTGCCCTATTCTTAAACCTATAAAACCATAGTCCATTGTTTGGTGTCAGCCAAAACTCTGTAAAGATTGTTGACAGATCTGGAGAAAGTGAACCACTCCATTTATCATTGTTCATGAAGATTCAATTTTACCTTTATGGAAATTCCAATGTAAATAATCGACCTCTCTGCGTTCTGTTTGGAATCAGACTTCATAATTTTTGGTAAAATGATTGACAAGCACCTTCTACACCAATTGTTTTGGAATACCAAACTCTCTCTTTTACATCACCAAAGAACTTGTTTGATTAACCCCAATGTGAACCTCTGGTTTCGTTGGTTTGAGGTGGGAATGGATATTCTGTCCGTTCCTACATTATTGATCCTTGGTGTTTTAAGTGTTAAATACAAATGGAGCCTCAATCTATTTGCATAATCTGGGGTTGGAAATTTAGTTTCTTCCTACATTATTGATCCTTGGTGTTCTGTTATATATATTGAGAATACCAAACTCTAGCTTCTACGTTCATTAAGCATTCTTTTAGATTCTCTGATATCTTGAAGATTTATATTGTGTCGGTAGTGGCCAAAACTAAATCCAGAACTTCTAACTATGCTTCTATTTTCTTTAATTTGGAAAATGCAGGTTCTGGATTTGAGAAGTTTGACATGGTCAAGAGTAGACGTTAAAGCAGGCTCTGAGTCTCTAGAATCACCGTCTCCAGTACCCATGGCTCCCTGTGCTGGTCATTCCTTGGTTAGTATGGAATTAGTTTCTCCTGTTGGTTTCTAGACTTTTTGAAGTAGATTCTGCAAAAGGAAGACTCACTTATGCTTATATCTGATCCATGTACACTATATAAATATCATTTTCCAGCGACATCATTTGATCTATTCTTTCTTATCTAGATACCATGGGAAAATAAACTTATTTCTATTGCTGGACATACAAAAAATCCTTCAGAGACTGTCACAGGTTCAAGTCATATTATCATTTAATTTTTAAACTTCTCCTTGCCCAATTTTTTTTTCTCTGGTTTCTTTTGATAATTTTTGGTTTTAATTGACAGTGAAGGGATTTGATCTGCAAACATGTACTTGGTCAACCTTAAGGACTTATGGAAAATCACCGGTATGTAATAATGTACTGTGCATTTATCCTACTTGTCGATGAGTCTTCCTTTAGTTCATAAGTAGTAGAACCATAATACTTCCTTCTTTTCTCTGGATCAACATCCAAATGTCCAACAATTGTGGCTTCACTGGAAATTAAAATCCTAATAGTGTTGACCAGATTGTTTATGCGTTTCTAGAGTAGGCATCTTGCCCTTCCTTTTCCTACCTCACCAGGATGTGCTTGGATTTTGTTGATTCTCCATGTATTGGAAATGCTCCACCCATTGGGTTTTTGTTTTGCAGGTCTCACGGGGAGGTCAATCAGTGACCCTTGTTGGGTTAACAACTTTAGTCATGTTTGGTGGTGAAGATGCAAATCGAGCTCTCCTTAATGATTTGCACATTCTTGACCTTGAAACCATGACATGGGATGAAATTGATACCATGTAAGAGTTTTCTGAAATAACAACTTTGTTTCGCACTCAAACGTTTGGTTGGGTCAGTCATGGTTAAGTAATATTGGAGATCTATGGAAGTCATCAGACACAAGAAGTAAGGAGTTTTGGTGATTTTCCATTGTTCTGTATAAAAGATCAACAGGCTTATCATGTTGAGATGTACAAATTCCTCGGCTGTTTTCTTTTCTTGATAAAATGTGCCATGAACCACTGTACTGCCATGAAAAATGGTGGTGAGCTTAACTTTGTTCATCATTCCTTTACCTGAGTTCTGAGATTTCAGTCTTATTCTTCAATAATCTGTCAAAAGAACAAAGCACTAGTTGCTTAATTGTTTTGGATTCTGTAATATTTTGTTAAATAGGAATTGAAAGACTTTAATTTATCAGGTTCATGCATAATCAAAGTAGGAGGGGCCTTTTTCTGGAGAAATGGTAAAAGGTTTGGGCTGCCAGGGAAAATACCCGGATTTGAGTCTTGAGAGTGGCCACTTTGTGCAAAAATGTCAAAGGTTAGGACTGTCTCCAAACTCACCCCTCCTAGGACCCTGTGTAAGCAGGACCAGCCCTGGGTAGTAGCCCTTTTATGCATAATCAAACTAGGGTTGGCAATAGGGTGGATGGGAGGTACTGTTGGAAAATGCAGTATGAAAAAGAAGAAACAAAAAGAAACATAGGCGGTTAGATAATCAATACCTTTTGATAAAAAGTCACCCTTCCTTCTAACCAGAGCCTGTCTCAACTCTCAAGGTAACCTGTGAACCTTTAATTCCTGTTAGAACTGAGTCTGGCCTCGTGTAACCTAAGCCAAATCTGAAGGCTTAGCCTTCTATGGGGCATTTTTTTTAAAAATTAGATAAGATGGGCCTGTCTCGGGTTTTACCTCAGCATTGGAATCTTACTCCCTTGATCATTTTGTAGAGGTGTGCCTCCATCTCCAAGGTCTGACCATGCTGCCGCAGTACATGCTGAGAGGTATCTTCTTATTTTCGGTGGGGGTTCACATGCCACATGTTTCAATGATCTCCATGTCCTTGACTTGCAGACTGTAAGAATGCTGCTTTATCAGACAAAGCTTATGTACTTATATGTCAAGGATATTACATTTGACATTTGGCCTGGATGTTGCAGATGGAATGGTCAAGACCAACACAACAGGGCGATATACCAAGTCCAAGGGCTGGCCATGCAGGCGTACCAGTAGGGGAGAACTGGTTTATTGCTGGTGGAGGCAATAATAAGAGTGGTATATAATTTGATTCTTGAAGCTTAGTCTTCTTTATCTGGAAAAGCTTTTAATTTTACATCATTGTAGTAAATGAACCTACAGGTGCATACTTGCTAGTTGTCACGCAATAATACGAGTACCAATCGTAACTTTAGAGAAGGATGTGCCACTGAGAATTAGCTCTAATTATGTTGAAAGTAAATTTGCACTGATCATCATGACGTAGTCTCACTGCAACAAATTTGCTTGCTTGTGTGAAGTATATCACTGATGGGAAGAATAGACTATCGGACATGTTGACATCATGAAAAACTAAAAGCATACATTTACCCCTTTTGATGTTGGATAATACATTAATACTTTTGAGTACATCAGTTTTAAAAGTCTGTTCTTTACTTCTTTTATTCTTCAGAATGGAAACAGATTTTGGAGATACTTATTTCCGGACCACTTTTCTTTTTTGGACCTATAGCTAGTTTTAATGAGTTGTTATCTCATGCACAAAAGGTGTTGCTATTCAGGTCCAGTGGGGGAAGGCAACACCAATGAGGCTGAGGTGTTTGCTCCCTTCCCAGGACCGCAGTTCACCCTCTCTTCTTGGATATGATGGGATAGTGGTAAGGAGTGTTTAAACAATGCTATTGGATTGGCAAGATCCTTGATGGGGCTTTGGACCAACTCAAGTGCTAATTGAAACTCATTCCTTGGAAATGGGTGTCCTGGTTGAACATCTCATTCTTATGGACATCAAGAATAGCCATTGACCTTTGTAAATTATCTTGCTTGATGAGGTATTTTTTTTGGTGAACTTGCATTGATAATCCAGATGTTCTTGTAGTTTTTACATGGATGCCTGTCCTTAGATCTAGTTTGTGGAAGCTCTTTTTTTGTTTGCATTACCCCTTAGAATTTTTTCTTTTCTGGGTGATGCAATGGAGTTGTGATTGTGAATATCAATAGTAGTTTAAATTATTGATGATTTGAGCATATTTGGAAGAAGAAAGATTGAACATGCTGTTTCTTTTGTTTGCATTACCCCTTAGAATTGGTTCTAATGTAGTATTTCTTTATTTCTGTTACTTGTCACAGGCGTTTCGGAAACTGTTGTTCTTAATATGTCCACTCTTGTTTGGTCAGTTGTAACCACTGTCCAAGGACGTGTACCTCTTGCAAGTGAGGTATGCTCTTTTTCTTGAATTATCTCTTCATCAGGTTCATTGCAAAAAAACTTACAACTCAATGAAGTTTGCTGTACAAATGACATTGCTTAAGACTTAAGAGTATACAACAGAAAATTCATGAACTGGAGTGGACCTCTTTAAACTTGAAAACTATGTCATAGGTATCCTGTTTTGTCAAGCACCTCTTGTGGAATAATGGTAGTATCATCACCGTAATCCACTTCCTTTCCCTCTTTCATTTATTATTTCGAATAATTTAATCAATTGTGAACTGATGAAGAAATAGTACAACATACTGCTCCATGATAGTGTTAATTACATAATCATGAACTAGATATTTCAATGCTGCAGTAGCTAAGTTGCTTTTGTCATAGATATTAGGATTGTTTGTTCTGAGCATCTCAGAGATGTTGAGAATTTAATTGTTCAACAAGAAGGATAGACTCTCAAGATTGACAAAGTTGTTCATTGTCTTAACTACAACATATTTTATCTTTTGATGAACTCATGAAAGTTAAATCGTTGTCCTTGAATTAATTTGAGGAACACTTGCCCCTCTCTCTCTTTCTTTGGGAGAGAAAGGTGGTATCCTGGTTTCCAATTATCACCAGATGGAGATTCCTTAATTGTCTCTAAAATATTCCCCCTTTCAGGGCTTGAGTTTGGTCGTGAGCTCCTACAATGGTGAAGATATTCTAGTGTCCTTTGGAGGATACAATGGGCGGTACAGCAATGAGGTGTTAAGATTTTTTTTTGGTTTTTTTTTTTTTTTGTGGGGGGGGGCATGGTCGACTGTTCTAATTTTAATTCCTTTTTTCAAATTCCTGTCCTCTGCTGTTTAGGTTTATGTTCTCAAACCAAGCCACAAATCTACATTGCAATCAAAGATGATGGCGACCACTGTTCCTGACAGTGTTGCTGCTCAGCATAATGCGACAAATGCTACCAGAGATGTGGAGTCTGAATTTGAAGCAGGTCAAGAAGGAAAGATAAGGGAAATAGTCATGGACAACATTGATTCAGAGTCCTTGGTAATCTGTTTGTGAAGTGTATAAAATATATGTTTGTTCAAATCTTGTTACAAGGATTTCTGGTTGATCAGTAGTTCAGTGCTCCTTTTTTCTCTGTTGGAATTAATCTTCCACTCTCAATTCATCACCTTCAACTTGAATTCTACAAATTACTTTTGCAGAACGTAAAAGCTGGGGATAACAAAGAACAGATTCTAGCAGACCTAAAGGCAGAAAAAGAAGAACTAGAAGCATCACTTTCAAAGGAGCAGTTGCTGTCCCTTCAGCTGAAGCAAGAGTTAGCAGAAGCTGAAACACGAAACAGAGACCTTATGAAAGTAAGCTTTTATTTTATTTCTCTCCTCTTTGCTGGGCTTTGTATGTGTGTGTGTGAGTGTGTATATATATATATATATATATATATATATATATATATATATATATATATATTATTTTTTTTGGGGGGGGGGGGAAGGGGCGAGGAGAAGTTGGCAATAGGCAAGCATACTACTGGTACTTAGTTATGATGATATATGGTTATGCTGTACAATGGATGAAGTGCTTCTTTCAACACATTATCATATGATATGCTTACCATATGTAAGGACTTAGGACATGGAAGAATAATTTTTATTGTATAATCATTTTCAGAAGATAATGATTATGTTACCTTAATGAACATAACATGGTGTAGAACTGTAAATGTGTTAACGGAGTTTAAAGTTTAGGCTTTGAATGGGATGATATACTGGTTGAACGACCTGCCTGCTTTCAATTGAACAAGAGGCTAGTTTTTCAATTTAGAACTCTGGCTTCAGTTATTATTCCCTGCTTTTGGCATGCAAAGTTAAATTTGAATCATCTATATGCAAGTTTGTGGAGTGACTTTCAAAATCAAAATCGGAATATGCAGTGCAATATTTGTTCTTGGAAATGACTTTTACCAGATTTACTTCTAGATGTTTCCATCAAATGTCAAGTTGGGTTCCTACTTCCTACATGTACTGTGTGGAAACCTTTCTTACACGCATATTATAACCGCCAACTGGCACCTTGGATAGTCCATGTTTCAATTTGAGAAAAACATGATTTCTCCACACGTTACTCTAATGCTTAGAAATATGTTTGAAAAATTCAATTCTGTTTTGGACTGTTAGAACAAGAGGGGCCATAAAAATAAAGCAAGGAGAAGACCCTATTTATGATTCGCCATATGGTTTATATGGGCCACCAAATTTGATATGTGGCCTATCCAGTGAATTTCCTGTCTATCAAATGAGCAGATTGCCATATCATCTCATCTGTGGGGCAAAAGAACAGCAGTCAAAACCTTGTCAGATTAACGTTTTGATATCCATTAAATGTTCTTGAACTGTTTTATGAGTTTTTTTTTTCACAAGTTCATTATATGTGACTTTGCAGGAGCTTCAATCTGTCCGTGGTCAGCTCGCTTCTGAGCAGTCAAGATGTTTTAAACTTGAGGTATTTACTTGTCTCAAGCTTCTTTGATAGCTTCTGTTGGCTAATGCTTTATTCCAGTAGAGTTGGTAAATACTCTTACCATGTCTGATTCCATGGCCAACCAATCTCTGCCTGTTGCAAACTGTTCTTTTCTCTTCTTTTTTTTTTTTCCCTTTGGCGTGGGTTTTTTTTTTTTTTTTTTTTTGGGGGGGGGGGGGGGAGTAAGTTAGCAAATGCCTTGGAAAGAAACCAGAGAAGGAAAGTGTTTTGACATATGTTCAACAGCAACATCGTGAATTTGTTGATCCTGGTCATTAAACAACTTCAACAACAATAATGCTCTTTTTTTTTTTCAATGTATTTGTTGTAGAAAGGAGGGCATGGGATATCATCCGTAAGAAGAGTACAGGGGCCCCCTTTTTTTTTTTTTCTCTTTTGGGGGGTGGCCTGGGTTGGGCGGGGGGGGGGGGGTAAACTATATGCATTAGAAAGTAACCAGAGAAGGAAAGGGTTTCGACATAATGTACAACAACAACAATGTGTATTTATTGATCCTGGTCATTAAACAACTTCAACAACAATAATGCACTTTTTTTTTCCAATGTATTTATTAGGAAAGGAGGGCATAGGATATCATTCTTAAGTACAGGAGCCTTTCTATTCTATTATAAGACCAGGACCAAGAGTATCATGGTCTTTGTCAAAAAGTTAATCCACTAGATTGAGTTTCCTTATATGTCAGTGACAATGCTCCCAACCCCAACCCCTAAATATTTGTGTGTTAGTGTGATCAAGGGTAGCTTTTCACTGAAACAACTATTTGTTTCTTTCTCACTCATGTCTGAATAGAAAAGAATCATCTTTTTTATGCCGATTCTAGGAATTTTTTTTTTTTACTAGGATGAATTGAAACGAGTCTCCCCTCAATTAGTGTGTAATGTGATTAGTGTGAGAATACCAAAACAAAGTAATCAGCTCCTGCACCAAGTAGGGAGAAGAGGAAAAAGGAGAAAGAAGCAGAAAAGAGAGAGAGAGAGAGAGAGAGAGAGAGAGAGAGAGATTGATTGATTAATCTCTTCCCTATGGTAAGATTATTTATTAATAAAAGATAAGAAAAGTACATTAGTAGCCGACTTAAGATAAAGGAAAAGTAATAACTATCACTCTACTGAACACAGTGTTCCAATTCTCGGTGAGACCTTCTCGAGATCACAAAATCTCTGAAATCTCGACTTTTATATATTCAAAAAACACCGTGTCTCGGTGAGAATTTTCGAGATCTCGTATCTCAGAAATCTCTGACCTCGCTGAGATGAGGTTGAGATCCAAGATTTCCAAACTGTTAAGAACAAGAAACATAACACTCACCCTCAAGCTGAAGCATAATTATCGCCCATGCCCAGCTTAGAACATCTTTGAACAAATAGAGGCTTGAACAAAGCCTTGGTGAACATGCCACTGACCTGCTGTGACAAACGAACAAATGATGTGGAGATAACCTTTAGCGTCACAACGTCACGAAAAAAATGTGAAAATGACAATTGATCTTAATGTGTTTGGTTCTCTTATGAAATACTAAATTATTGGCAATGTGAATCATGGTTCGAGGACTCAGTCGAAACCAATGGTTTTGGCCGAGTTGTTTTGGTTTCAACTCTTACCAAGTCGAGACCTTAGTTCAGTACCAAAATGATCATAAACTCGACAGGTTTTGACAGGCACTTAAACTAGACCACCTTATAAAATGCACAGGTTTCGATCGATGGAAACCTATTTGTTTTTTATACCTAGAGTTTGGTTTTGACCTTCGACCTTACAAGGCAGAATAGCTAAGGAAACAATACATAAGAACAGCACTTTTTAGGAAAACACTTATTTATGCCTAATATCAACTAAGTAAATATTTTTTTAATTTATATTCTATTTACTTAAGATATTATTCATAAATAAGCCAACACCATCATTTGAATTCAATAAAAATAGTCTAGAATTCAAATTCCATAAGGATTAGAAGGCAACTTTCCAGTTCAAGAACAAAACTGGATTTTCAATCATGAGGCAGTTTTCAACTTTTATATGCTACGCTTTTTCTCAAATCTAAAAATTTATGATTATAGAGTAAAACATAATCATATGGTCTTTATTAACTTAGAAAAAAACTTATGACAGAATCCTTGGAGAGTTTTTTTTTTTTTGGGTGAATATCCTTAAGAGAGTTAATTTAGCAAGTACTAGAGAAGTGTTTCAAGCAAATATACGGACATAGTCAAGGACATGTATTATAATGTGGTGAATAGTGTGAGAACCGTGGGAGGTCAAGGTAGTGAATTCCCAATTACAATTGGGTTACATCAAAGATCGGTTTTAAGCCCTTATAACTAGAGAAATTCAAGATGAAGATTCTTGATGCATGTTTTTTGCTGATGATATTGTTTTGGTCGATGAGACAAAAACAGAGATTAATGCCAAGTTGGAGCTATGGAGATCAAAAATGGAACTAAAGAGTTTTAAGATAAGTAGAACAAAGACGAAGTATATGGTGTGTAACTTTAGTCACACAAGGACAGATAATGAGGTGGTGAAAATTGATGAGAGGAAGATACAACAAAGTGATTATTTTAGGTATCTAGGTTCAATCATAAATAAAGAAGGTGATACAGAAGATGATGTTTCATAGATGATTAAAATACGATGGATGAAATGGAGAGATGCATCTGGAGTGCTGTATGACAGACTTAAGGAAAATTTTATAGGACAGTCATTTGATCAGCTATGATGTATGGTGCGAAATGTTGGGCAGTTAAGAAGCATCATATAGATAAACTTAGTGTAGCTGAGATGAGGATGTTGAGTTGGATGTGTGTCAAAATTGAGAATGATAAGGTAAGGAATTATCATATTAGAGCTGATTTGAGAGTAACGCCGATACATGATAAGTTACGAGAAAGTCGTTTGAGATGGTACGACCATGTTCAACGGTGGCCGTTAGATGCTTCAGTATGGAAGAGTGATTTGATTTAGATTGAAGGACTTAAAAGAGCTAGGGACAGACCTAAGATGACTTTAGGGGAGGTGGTGAAGAAAGACATACATAGCTTAGGCCTTGTTTCAAGTATGACATCGAACAAAGTTGATTGGAGGACAAGAATCAATGTAGCTGACCCCATTTAATTGGGATAAGGCTTTGTTTTGTAAGTCCTAGTTGGGATAAGACTTTGTTGTTGTTGTCATAAAAAAAACCAAAAGTTCGCCAATAATCTCTTGTTTTGATCTCCAAAAAATTATTTTGATTCAGGACGACTTGAAACAGCATTTGTGTACTCCAAACAAGGTTTGAAGTTTGACCGGAATGTAACTCCTTCAATATAACTCGTATTCAAATAATTTTGGATTAATGAAAAGCAAGTTATGTTAGCTTTTCAACAAATTCGAGATTGCTTGAATCCAAGTTATATTGAAGGAGATACGTTCGGTCATAAAGTTGTCTTGGATGAAAATAATTTTTTAGGCATCAAAACAAGAGATTATTTTGGTGGACTCTTGGTTGTTAGTGGTGATGTACTATCATAAGAATAATGGAATTTTAGATTTGAGAAAAAGCCTAGCATTTGAAAATTGTTAATCGCCTCCGTGAAAAAAATTTGGTTTTTGTTCTTGAACTGGGAAGTTGACTTCTTTTCCTTTTGGAATTTGAATTTTAGGTTTCTTTTATTGGATTCAAATGGAGGGTGTTTGCTTATTTATAAATAATATATTTAGTAAATGAAAGATAAAATTAAATAAACATGTACTTAGATGATATTAGGCGTAAATAAGTATTGCCTATTTAACTCTGGACACAATCCCAGGTCTCAGTGTGCGCTAGCAAATTTGGATCCACACCACATAGTACCATTTTTTATGTTCTTTGTTTAAAATTAATATGGGAAATAGGTGTAAAATTATTCAAATATGCTATCAAAAACCACTTTTAGGCCTCGAAACCTAAGTTTCGAGATGACATTTGAAAAATCCTAGGTTTCAACTGAAACTTGGGTCAACTCGGTTCGACGCTGGTCGAAACCAACATTTCGAATCTTGATGTGAATTGAGGCTTGGTTATCACAATGCATAGCAATAGGCTTGGTGATAGGAAACCCAAGCTCATGAAGCAAAGACTTTAACTATCAACTCAGCTATAGTATCAACCTTAACTCAGCTGGACAATGCTTATCAATGGATGATAAGCACAGGTATAGTATGAGCCCTAACTCGGCTGGACAATGCTTATCAATGGATGATAAGCATAAGGTAGAAGAAAGGGGATACATCACCCCGACCAGATACTTGAGTAGTAGAACCCTCAGCAAGAACCCTCAGCAAGGAACACTTGAGATGGATAAGAGGACTGCTTGAGTGCCGAAAAGATAGTGGATTACCAGTCATATGAGGCAAGGCTCTTGAGTCAATAACCCAAGGTTAGGAGAGGTAGAGGCAAGAAGTACAGAAGTACTTGTGTGGGCTAAGGTAGCAGCAGATGAAGATGTGGATGACTTAGTGTCAAGCTGCTGAAAACGTTTGAACATCTGTTGAAAATCATCCTGAGACAAGGTAACTGATTGAAAAGCTCCAGATGAAAAGGAACTGGGGCAGTACTAGCACTGCCAGGAGAAGTCATGTCAGGAGACGTTATAGTATTGGCTAACTGGGGAGGAGCTGACTGAGGTTTGCCATGTTTAACCAACATGTATGAACAGTATGATTGGGCTTGCCACAGAGGGAACACTGACACAAGCGTGGCTCAGAAATGAAATTATCGCAGCCACTACCACCAAAACCACAACCACAACCACAACCACGGCCACCACAGCGAGCAACAAATGCAGAAATTCCTCGAAGAAGAAGTGGCTTCAGACTTAGCACATGTAGGAGAGACTGCGGTAGATGCGGCAAAAAGCTTCATTCATAATTAGAATCTTATCACCAGTAAGGAGTTGCTCTTGATAGGCTGCAACTCAGAGTTACGGCTTGAAAGGAACTTAGCTACCTGAAATTATTCACGCTAAGCCTTAAGAGCTGTAAGACCAGTAGAAAGAGGCTGATAGACATTTAACTCCTCCCACAAACCTTTGGGAGTACATTAATATTCACTGACAGATTTGTCTCCATGTTTAAAGTTAAAGATTTTCTTGTAAAGATCATAGACACGAGACAAGTTAGTATCCGGAGTACTACTTTCTTTCAAATCGTCCCAGACTTCCTTGGTTGTGGTGTGGAACATGGCATTTGCAGCAATAGAGGCTCCATATTGTTCCAAAACCACACCGAGACAGTATCATTCTCTTGCATCCCTGTGTCATAATATTTATCATCAGCAGCAGGATGTTCTGTTGTCAAATAAGTCAGCTTGTCTCTAGCATTACTGCCTGAGCCCACAAAAGGTAATAAGAGGAGTCTGTCAACTTGATTGACGTGATTTGGACATGCACAGAGTCCATAGAGCTCTTTGAATCACTTGTTGTACAGAGGTAATAAAAAATACCAAAACCAGCAGAAGTTGGTACCAAGAAATATCCAAGAACCAAATCACAAGCAAAACCTGCAAGGAAGTAAAATCGATAATCACTATATATCTTGTGACCAACAAGTCAGATGGAGCTGAAAATTTGATAGAATAGCACAATAATAAATAGAAACAAGATCCGAAAGTCGGCTGTTAATTCAATGGACAGATCTGAATATATGGAAGAATCCTACTAGAAGTAGGAATAGGGAAATTCCTTGTAAAAGTCAGCAACTGCTGTATATCAGTAAAAGAGCTATAAGGGGGCAAACCAATTTTAGTAGTCACTGTAATAAACACAAACCATGTTGCTAATAGCATACAACATCAAGAAGAACCCAAAACATCATAAAGAGCACATAACTTCAAGCCACGGATAGAAAACCGTGCTACTGAAATCGCAGATAGGTAGGAGGCTTAGATCTAAAAAAATCAGGTATTAGATCTCACAAACAACAACAATTGCTGAAAATCTCAGCATAATCTGACCAAAAGACCCCACTTTCTGTGATCTCTTACTCAGACTGAATCTTGAAAAAACAGGAAAATTGCAACTGATGAACCCACAGCCTGAAGGAGTGCTTCGACCATCATAGATGTAAAAGATCATCTTGTTCTTAGTGTTCCATTAACAAGGGATCATCTCAAAAAATCTGTGCAGCAAGGTGCCACAAGGAGGAAAAAAAAGCTGTTGACACTTTAAAAACAGTCATAGAGAGAGTGCACTCACCGATTAATGTATATGATGCCATGTGAGAATACCAAAACAAAGTAATCAACTCATGCATCAAGTAGGGAGAAAAGAAAGAAGGAGAAAGAAGAAGAAACGAGAGAGAGCGTGAGAGGGGACAAAACGGAGAGAGGACCGAAGAGATCGATTGATTAGTCTCTCCTCCTCAGGGTAAGATTATTTAGTAATAAAAAATAAGAAAAGTACAACGACACCCCTATACTTGGATAGCCAACTTAACTTAAAGGGAAACTTATAACCCTCCCTCTATTAAACAGAACCACAATATTTTACTACAAACGTCACCAAACTATTAAGAACAAGAAGCATGACAACTAGGACTAGGTTGCTGCAAAAAGAATCACCTTGTTGATCTTGGTCATATAACATCTTCCACAAGCATGTATTAAAATGGGTGTTCTACACTTCTACTGCAAATTTGTTTACTGCACCAAGCTACAAAACTGTTTAAGTAAGAGAGAAAACTAAAATCCATTACCTATGACTGGGGAATCGCAGAATGAATGTCGGAATCCTGTCAAGGGATGGCCAACATATTCTCCACTAGCCTTGTGGTGTCAACAATAGCTTGTATTGTTAGTGTCCTCTGTCAAATGACAGCTCTCTTATATCAGCTCATAAAATGAAAAATGGTTAGAACTGAACTTAGTCTATGACTCTATGGGTTATTTGACTCGAATAGTTTTTGAAATCTTGAATGCAACTGTGAAGTAGCACCTGACACCTGAGAAACGTTGAATTATGCAATTCTGCCTCATGAAAGATAACATTGATAAATTTCTGTTTAAGATCTTAAACTACTATATTGAAGAGGTAAAAGGGTTGGGGAAAGGAGGATTTTGCAGTTTCTTTTGTTATGTTTTCCAGACTGGTTGGTCAAGTTATGTAAACATTAATTTATTCGTCTTCTGACATTCTGAACCTTGAAAATCCATGCATGAGAGGTTTACCTGGTCAAATCCACAAACCTAAATTTCCTACAGTTAAGCAATAAGAACTTTATTTACTTCCAAATTGTTCTGAAGTTAAAATCCATGTTCTACCACTCATTGTCCTTTACAGTTTCCATTAAGCATGTACCCACGAGCTTATATTTCCCTTCTAAACAACACCTTGAGAGCGAAACACTCCATCCATCCGTTCCCAAGAGTGTAACTGTTCTGCTGCTTTTTGAAAACTTAATTTGGGAAGAAGCTGAGAAGAATCAAGATGTTAATTAATTACTTTGCAACAACAGGTTGATGTTGCAGAGCTACGGCAGAAACTACAAACAATGGAGACCTTGCAAAAGGAACTTGAGCTGCTCCAAAGGCAAAAAGCTGCCTCCGAACAGGCAGCCTTAAATGCAAAACAGCAGAGTTCAGGTGGTGTCTGGGGCTGGCTTGCAGGAACCCCTCCAAAAGAAAGCAGATGAAGCTTCAGAGTAAACATGTAGTTTTGTCCCCTCCCTTATATTATTTCTCTCCCCCACCCCCACCACCAACCCCCCCAAAAATCCCTAACCCTATTTTTTTTTTCTTTTTCTTCTAGTGATGGCAATAAGGGATTTAGGTTCTTGTTGATTAATATGAAGCTTAGGGCTTCTGCTCAATCATATTTTGTAAGTCCACCTGTAGTTACATGCGGCTATATCAGCATTTTGTTTTTGCTTGTAACCATTTTTATCTGAGAGTTGTATTCCAAAGAAAGAAGAAGGGGGCAAGAAAAGATTTCTCTTTATTTATTTGGCAGTCACTGGGAGGAAGAGAACCTGATCTAAACAGCTGCTGGAATCGTCCAGACAACATTCAGATGTATCAGTGAGCCGCTCGACAACTAATCCAATGATGGTCAGAATTTAACCTGGCTCTTAAAAACCCTTCAACGAGAGTGGCTTTATCCTTCTCTTTTTTTTCTCTTTTTTTTTTCTTTTAAATCCTCTATAGACTTAGTAGTTTCAACGGAAAATACTTTACAACAATTGTGAGAAATGCAAAAGGAAACTTTTTTGCTGAAAATATAGAAATTATTATATGGAAATACATAACCCAAGTTTGGAAAACGGTTTCGGTGGTAAATCTCTTGAAAGTTTTTGAAGCAAAAGTTGTGATATCTTGATGAAAGATACTATTGATATCCACTCCATGTTTGATTTGTCTTTTTTCTGATGGCAAATGACGACAAGAAAGGATATTCTTTGAAGTTTTAAAATAATATCGAAGAGATTTTATTCTACTAAAGGTGAAGAGAATTTTAGCATTGTGATCTCATAATTACTTTTCTTCTTTTGTATGACTGATAATCCCAAAGGCCCTTGCCACTACTCTCTTTCCAAGTACCAGAATCATTGAAGGAAATGCAGTTCCGATAATTTGCTATGAAATAGAATCTTGTACCTGAAACTAACCAAAACAGTATCGGAACTGACCGTCCCCATCCTCTAAATGCATGGGCATTGTGCATGTATCCTGTTTATTCGAGGTAGTAAATTGAAGGAAAGTGAAAAAAAAAAAGATTGTTTAAAGTTTTGACAATACAATGGCCCTATGAGACTAGGAAATGGAATTGGGGCCAAGAGAATTTGATTAACTAATATTTTTATTATAACCAAAGGAATCGTTTTTTGGTTGAAATAACAAAAAAAAATATTGATTGCAAAATAAAATAAAATTTAAGGGAGAGCAATCTCCATGTTAATGGGATATATTGGAATCTTACAAGTGTTTTTTTTTTTTTTTTGTAAAAAGGAATATTACAAGTAAATGGTGAAATCTTATATGCTAGTGAGAAAAATAGGAATGGATCGATAGCCAATCACTTGAAAGAGAGAAAAAAGATCTGGATTTCAAAGAAAAGAAATAGACAGAAGAAGTACACTGCTAACATGTAACAATCTTTGTTACATTCAAACCGACCTGTTGGGGGAAAATACTCGTCTGAAGCCAACCCAATCACAGAAAGCTACCACGTGGCGTTCATCCAGGATGCTGAAAAGAAAGGTATTATGGTAAATATTAAAGGGTGTCTAAGTTCGACCCCCCTGGTCTGACACAGACAGGATGCAGCGAATAGACAGGGGTAGCTGGGCCATCAATGGATCGCCATTAATGGCCATAAATGCCGACAACAACCATTAATGAAAAATACACTGATATGACCCGTCGATTCAAAAGATCTCGATTCGAATCGATGGAAAAGCGAAATATTACTTGGAAAAAGAACCATGACAGGGACAATGTTTTAGGGCCCCAAAAAACCTGGCCCACTAGGGAGGTCGAAAAGTAATCTGAAGGGGTCGAAAGGTGGCTGACATGATGTAATGGCCCGTGCTAGGGGGTCATAGATCTGCTGGCCTACTATATCCTAAATAGTTAAATCACAAACGGTGGCTTTCAGGAGCCATCTGACCTAAAAATGAAAGGTTCGTGATCTATAGAGTATATATATATGTGTAACCCAGAAAGGAAAAGGGATGATAAGAAGATATTCAAGAACAAAGTTCCATCTTTTTATTGGGCATCCTCCCTCTTCCTCCTTTACCACTATTTTATCAGCCAATTGCGACTAATGCACGTTCTTGAAACCATTGGAAATATATTCAACTAATCAAACCTTAGAAACCCCCTTTTGAAGGAACTCTTGAGTCTTAGTAGGAGTTTCATACTATTTGTTTTCCTTTTATAGATTCCACCGACAACACAACCCAAATTTTAATATGTTTCCAAATTATATTGTAATCATTACAAAAATTCACTCAATTTCACTTCCCTCTTTATTTTTTTTCTATTCAACCATTCCAGACTTTTGTGTGCGCAGAGTTGGTAGGATTCAAAGCCCATGGAACGTCAAGTCATCCTCTGGATCGATTCCTAAAGGGTAGGGGCCTACTACACATATTAGTTGGGCCAAACGTCAGATCAAACATCCCAGAAGAGTTCATACCAAAGCTGACCACAAGATCCTCAAACCAAGACGGATGCGATTTTCGATATGATCCATCCCACGTGTCTAAAAAACAAGCAACCACAACCACCTCGGCCACGGCTCCGGCTCCGGCTCCGGCTCAAGTGTACGGCAAACAGCTTAATTTAAAAAATAATAATAATAATAATAATGTCAAAATTGAATCTAAACCCCTTCTCTCTAGTCCTCATTCTCCATCGCCCAATTATTCTTATATTCTCATTTTCTCCGTTAACAGAAAATATTCCAATTTGCCTGTTAACTTGGAGATCCTACTCCCAAAACTTTACATGTAAAGGATATTTTACAAGAAAATTTCTGATTTTTTCAATTTTTTCCTTTTGTTCTCATTTAGGAAAATCTTATTTTATTAAAAAAAAAAATTCCTTTTCTTCTATTTTAGATGGAAACAAAGAGAGCCTTCCTAAAAAAATAAAATAAAATAAAATAAAAAATTCCAATAACCCCACAAGCTTACACCATTATATAAGTGAACTAAATTTTAAACAAATCTCGCACTTACAAACCTTTACTCTTTCCCTGAAAAATAATTTTCCTTAGATGACGATAACTAATAAAGAAACCTTTCCTTCTCCTTTAAAGGGGGCATTTCTGTTTTTCTTTCTCCTTTTTTGGTTGTAGAAGCACTAATGTTACAATGAAAGAATGGGGATTGCAATTCTCTTCCCCTCCCCCTCCCCCTACCCCTCCCTATTTTGGTGGTGGGGGGTGTTTGGGGGAAGGGGGAAGGGGGAAGGGGGAAGGGAGGAGGCAAGAGTCAGTCATGTCAAAATGGACTCTAACCAATCTGAAGTGTACTCATATGCAACAAATGTTACTGCACCTGCCGGGGCAGCTTTGACAATAGACGGGACAATGCCTTTGTAAAGGCCAGCCCAGCCCTCCATCTGCACAATCTGCCGCAGAGCATCATACATATTTCTATAAGCTTGTGGCTCAACTCTTGCCCCGTATTTTGGATGCCTCCGCAGTCCTTCAATCTACAACAATCACAAAGAGACTATGAGATATCTGTGCTAACAAAGGATATAGTAGTGTAGCAAACAATGTCATTAAAAAGAGCAAAAAGATAAGTGTATTGAAATTTACTACGTTAATTTAAGCATTTCAAAAGAATTTCCAAAAGGATATCTCTAGGTAAATCCTTTATTGGCCAATGAGATGGGTGTGACCTCGTCTATTAAGTGGAGCTACCCACGTAAGCCACATAGCAAGAAATTTGTCACTGGATAAACTCTCCAACTTCAGTGAACTCCACAAACTGACAAATTCTCCTGGACAAAAAAGAGGAGGCAAAAATACCACACCTCATTGTTCATAAGATCAAAGAGAGATGCAACAGAAAAGTCCAAGCTACAGCACCAGAGAAGGAAGAGGCATGACCAGAATCCGAGTTTCTCTTGAAGTCCTAGTCTTTCTAGGAATCCTATTCCTGTTCTCTCTGAAAATCTCATGCCTAGACAGAGACTCAGAATCATATTCTCTCTGGGAACCCCTATACCTAGTCTGAATCATTACTCCTTTTTTTTTCTTTTTCTTTTTTTAACTTTTTTGACTATGTCTACTTGGTCCTAGTTCAGTGTTGGATTTATATCTTCGCTGATTCCTATTCCGTGGGAAGAGATTAGGAGTAAAATTCTGTCTGGTAAATTGGTCGGATTTCATGTCCCCAGAGATCAGACCGGCACCAAATGCCCTCAATAATCAGGGATTACAGAGCAACTTTTTATGCTCTGCTCCAGAGCAAGTTGGAGAGATCAAATTAAGTAGGAAAATCCACCCATTCCTGATATTTTCTCCTCCTCGTGAACGGTATCTCGCGAACTCGAGTCTCAAATGAAAGCCTTCCATGCAACTCGAACAGAGGCTTCCAGATTTTGCAGGCCCCCTTAAACTATTAACCAAAATCCAAATTAAAAATTTTAGGTCAATAAGATCGGTTTTGTTCAGGTTACTAAATTTCCTCTAATTCTGCTTTTTGTTCTTTTCCCTTTGACCCTGTTGCAAGCTAATTTCCTACTGGAATTCCCCACGTTTGAGATTAATTCTGCACCAAATGGCCATTACCCCACCTGTCCACTACAACTTAGCAACCTCGAACATTTCATTCCATCCATATTCAGAAATTATGGTGATAACAGGAAAAGAGACACCTAGTAACAGCATAAATATACAGCCCACCTAATCCTCTGATTATGAGTAAACATATGCCTAATTGGGCAGTGGTTGATTTGAACCATCCATCTATTGCATCATTCGGAAATAAAGTTTAAGGGTTTGAAAAGGTGTTCATGCATTAGATGGTTATGTCCAATCAACCAGGTCAACAGTCTATCATAGGAAGAACGCATCAAATGGTAGACCACAATGCCCTGCTCCTGTATTACACAGAGGGCTGTCAAGTACTGGCTAATCCTGGACAGATCAGATACTTTGATAGAAAAGAACACAAGGATGAAGAAGCAAGCAATTTTAATAATTTCAAGGCTAACAGACTTGGTGATAGAATTAAGGTGGTGTTGGAGACTACCTGGAACCTTTTCTTAACCACATCAAGTGGATGACAGACAGCTTTGGCACATGTTCCAGCTGCTAACCCACAGATGAAGAGCTGGAAGCTTGAGGGGCTTTCATCTTTTGAGGCTGAGTTTACACGAGAGGATCTGAACCTGTTCCATGCCTACAACAAACAAAATATCAATGAAAATTTCAAGAAGCAAAGTAACTTCGATGACCTATTGAGACCAAACCACAACAGGCCCTATTTTCAAACCCACCCTACCCCACAAAAAAAAAATGAAAGTTATTGTATTCTACATACAATATAGTACACTACAGTATAGGGGCCTTTAAATGCTCGAGTACGAAGGAGTGATTTGATTCAGATCAAAGGATTTAAAAGAGTTAGGAGCAGACCTAAGATGACTCTAGAGAAGGTGATGAGGAAAGACATGCATAGCTTAGGCCTTGTTACATGCATGACTTTGAACAGAGCTTAATGGAGGGCAAGAATCCATGTAGCCAAACCCATTTAGTTGCGATAACGCATTGTTGTTGTAATGTAGTGTACTATATGACCAAAAAAAATGTTCAAGGAGAAAATAGTAAGGTATCTCCTAATGCACCTCAAAATGAAGAGGTCATGAGTTCAATTCTCCTCGGGGCTCTACCTAACCAAAAAAAATGTATCTTCTAATGTGAACCACCCCCGCCCAAAAATAATGTTTTATACTAGCCAGGAGATGAAGGTCATTCTGAACTTCCCTGTTCCTTTTCTTGGAGAATGGTTCTCATTGACAAATAGTGCAGAGGATAGGTATATATTTCTGTGTATAAATAATAACCTAAAATACACAAAAAGTGGATAAACTTACCATAGCCCAGCGTTTGAATGTGTCATAGGTACCGAATTGCAAGCCAGCATAAGGAATGATCTCAACCAGTGTTGGTGACAACCCAGCATACAATCCTCGAACTCCACGGTTTCTGACTATGTCCATAAGCGCCAACCTCATCGTAGGATATATCTGAAAAAGTCAAGCTATCTTAGTGTATTTACAGGAACATTCCTAGATTATTTCCATCATAGTTATCAAGGCATCACCTAGGCGCCAAGGTGGTCTTGTGGCGCCTTGGAAAATTGGGAGCCTTGGTTGCCTAGGAGGGTGCCTTGATCGCCTATGTGGGCACCTAGGTCGCCTAGGCACCCGCCTTGGCACCTTGACAACTATGATTTCCATATTCTGTTCAAGTGCATGAATAGGGGACTCTTGCTTGATGCAATAGTGAAAGCTCAGGCTGCCAGCATGAAGATTGAAGACACAGGTTCAAGAATAAGGGCAAAAAGCCAGTAACTACAAGCAAAAAGTACCAAAAATTTAGGATGGGGTCCAATCCACCCAACGCATCCTGCAGAAGAGGGACTTGCACCAGGTTACTGCCCTTTTTTGTTTAATTGCATATGTGGGTGTGGACATGGGTAAAAGTACCAGGTTTTTAATGTTGGTAGCACTTAAAATTTTCCAATTTCTGCAAGGTGGTAAAAAGTAGATGTACATCAGAATAGTTGTTCACATGCACGATCTCTTTATAAAGGTGTGTTTTCCCCTCCTTTTGACCCTCCCAAAATGAAATATACAGCCATAAATACATAAATACATGAAAACATGACACAATGAGTGAGTTCAATTGACTCGTGTCTTTCAAAACCCAATTTGCAAGTGTTAATGCTGATCCTACTTGTCCAACTGTGACTGCATCAACTAATATTGTTATTCTTTTTACTTTCCCTTTTAATGCTTCTATTTAAGATATTCCCATGCTTAAAATCAATATTAGCCATAATTTAGGCCTCAACGTTCATGCATGCACAATGAATATGCTAGCAATTGAGACTTCATCAATGATTGGATTTGGAATGTTCGATGCAATATCTTAGAAAGATGTCACTCATGCTTCTACATTAATAATTTCATTGCATGACATGAATCCCTGAATTGTTTCCAAGATAACTGTTACTCATAATGACCTATTGTTATTTGAACTATCAAGTCACAACAATAGAATTGCAAAGCCAATTTTGTTTCTTCAAGATGATAATATCAAAAGGCTGCAAGTAGTGTTGGATTCAGTGGGCCCTAATGAATGGGCACAGAGATAATTAGAAAAAATAGTATCTCGGATGAGATAATAGAAAAGAATAAGTTTCTAACAGAGATATAAAGGCATGTGTTACAAATTCTACCCTGCACCCTCCAGACAGTAATACAAGAATGTAAGAATAACTTCCTACAGAATGTTCCTGCTTAGCTCATAATCTACAATAAAGTTACGTTTGGTTGCAAGGAAAATCAAAGGGAAGGAAGTGAAAATTTTCAAACCTAAAATGGAAACTTTTATCATCATTACCCAATATGAATGTATAACTACTTAAAATTTCTTAAAATATTTGGTAATGTTACTTTAGATGTAGTTTCTATTTTACTTTTAAATGCAAGGAATTTGATGCAAAGTTAAGTGAAAGTTAATAAACAAGTATGGAATGGTTTGGAGTAGGTTAGTTAGTCTTTTGCTGTAATGATTGCAAATTTCTTTTTAAGTTTGAAATTTTCACTTCCCTTCCCTTCCCTTTAATTTCCCTTCCAACCAATCAACGATTATATGTATAAAAATCTGACATAACATCAATGATTTACCTAATAAGATCCATGAAATATCAGTTGTGAGTATATGTTAGGCCATAGTTGCATAAGGTTTTAAACATGAAATGTTTTAAGACACAATCTGTGAAGCTTCACTAGCTGACCTCTAGATTCTTTTTCTTTCAAGACTTACAAACTCATCAGAATACAACCAAGGTCATTTCACATGCTTGAAAAAAAAAAAGCATACCTTTGGCTCTCCCTGAGAGGCTAAAATGGTACGCAGAAGATCAAATGGATATGATCCAACAGTTGCAGCACATCCTGCTAATGCTCCACTTAAATAAGACCAATAAGGACTCAAATGAATGTGATCCTCTGTAATGCCACAACACAAAAACCAATACAGAAATAAAAAGAGGGTTATATACAGCAGAAATAAACTTCTCTTAAAGGAAGCACTATAATATCTATTGTAAGCATGTTTACACATGTTTGAATCATTAGATTGAGAGGGGAAAAAACCAAAGTGATAGTTTCGTTTCGGACCCTATGAGATACGATATCCATATCAACATCTGCCTGAAGAATCTCTCAAACTCTATCGCAACAGCCCTATGTGTGGGAAATTTAAAATTTGAAAATTTTTGGCCAAATGATGTTTCAAACCCACCCAAATGTTGAAGTAGATGCTCCACAATTGACCAACAAGCCTTAATTTAGTAGCAAAATCCCCCCCAAAAGCCAAAAAAAAATTTCTAGCAGTTCTGGAGCTATCAGGTGGAAGTGGGCGACAACAAGAAATTCAACAAAAGAGTCGAAATTTCATAGAAATCTTGCCTTTATACATGGGGACCCATGACCGAAATTTCACCAAAATGAGTCAAAGTATGGACTTCCATGTGTTTCACATAGGAATGTAGGATTTCATTTCAACTGTTGAAATCAAATTATTTCACCTTTTGACATTTCAATCGGAAATTCTGAAACATGATCAAAATAGATAACTTGCGCCTGTCACGGATGATTAGTGGAGCCATTTCTAGAATATAAATCTGCGAAGAATGCAATTAAATGTACTAGCAGAAGTAGTCACCTGTCTTAGATGAACCTGATGCAAAAGTTTTCAATCTATGTAACACCATAAATTGTATAGCTGTGTAAGGCATGACCATAAGTAGTGCAGGCACATTACCCCGCCAAAAACCCTGTGGTAAGAAAACATCTTCAATAAATCATAAAGGGTACAGATATCATTCTAAAACTCAGTCATAATAAGAAATGTATAAATAAAAGGACCAATGTCCTATACTCCTCTATATTCACCACTCTATATGAAGTTCACATCCATAAAGGATATGAAAGTTCACATCTTATGTTATAAATAGTTACCAAGTCCAACTTTCAAAAATAAATATGCAGAACCATACACGGATACACATAAAGAGAGGCAAATAAATGACTGTAAGAGAGAGTGTGCGAGTGCCTTATCCGTTAGACTCTAGGACAAATAAAAGAAAGCCATCAGCCCTGACAGAATAGAAACCTATTACACCAAGAAGAGAAATTTCCTTCTTTTTTTTATTTTCTTTTCCAAATGAAATTGGGGAAGGGAAAAGAGAAGATCTTCATGGTACCATGGTATGGAAATAAACAAATCAATTCTCACAAATCACAGCAACATTTTTAAATGCATATATGAAAATTCTTCGTACCAAGATTATGCAGTTAAAAAATAATAATTTATACACTGAATAACTTATTGAGGAGAGTATCCTATGAATTCTCCTTGAGAAGAAAAAAAAAACCAAGTCTATGGATGCTTTATCACAAACTACTAGAAGAACATAACCACAAAAATAAAAGCATTGGCTGATTTCAGGGAAGAGTAATGAAAACCTGTACACCTTCCTCTCTAAATATGTCCTTAGTTGCTTGCAAGATACCAGTATATTTAGATGTTCCATACACATTTCTACGAACCAAAGCCCATGAAGTAGTAGGCTCCAGCTGAACCTGTCAATGCTTACCAGTCAGAAATAAAATAGGTCCAGAACGTAGGAGCAAAGAAACAAGTTTCAAATACAAAGCTTATTACATAAGAACTAAAATGGCATCAATAAGACAAATTAGAAATCAAATGACTAAGTAGCTTATAACAAAAGACATTCACATCATGGAATACAACTCCAAATCGGCTAGATTTATGACAAATTTATTTGTTTTCCAACAATGTTTTGCTATTTATCATGTAGTATTGCAAATTGAGGACTGAACATGCAAAACATGATGGTATGCATTATAAATGAAATCCAGCTACATAAACCAAGATACAGATGGCATGTAGAGAAATCCTACTGTTCCCTTTTCAAACATCCTCACATAGAACATTAAAGTACAGGTTTTATGGATGCTGTAAGAAATTAAAGACAAATTCCAGCTAAGTTGGAATCTGCAGTGTGTTTTTGTCTAATGAAATGAAAAAAATAGGCAATGTAGCGCAAATACCTCGGAAGCTTGAAATAGGGTGGTTTCATGATACAATTGCTAAATCATTAAAACAACTGCCAGAAAAGAAAAAAAAAGGCTAGGAATGTTTGGATTGTATCAGTGAAATATCTAGAGTTCCATGTAAAAGAATATAATGTAGTCCCATAAAGACACTAACAACATCTTTCAAGTTATTTCAAACTCCCATGATAAACGATGCTAATTGTACAGTACTGTATATGACACTGACCTGAAATCTGATTTTTATGACGTCCAGTGGCGATGTGACCGTTCGAGAAATACCCCCAGCAATCGCACCCGCGGCTGCATCCATGAAGGCCCGTTTCAGCTGGCCCGGCTCTTCCATCACCCGACAACCACCCCGTGTGAGTCTAAAACCAACTGCAACCACACACAACTTCGGATCGGTTTCATCCACAAACCCAGAAGGAGAGAAGAGATATAGAACCAAGGTAGGCAAAATATATGTTTTCGCCAAATCAATTTATGGGTATCTCAAAAGGGACAATAATCGAATTTCGGACCTAAATTCCCGCGAAGAAATTAGGGTTTCACGAAATAAAATCTTCCTGAATGGAACGGGGACGAAAAAACTGCAAACTATAATACGCAGTAAAGAGGTAATAAATTATACCTTATACAAGATAAGAGCGAAGGAAAGAAACGAGCCGCCATTAGGGCTATAGAGAGAGAGAATTTCGTCTTCTGAGCCGCCTTGTACGGCGACCACAGAGACGTCGTGTTCGTTGGGGAATCTGGAAAAAGAGATTTTGTCAATGGAAACTCCTTATATGACAATTGAAATGGAAAACTGCTAAAAATTTCACGATTCCCTCTATTTCTCTCTCCATAAAGTGGAAAAAAGTATCCATCACTTGTTGCCATGTGGATGATTTCCAGAACCCAAAACGTTTATCATTGACCAAGTTTCATATGCAACTCTTTGGACTCACCTCTAAAATAGTTATCAAATTCAGGTATCGGGCAAAAGTGGAGATATGAACTTCTGGTTTAGTTTGATTTCTCAATTCCTGAAAAAGATAGTCAAAATCATACCTTTAATTCACAAAGTTCTAGACTTTTGATATATAAGGGCAGTGTTTTTAAATTGTTTCCCAATTCGGGACCTTTCCTCGGGATTGTCTCTCGTCGTCTACGCATTTCGTGCAGATTGGGTGGTCCGTTCATATGCAATCCAACCCACAATTACTAAATTCGGAAATAATAAACATTCAGATACAGAAACTAGATACTACGCATGTTAAACACTGTCAGACTCCATTAGGGAATTAAAAAATTGGTTCAAAATAACATATAAATAGTATTAATATATATATATATATATATATATGGTTAATACGTGTTTAATACAATAATATTATTATTGAAAATATTATTGAGAATATGAATATATATTTACTATGCAATAGACATCCACATCATTCAACAAATAAAACAATAACATATATATACAAACAAAACTTGTAATCCACAAATTTCACATAAAATTGTCGTCTAGTTGATGTAAACACACATATCAAAACCGAAAGAGTTCATCCGATATGGGGGTTTAAGGGATTTGAGAACAAAAATGAAATATTAGGGAAGAAAGAGAGGTGGGGGGTTGACACATACCACCCCTGTACTTTAACCCGATTCCAATTATCTTAATAGTTTTCTGAACCGGACGACTACCACCCTTTAACTTACATCAGGTTCACGAACCAGTCCAGGCTTAAATTTTAACATATTTATTCTCTTTAATATGGCCAAAATACCCTTTAGAGTGAGTTGAAAAGTCTAAAATACCATTTTTTTTACCTTTACCTTTACTTTGCCTTTTCTTCAATCTCATTGTTCCTCATTTTTGCTCCCTGCTGAAAGCTAGGGTTTCCAATCGCGTTGTTCCAAAGTGAAAGTGAAGCAGTTTACAGAGAAGAGTTTCCAATCGTTTTGCTCCCTAAGCTAGGGTGTTTCTTCTTCTTTCTCATTCTGTTTTGTAGGTTTCAGCCATCTATTCCTGCAACTACAGGTTAGTTCCCTCTCTTACTCCTCTCGTCCATCTCTTTCTTCATACTCTGGTAATATTGTTCCCTTTCGCCTTCTCCTTCTTTCGAAATCTGATTTTTCTCTTTGCGATCTGGTTTGTCCCAATTCTGATCTGATGGTAAGAAAAAGGCAGGCACACGATAATCAACTCTGCTGCCTGGTGCGATGTATCAAACGACTCTTTTGAAGAAAAATGAAAATGGATTCTAATCTTCTATGGCTTTCTTCTCTCCCACGGTTCTGCAGTTCATCATTTTGGGCAGAATTTCTTGTATGCTCTTGAGCCGCTTCATTTCCCCCTAAATCGATCACAAGCTTCGATTGCCACCAATGCTACTGCCACTCATCTTGCCATTGACAAAATCCCATCTTCCCAAGCTGAATCTTAGTTTAATCGTCTCAACTGCAACTCCCAGGGGGAGAATTGCTTCACTTTCACTCTGAGGTTATTTTGGCCTTTTGGAATAAGTTGTAATGGTGTTAGAGAGGGTAAAATTGTATATTTACCCTCTTTGTTTACAAATGGTTGAACCAAGGGGTAACTCGTTCGGTTCATAAAACTATTAAGGTAACTGGAATCGGGTTAAAGTACAGGGGTAGTATGTGTAAATTACCCTATTTTTTATTATTTCAGTTTTTTTTTTCGTGTTTAATACAATAATATGCGTTTATTACGTTTCAATATAAAACATACGTTTTTTTGGGATCTATGCAATAGTTTGTACAAATACGTTAAAATGTCGGGATGCAAATAAATAGCAAAATAAACACTACTTTACTAACTATGGTCCAATCCATCCAATAGAAGGCCAAAGAACTGTTGGACAGGAGATGATCCTTGTCCATCCACAGAACTTTCAGTTAAGCTTCTCGATCAAATCTTTAGATGTATGTCATGTGATGCTATGTTTGGAAGGTAAGAAAAAGAAAGAGAGAATGTCTACCCATTTATGATGTGTTCAAGCATATACACCAATCTCGAGGGATTGAGACTACGCACCTAAATGATGAAACTTGATATATAGATAAAAAACAATCCACCAAATAGTTGGATGACACATGACTATAACGTGTTAGAGGATTATGTCAAGGATAGTATGGTCTTAGATGGATTATGTATCCTATAGCAATGTCCCAGGTTACTGCCTTACGTAGGCCGTAATTAGTTATAGGTAACACGTAGACACCTTTTTTAGCGATAATTACACTAACACCTATGCCGACTAACAAAAAAGTTAAAAAACTTTTACCCCCAACACTGTTCCTTTTTATTTTGAAACTCAAAAAATTTAAAAAATTTCATAACATAATGGAGATTCATTGATTTTTACCAATTTCTTCCATAGATTTACTATATCGTATATTAGAACATCATACCCACGTCATACTACCATATCGTGGCCAACTGGCCAAATAACACATTTAATTGAAAAAAATAAAATAAAAACTAAAACTAAACTCAAATTTAGTGATACGGGAGAATAGGCCTCCCTCAACCAAGTATCGACACGTGTATATTAAGGCCCAAGCCCTTGGGAGAAGGTACAGATTCATATGTTTAAACTTGCACATTTAAGACCAAAGCATCTCCTGATGAACCGGAACCACTAATGAAAATAGTAAAAAGCCTCGGAGCCTCGTATCCTTCTTGGTCTCGGAGGTTCGTGGTCTTATTGGTCTCGAATGTCTAATAGGCCTTGGACCTTACTAGGATAGAAGCCTCAACACCTCCTCAGTATGGAGGTCTCGCCATCTCTTCAACGCAGTAGTTTCGGCACCACTTCAAATAGACCTCAACATATAGATCCACATGCTACATGCCAACTGTACTGTGTCGTACAAGTGGGGCCCATTCATATAAATATAAGGATCAAACTTCCCCCTAGATGTCTGTCAAGGGAAAGCCAATGGAATCCTGAGAAGGAGATCTCACTGTCCAATGATTCAGCAGAAAATCACCTGATCACTAAATCAATGGGTATAAATCACGTTCCAAGGAGGACATTCCACCACAACAGGAGACATGTCCATCACCAGCTCCTATATCGAGGTCACTCCAAGCCTATAAATAGAAAAAGCATACCCAAGTAAACACACAAATATTTTTTTCTAGTACTTAAGCTCAGAGCAAGCTAGCTACTCTAATCCCCTTCATTCAAAGAGACAACCTTTCTTACCTGTCCCATACTGTTTGTCCCTCAAACTGACTTAGGCATCGGAGTGGCAAAAATATGTCTACACCCGACCCTCACTATGGTGTCGTTTTTTCTTTTTTGCAGGAACTACAAGCGAGCTAAAGACCAATCTGATTTGGGACGACAACACTTAGTTTTTTGCATTTTCTTCAAAACCTAAGGTTATGGATGAAATAGATCTCTAAGTACATGAAATTTGAGATCAATTTGCTCCTGTTGGAATGTTCTACCCTAAAAAATGACGTCCCTCAAATTTTAGTTGATATGGGTTCCAAATGAAGTAGAAATCAAATGAACACATAATCGCCCACAAGTTTTAAGCTGCAAAACTTTTCACATTCAGATCCACCTTAACCAACTAGTTTTGCGATTTATCTAACGATACCTTCCTCAGAGAATCAATAAAAGTAATGAGAGACAAACCAAATTCGGATGAAAAATTGAGGGGAAATGCAGCTTTGGGTGTTAATATAAGAGAGAAACAAACAGAGTTTAGGGGGTACTTTTGCCATAAATTTTAGGATAAGATACGTCATCAATTAACGGCCCTGTCATAACAGACGAGTCCGTGTGAACAATATTTCATAAAACAGAAGAGGTTAATATATTTATCGAGAAAAAAAAAGTATGATGCGTGTAGTTGGGTGAAATTTTCCCTCGTCACGTGGCATTTTAGTCTGGTTCCCATTTACGCATCACGATTACAAAGATCTTGAAGCCACAAAGTGCGAAACTATTATGTCAAACACATGATCGATAGGGTCCGTTGAGCCAAGTCGTTAGCCAAATGGTTAACAAAACTTGGAATGTGTTGCTGTCAGTAATCGTCTGAGCTTCTTTTTCTGGTTGGATCTGTGTAGGCTAAAGCAAATAGGCAAGTGAGAGTGGATTCAAAAACCTTGAGCCACTATGATGCCTAAGTTAGAACCGAGTTCAAGCAGTATGGAACTTAGTATGAGAATACGAGTTCCTAAAAGTGGATTTAGCAGAGTTAGATTTATGAGAAAGCGTGATTGTAAAAAATTCGGTCCCTTTATATTATGCTTATGCTTTATATATATCTAAGAGGCATCGGGTGGCATAAGTTATGATTTATCCCTAAGAGTTTTGGCACGATCTGTGATCTGATCGTAGATATCATCCTTACCCTGAACGATTCACCGATTCACCCTATCCAATGAGCTGTGAGCTACATGTGAGATGGAATTAAAGTCTTATAAGGAGAGTGGATGTGAGCCCGCAACTCATAAGTCAGGATCGGTTGCGGGCATACGGGTTGACAGTCGTCGGATATAGATCTTATGGAGAGTCTTCTAATGGTAGCTCCGAGATCTTCCAACGTAGATGATATTGCAATTGTATGCACATCGGGAATGGAGAGAATTGGACGATATGGGCGGAAAAGAATATTGAAATTCAAGATGATTTACTTCAAGGGGGAAGTCTCTGGTTCAACTTCAGGTGGCCCAGTGTCACCATTACCTTTAGTCTTATATATATATATATATATATATATATATATATATATATATATATAATCTATTTTTATTTTTTTTCTTCTTGGCATTCAAACATAGCTTTAGTCCGAGTCTGGATTATGGAGTTTCAATCATAGTTAAATAGTTAAAATGGGAACGACAAAAAAATGAAATGGAACATAATGGATTTTAAAGGAGCAAAACAATAATGATATTTAAAAAAGAAGGGTCAAATCGAAAAGGACAAAAAACACTAAAATGAGATTGTAAGTTTTAAAATGGATCATATATAATAAAGTATATAAAAAAAAAGAAGGGGCAATATACTCTCATAAATTGAGAGTTATACCTAAATCGATAAATACGCATGACATTTATGATGTATTCAGACAAAACATTTATGATGTGTCCAATCATGAATAGTGAGAAAAAAGTAATTAAGTAATGAATTTAGAAGTAATTATGAAGAAATGGTCAGCCTTTAACCCCACGTCGGTTAAATGTAAAAAAACACATAAGAGTATTAAACGATATGAGATTAATCGACTCAGTACTCATGTAAGACGAAGGTTAAAATATGGATACAGATACGGATACGATACTCGTTTTAAACGGCAAGACTTGGAGCACGAAGTAGTTTACTGTTTCTCTAAGGTCAATATAGCAAGACACGTATTAAATAGCCAAATATAATACGATAGTACTGTACCCGTTTTAAGTAATAGAGGTTTGGACCGTGGTTCAAGGTATCGGTTTTGGTATTGGATCGAACAGATCAGCTGATTCGTATCACTTTTAAATCTGGTTAATGCCTTATTCCAGTTTGTTTTACTAATATTTAATGAGAATTGGATACTTATCAGTTTCCTATTTGATCCGTACATCGATCCAAAATGGATGCATTTTGAGCATGGCCGATACCTTATCCGATACCCGTATTTAGAACCGACCCAAACCTGATGGCAAAACGACAGGCGGAAGGAAAAAGACCCGAACCCAAACTCTTTCCTTTATCTAACACTCTTATCTGTTACCCTCTAGGGTTTAGAATTTGGATAATCGGAATCCGCTGATATAAACGATGCTTTCACAGGAGAGTTGTTTCTCCCCCGAGAATGGTGAAATCGAGTTGCTTTTCTCGACTGGATTTCATCCGTGAACCAGCTTAAGAGGGATGCTTTCTGTTCTGCAACCCTTTGGGATTCGTAATCGAAACTGCGGATTTTTGGTTTTCCGTTTCATTTCGCACTTTCGCCATGATATCTTTATTGAACAACGAGCGCGAATTAGATAGAAATTCCGATCTCGCTGCTGATATGCGCCCCTATGGTATGGAACATCCTGATGTAATTAGGGTTTCGGGAGCGACGACTGGTGAGCATCGATCCGTTGCTCGAATTGATGGAGCCGAGTGTTTGACGAGGACGGTTGCTGGGTTTCTGGATGCTGAACTCGTCGGTGGAGAAATGGAGGACAAGGCTGAAGTCAGGTTTCGAGATAGGGAGGTAAGGGATTTAGATTCAAATGGTGGTAATGTTGATTCGGTAGCCGAACAGGTGGAAGGGGAGAAGGTGGGACGTGTAGAAGTTAGTGTATCGCCGGAGATCGATTCCAGACAAATAGTTGAAACAATGGATTTTAGGGTTTCTGTTGTTCAAACTGAGGATCTGCCGTTGAGCAAGGAAAACTCTGGTTTTGCCATTCAAGACTCTAAAATGGAGTATGCCGCGACGAGCGGCGGGGTGATACCTGAGGTTTCTTCTGGAGAAACGATAAGAGATGCGGAAGCTACCGTTGAGGCCATTGGCTCTGATTTCGATTCTTTATATTCTTTGGTCGATGAAAATTCTGCCCCCGAGTTGCGGGAGGTGCCGGGCGCAGAAACAGCTAGGGCCTTGAGATATGGGTTCGACATAGGGGACATGGTTTGGGGAAAGGTCAAGTCTCATCCATTGTGGCCTGGATTCATTTATAATGAAACATTTGCGTCTCATTCTGTGCGTCGCATGAAGAGGGAGGGTCATGTTTTGGTTGCTTTCTTTGGTGACAGCAGTTATGGTTGGTTTGAACCAGCAGATCTTATCCCTTTTGAGCGTCACTATGTAGATAAATCACGGCAGACACACTCCCGTAATTTCTTGAAGGCCGTTGAAGAGGCTGTCGATGAGGCCAGCAGGAGACGTGCTCTTGGGTTGGCTTGCCGCTGTCGGAACCCCTTCAATTTTCGGCCCACAAATGTTTGGGGGTACTTTGCTGTTGATGTAGGTGGCTATGAGCCTGGTGCAGTTTATTCAGTGAAGCAAATTAAAATAGCAAGAGATACCTTCCAGCCAGCTGAGATGCTTTCTTATGTTCTGCAAATGGCATTGACTTCTCGGAGTAGTGAACATAAAGGCATCGATTGGATTAAGGATAAAGCCACCGTTCTGGCTTACCGGAAGGCAGTGTTTGAGGAGTACGATGAAACCTATGCTCAGGCATTTGGGGTACAAACAGTACGGCCTTCTCGTGATTCAATGGGGGTATTAGGTCAGCCTGAGAAAGTTCCATTTCGAGGTATTTGTTGTCTTTTAGTTTCTGCAAATTTTGTTTGCTTGAATATCTTTTTATTTTTTATTAAAATTCTTTAACATGGAATCATGAACTGTATTTGATTATGCATTTTTTGTTAGATTTTGTTTTTAGTCTGCCGTTTGTTTTCAAAGTATTGATGCTGTATATATAATATTGAACCTTGCCCAATATGTTGGAGAAAGCTGAGCCACAATAATTAAGCTTTCATGCTGATTGGCTTTGATTGTCTTGTATTTATGAATATTATTAAATATAAATTGCCAGTAGTAGAATTAGCACTTTTATTTTTGGCAAATTCAGATGCTCTGCAACTGTTTATGATCTGAATGTTCTAGAGGGTGAGCTTAGGTGTGACGGTAAAGTTGTTTGTAACCTGGTGGTCACGGGTTAATACGGAAACAGCCTCTCTGCATTGTGGGGGTAAGGCTGCATATATTCTGCCCCTCCCCAGACCCTGCAATAGCTGGAGCTTCGTGCATTGGGACAGCCTTTTTTTTTTTTTTTTTTACTTGGGAAAGCATCTGTCTTCTTGCACATGGTTCCTACAACTCTTTCCTCACTCCTTCCCCCCCCAAAAAAAAAAAAGAGAAGAAGAAAGCATGCAATAGGCTGCATTCTTATTTTGTAATGACATGCTCAGTATTATAATGAACAATGGCTTTCCTCACATTTTAAACATGTCAAATGCTTTAGATCCCTTCTTATTCGTTATTCATTCATGATGTATTTGTTCTATATGTCAGTAGAAAAAACAGCGACAACTTGCAGATACAGATGCAGTAGTCCTATTCATCTAGGATGCAACAACTTTCTTACTCTACTGGAAGATGTCCATTGAAAGGGTTTCTGTTTATACCGTAACTTTTGGTTGATCATTGTGAGCAATTTGCTTAAATTTTAATTGTGGCACTGGCTATTTTTTTTTGGATGAAAGTTCTTCTCCTGTGAGGTTGCCTTGATTTTGGGTGACTCTCTCATGTCTGCAAAGTTTAAGATAATGAAGTTGGGTTGCTTTTTTGGTTTTCCACATCTTATCATAATCAGTATCCTAGTTATATCTTTTCAAGGTTTCAAAGATTGGTTTAAGATAATCTGATTTGTATGTGTTGTGGATTGGCTAAGCCACACCGTTTAATTAGTTCATTTTTATCATCTGTTCGCCAACGATCCTGATACCCAGTATCCCACCATGCATCTTTTTTTTTTATCCTCATTAAGTGATGTTTAAACCCAGTAGCCCACCCTGCATCTTTATTTTTTTATTTTTTTTGTCCTCATTAAGTGATGTTTGTAGAGGGCGAGCCTTGGTGTGACGGTAAAGTTGTCATATTGCAACTTGGTGGTCATGGGTTCGAAATACGAAAACAGCCTCTCCGTGTTGCGGGGGTAAGGCTGCATACATTCTACCCCTCTTCAGACCCTGCAGTAGCCGGAGTCTCGCGCACTGGAACGGCCTTTATTTTTAACTGATATTTGTAGTAATGGCTTTTTCCCAATAGCTTTTGTCTCTAGCCATTTTCCTTTGGCTTCTTTTATCATCTATTTAGTCATCTTGTGATATGAGCGAAGGAACCAATAATGCAACCAACTATAACTTCTATAAACAACAGATCTGTGCTCTCTCTCTCTCTCTCTCTCTCTCATGTGTGCTCAAATACAGGTCTTCTAAAAAAAAGAGGATAAACAAACAAAAGATTTTGTGGTGCGGGACCCGGGTTTGAAAACCCTATTGGATCTGCTAATGGTCCACTCAAATAATATAAAACCAAAATTATGAGGTGCAATGGCAAAACTGTAATTAAAAGGCAGTTTAGAAGAATCTAATGTCTATTGAAGTAAGACAAACAGAATTTATATAAAGTGAAGGGGTATTTTTGGAAATGGGAGGAATTAAATCCAATCACGGTTTGGGAAAAAGGGGGATCATCTTCTTCCTCTCAACAGAATAGAGGGGGAAGACCTAAATATGTTTTCGAATGAAAGAACTTCTTCTGTAGACATCCGATGGATCTGAAACTTCAGATGAAGGTTCGCAACACTCAGAGCTATTGTTTCCAACCCATATTGGAGCCAGCCGATGATGACCAATGCAAGGAAAAGTTCCCGAAACTGAGTCTGTGATAAGGTAAACCAGATTTGAAATTATGGTTTGATCTCACAGAAGGGTAATCGATTGGGCTGGGAATCCAAGGCTTGAATCGCCCAAAGGAGGTGGACCAATACCCTGAATCTCAGACTTATGGGATTATTATAAAAGAAGATCTATCAATTTTAACTAATCTGAAAATGAAGCAGAGAAGCAGAGTAATAAGATTACTAAATAAGAAAGAGAATCAGTAGGGAAGGAGATGGAAGAAGAACAAGGGAAGGAAGAAGGTAGAGGAAAAGAGGGGGGGGAAGACAGCCTAAGGGAAGGGCTGTTCCTGATCGCAGAGAAGAAGAGAGAGGGGGGAGAGAGAGAGAGAGAGAGAGCATACCACTTCTACCCACAGGCACACAACTGAATATTCAATTCATTCCTTCTTTTTTTTTTTTTTTCAAAACTTGCCCCTTTCAATGGGTTCGGTTACATATATTTAAAGGAAAAGAAATATAATACTAAAATAAAATGACTGAAATAGAAATCCTAACTTAGACACTCTAATAACTTACCAAACCTATAGGATGCCTATTAAGGCAGTAAAATAAAGAAGGCAACTTATTAAGGACTTAAAATAAAATCTTAGCTAAACTTTCCATCTAAATTTCCCAAAATAAAAGATTACAAATGTATCCCAATTAAAATTAAATCCTATAAAGATTTCTATCCAAGCCCATCTCATCTTGTGGGCCCGCTGCTGCATCATTTTGATTGATGGTGTTGTGTATGACCATCAAGGTTTGTAACAAAGTAAAGAAAGAATGAAGAGAGAGAGAGAGAGAGAGAGAGAGAGAGAGAGAGAGAGAGAGAGGGGTCTCTCCTAGTACTGCTATTTTTATATTAATAAAATAGAAACTAAAACAGGTTGGTTACCCATAGTGTACCTGACTCAATTACATGAGGAAAGGACTTAAATAAAGAGAGAAAATACTAAACAGTACCACTACTGGTGACAACTCTAGTGTGGTACTGAAGTACTGAACAACACCAACACTAAGAATCTCAGCAAGGTTTATTATGAATTTCTTGAGTCATTGATGTTAGACAAAAAAAAAACCACTTGGATTAGTTGGTTTTGTTTGTTTTTTAAAATTTTGGTTGATGAATGTAAGCTAATTTGGTCACTGGCTGGTTGGGGTTAGCATTTGTTGACTAAAGTAGTTTCTTTATATCTATCCTGTTTGGTATGCCAGAGAAGAGGTTCAACTTCAACACAATGTTACTAGGAATAAATAACTAATGTATTATTATTTTGATTAGATAATTTATATATGAATGGTAGTGGGTATTATCTTTTATTTTGTTCTTCCTTCTCGGAGAACTGGCACTGGATTTTTTTCTTTAATTATTTTCATTTAAATTGAAGAATATCCTTTATGTTTGACCTCCATCTGCTCTCTCATCTGGTCTCAAAACTGTTTCAGCTCCTTTGAGTGGTCCTATGGTGACTGCTGAAGTTCTCGGTGAGAGGAAGAGCTCTACAAAGCCTATGGAAGGCAAAGACCAATCAAAGAAAAACAAATACTTGTTGAAACGGAGAGAAGGACCAAATGACCCCAAGGCCCTTTACATTAGCCAAGGACAAGTGGGTATTTCAGTACCTTCAAGTTTCAAGGAGGGAGTGGCAGCACTAGCAGCTGGGGACTATGTGTTGCAAAAAAGAGAATCAATGAAGCCTCATACTCCGGGAAAAGTAGGAGCAGGAATGGTCAGTGGCGTAGTTTCAGTGCTGAGTCAGGGAGGAGCTAGGCAAGAGGTGGCAAAAGTGGACAAGAAACCAGTAGTTGATAATTTTAGCTTGGTTGATTCTCCAGTGAACATGAATCGGGTTAGTGGATTGGCTGGTTATCAATTGTTGAGTCAGCCTGCAGCAGCCATAAGTGGTGCTCCCGCTGCAGAAGCTGGGCAAGAATATGGAAAGCAACCTCTGGATAGGGAGATGTGTGTCATGCAGGAAGTGAAAGGAAGACTGAATTTAGATGTGGTGGGGGGTCCAATAAATGATGGTATGCATAAAGCTGATGCAGTGGGGATTTCAGAATATCCTGGTGCAGTACAACAGTTTTTTCTGCAGGAAGGTGAAGCCATGGTTGATATGAAACATAAGGAGCGTTTGAAAGTTGGCAGCACAGTTGAAGGTTTTGAACCACCAAGGATGAGAATCACAAAGGGATGCTTACCTCTTGCTAGTAAAGCTACTAATGTGTCCTCTGAAGAACACCGTGGACTTGATAAAGTGCAGGAAGGTGGTAGTGGTATACCTTTACCCAGTGATAAGCATCCTGCTGCTAAGATCATAAATACGGGCAGTGACACAGTGATGAAGGCAAAAAAGGTCCACAAGCCTCCTGGGTTGGAGCTGAACTCTGAGAAATCTATCATGATGGGGGAGAGAAAGAAGAAGAAGAAAAAGAAGAAGGAACTAGGCTCAGAGGCAGTACAGCAGTCTTTTCAGCAGGAAGGTGAATCTATGGTTGATATGAAACATGAGGAGCATGTGAAAGTTGGCAGCACAGTTGAAGGTTTTGAACCACCAAGGATGAGAATATCACAGTCCTCTGAAGATCACCACGGACTTGATCAAGTACGGGAAGGTGGTAGTGATATGCCTTCTTTACCCAGTGACATGCATTCTGCTGGTAAGGTCATAAATATGGGCATTGACACAGGGATGAAGGCAAAAAAGGTCCGTAAGCGCCCTGGGGAGGAGCTGAACTCTGAGAAATCTATCTTGGGGGAGAGAAAGAAGAAGAAAAAGAAGAAAGAACCAGGCTCAGAAGCAAGCCTGGATCATCAACAGAAACATCTGAAAACTGTGAAAGATGAAGAATCGATGAGAAAATCAGCAGGAAAATCTATTGGCATTGGTATGGATCCACAGAGAAAAGTTGATGTGGCCAACAGTTTCTTCACTTCCAGCTCATTGATGACTCCATCAGTGGTTGATATGGGGAATGTAGATGTTGATTTTCCACAGTTAGTGGATGATCTATTGTCTCTTGCACTTGATCCCTTCCATGGTGTAGAACGGAACAGCTCTGCTATTGTACGACAGTTTTTCCTGCAGTTCAGATCCGTTGTCTATCAGAAAAGTTTGATACTATGGCCCTCGACTGAAGCTGAAGCTTCTGATCAAGGCTATAAATTTCCGGTCATAACTGGTGCTGTGGAGGTTCCTCCTGGTAATGAGGGAAACCAGCCTTCTGCTTCAAGGCCACCTAAGCAACTGTTCAGACCAGAGCATCCCACCAAGGCTGTCCGTAAACGTAGCCCTTCTGACCGTCAGGAAGAGATTTCTTCCAAGAAATTGAAGAAACTGAAGGAACTGAAGTCAAAGACAGCAGAAAAGAAGGCTGGAAAGTTGAAGAATTCTGAAATGCAACAAGATGTGAAGGATACTGGGGTAGCAGTGCCAGCTATGTCAATCCAGCCAGATATTGTAAAGAAGCCGGAGTCGCTTGTGAGAGTGGCGGAGCCTACGATGCTGGTTATGAAATTCCCTCCTAATACAACACTGCCGTCCGTTCCACAGTTGAAGGCACGGTTTGTTCGCTTTGGGCCACTTGATCACTCGGCCATCCGTGTGCTTTGGAAGTCTTCTACATGCCGTGTTGTTTTTAAGCACAAGTCTCATGCACACGCAGCACACGACTATGCCGTACGAAATAGTTCCCTATTTGGGACTAACGTGAAGTACTTCATACGGGATTTGGAAGTACAAATGCAGGAGTCGTCTGATTCAATGAAGCGGCGAGAAGATGCTGCTGATGAGACCACACAGTCGAGAGTGCCGTCCACAACTAATTCTGCCGGAGGGCGTCGGCATGCAGCATTTCTGTCACGGTCATCTCAACCTGCAGTCCAGCTGAAATCATGTCTGAAGAAGCCAACCGGAGATGAGGCAGGACCAATTGTGGGTGTTCCAAGGGAGAGCCCACGTGTAAAATTCATGTTGAGAGAGGAAGAAACTAGTAGGGGAGAGCAGTTGGTGGTTAGTAGTAGCGTCAACAACAATGGTAGTAATGCAGATGGTGGTGAATCTTCACTTGCAATGGATGTTAATAGTAAGAACTTTCAAAAGGTCGTTTCTCAGCCTCCTCTCCTTCGTCTTCCCCCTCGTAGTAGTATTCTGGATGTGCATGAAAATCGTGCAGTTGGTCTATCACCTAAATACCATCATTTGCACCATAGAGAAGTAGAGACAAGGAACAACCCCAATTACGTTCCGAAAGCCACCGCCACTGCTACGACAAACATTGACATCTCCAATCAGATGCTAAGTCTTCTGTGGAGGTGCCGTGACATAGTAACCGATGTGAAGTTATCATTAGGATATGGTCCTTACCAACCTCTTTGATGGCCATCGGGTGTCATGCCGCTGATCGGGTCATACAAACAAACATGCTCGGATTACCATGTCTATTACTGCATGTGGCCTTCTACAGCAAAGGCTTGCGGTAGTGACATAGAAGGAGCATGTAACACAAGAATGTTGGTGGGGCCCCTTTGGCCCGTGGTTCTGTTGGGAGCATTTGTTGCTGCATGTGGCCTGCTGCAGCAACAGCAACAGCAACAGCTTGCGGTTGGGACTTAGGAAAGAGCCTGTAAGACAAGAAAGCCGGGGAAGCCTTCTGGGCCGTGGATCTGTTGGGAGCATTTGTAATTTAAGAATAGTTCAAAGAAGAATGTACTCAATACTCTTTCCTTTGGGCAATTTTCTCCCATTGTGTTTCTGCTTCTTATGGATATTAAGGCAATAAGGATTCCTGAAGGGCCCACTGGAATGGCTAGTCAATGACACCAGTGGTATATATATATTGGTGAAAAAGAAAATTTATTGAATGACAAGGACCAGCCGAGGCATCAGTCTTGTGAAGATTGAGAAGCCAAGGAGAGGAGATGAGCCACCTAACTGTCTCCATACAAGTTAAGGCCTTCCGGGCAAGGGAGTGGGCGACATAATTCGCCTCTCTTGGTGTTTCACATTAAGTCAGCATTTGTGAAAGCAAATCCAACTTAAGGTTTATTCATTTGGGTGTTACTTGTTGCAACCAAATAAGTGAACTCATGAAATTATAATTTGCTTTTGATTGCCCCCTAAGTTATTCTTAAAAATTATTTTAAGTCGAGGGTAAAAGAGGTGATTAAAATAATTTGAAAAAGATTTATCAAAATGTCATTTTTTAAAGTATCATTGTCATTTATGTTTTGTAAGTATACATGTAAAATGATTAGATTTTACCTTCACATTGAAAATAGGAATGCATTATTCTAGAAGGGTAAAAAGATACGATTACATATTTTTTTCAGCAACTTCAGTCAAAACAAGATTTTCCCTTATTTGGGATTAAGTGGGCATCTTAGAAGCTATCTTTAGAGCATGACATTTTCTTTGAATTAACCATTTTGTTTTTTAATTCTCAAGCGGTTTTTAAGTCAATGGTAAAATAGATTTTTCATAAATTTTTATGTGAAAATGATTTATCATTATGTTATTGTCATGAATTATTACCATATTATATGTATTTTCGAATAAATATATAAAATGATAATATATTATACTAAAAGAGAAAAAAAAATGGTTTTAAATTATTTGACTGGAAGCAAACCGTCTCCCGCCGCTGGAGGCTTTCCAGCACGATCCAGCGACTGGAGTTTCTCCGACACAAATCCCAATACATCGGGATCTGTGTTGGAGAAACTCCAGCCACTGGATCGTGCTGAAAAGCCTCCAGTGGCGGGAGACGATTTCTTCACCCCCAAACTTGTGTATTTGTGTAGGATTGAGGGTGGATGTGACACCCTGATACCTTGTATCCTTGGTTTCATCCCTCTTGATCAATAAATCTATTTATAACAAACCAAAAAAATATTGAGTTATATTTGCACCTCTCTCTCTCCCCTACCCTGACCCTATCGATGAATCTATTGTCACCTCACCCCATTGGTGAGTGTAAAAAACCCTTTTTTCGAAATGGAGTAAAGTTAAAATATGGAAAAAAGTTTTTTGTTCAGCTATGTCTTCTTTATGGTGTCTCACATACTTTATATTTGAAAGCCAATTAAATAAAATAAAATAAATTTTTTGAATTAGAAGAGAGAAATAAACACATAAAGTGATCATTATTTTTGTCCCATATTAATTTTTTTTCCCACAGCATCCAAACATAAACATAAGTTGTGAACTAACCGTCTAACCCCTTACCCTTTCTCTTAGGCAAAAAAATCCTCTCCCGTGCTCTAGCCCGTCAGTCTAACATCTGACGGGCTGGAATACACTGACACACATATCGATGTATTGCAGCCCGTCAGATGTTAGGCTGGCGGGCTGACGTGCCGGAGAGGTTTCGATCCTCCTCTTAGACACTTGTGTCTATCATCCCATTGAATCGGGTGCTGATGCATAATCCACGCAGCCAGACAGAAAACCTGAATAACCATATAACCGTGGTTAGTTTCTACTAATTATAGTTACTCCAGTGGATTCAGTTATGGCCGTTACCAGAACTTCAATATTTGACACAGCACCATCTAACTGCCAACCACGGTTAAAACACGAACCCATCACTTTATTCAAATCAATAACCTCCCATTTCCAACTAAATTACTATAATACCTTCCCACAAATACCCACTTTGAAATGGTAGTGGAATATTAGGATGGCATCCTCTGTAATTTCCTTGGAAATCATGGTCTAACTAATAACCGTTAATTTTTTGAAAGGAAAAATTCATCCCTTCAAACAGAAAAACCCTAACGATCCCTATAAATCAGTCCCATCGTTACCACCGGAGATTTCATCGTTTCAGAATCTGAAAGATGGAATACAGACCATTAGAACTCACTGTGATCTCTGCAAAAGATATCCAAAATGTCAAGCTTTTCGGCAAAATGGATGTTTATGTCGTTGTTAGCATCGGTGGCGTTTCTCAAACGAAGCAGAAAACCAAGGTCGACAAACATGGTGGAACGAAACCCACTTGGAATTGCCAGATGAAATTCGATATCGATGAAGCTGCGGCTCAATTAGGTGGTCTTGTTATCATCTTTCAACTCCGATGTATTCGCAGATTGTTCGGCAATAAAGAAATCGGCGAAGTACATGTTCCCATCAAGGAGTTACTCGATAATGCAGGGAGCGGGAAATCGGCGCAATTCATCAGTTATCAGGTCAGGAAAGCTTCTGGTAAACCTAAAGGACAATTGAATTTCTCATATTTGATCGGCGATAAAGTTACAGCGCCGGCGGTAGCCGTACCAATGGCAGATGAATCATATCCGTCGGCCGCAGGGGCCAGTGTGGCATACCCTGCACAACCCGCGGGGTATGGGTATCCGCCGCCGGGAATTTCTGGTTACCCTCCGCCATCACAAGGAAGGTATCCACCACCACCGATGGGGTATGGGTATGCGCCACCGGTGGCAGGGTATGGGTATACACCGCAGGGGGTTTACCAGCAGCCGCAGTCTCAACCTGGTTATGGGTATCCACCGGCGCCAGGTTACGGTTATCCGCCGATGCAGCAGCAGCAACCGAAGAAGAAGAATAAGTTTGGGATGGGATTGGGAGCTGGGATGCTGGGAGGAGCACTTGGTGGGCTTTTGATTGGAGATATGGTGTCTCAATCTGTAGAATATGATGACGCCGGCGGATATGAAGATGCCGGTGGATATGACGATGCTGGTAGTTATGATTTCTGATTTTTCCTTTGATTTCTGATTGTCTGTATTCATTCCATGTCTTGGGTTTGTGAAGAAACCTTATAATTCGATCTGTATTTATTTCAGTCTTTATAATTGTTTGATCTTGATCGACTCTCTAGTCTCTCCTCCCCCCTTTCTCTGTTACCATGGACCATTCTGGAAGAAGAGAAATCTTTCATATCCAGGATGAAACTCAATTCCAACTTTCATCTTTTTCAATATCTAAATTGTAACTGTGGATCACTTAACCGCTCCATCAACCAGGTTCTTACCAAATCTTTCTAAGGGGTTCTGCTAAACCCAACTACTCCCACGGAAACGACTGTAGAGATCGCGGATTCAAATCGTCTCCTCTCTGTACTTCAGGGAGGAAGGGCGGCGATCCCAGTGAATAGTCGCCACGTAAAGGTCAGATGAATCCGATCCTTCTGTTTGAACCCACAATCGCCCACCATTTCCATAAAATTAGATGAATCCGATCCTTTTGTTTGAGCCCACAATCGCCCACCATTTCCATAAAATTAGAAGAAGGCAATATCGAAAATTATCTTGGAGTATTGGATTTTTTATAAGGTCTATTGGACCTACCTATATATAAAAATTGGGTCCTACCCTGTATTACAAAGGGACAAATGTTTGAGATCTACCTAGAAGGGAAAAGATCTTCCTCTCTTCTAGTTCTTCAGTTGTCCATCGGATCCTTTATGGATGATTAAGGGGTTAGGGGATAGGTGAGGATCCAGGTTCCACCATTTGATACCTTTCCAAGTGGACTGCTTTAAAAACATTTTCTTCAAATATTAAAACCCATCAAGAGGGAAAAAATCCTCTCATATCACCCACCTCATTAGGACAGGATCTGGCTTCAAAAACCTTTTCTCCAAATATTAAGACCCACCAAAAGAGGAAAAGATCATCTCTTGTTGCTCAGCTCGTCAGTCGTCCATCGGACAGGCTGAAATGCATCGGCCTATCCGATGAATGACTGATGGGCTAAGGGACAGGAGAGAATCTATGTCCCACCAAGAGATATCTTTCCAAGTGGGCTGCTTCAAAAACCTTTTCTCCAAATATTATCATCCACCAAGAGGGAAACAGATCCTCTCCTGTCATCCAATACATCAGCCCATCCGATGGATGACTAATAGGCTTGGGGACAGGAGAGGATCCAAGTCCCACCAAGAGATATCCTTCCAAGTGGGCTGTTCCAAAAACCTTTTCTCCAAATATTAGGACCCACCAAGAGGGTAACAGATCCTCTCCCGTCATCCAATACATCGGCCCATCCGATGGATGACTAATGGGTTAGTAGGGGACGGGAGAGGATCCAGGTCCCACCAAGAGAAATCCTTCCAAGTGGGCTGTTCCAAAAACCTTTTCTCCAAATATTAGGACCCACCAAGAGGGAAAAAGATACTCTCATGTTGCCTAGCTTGTCAGCCGCCCATCGAACGGGTTGGAATGCAATCTACCCGTCTGATAAACGACTGACAAGTTAAGAGACAAGAGAGGATCCAAGTCCTACCAACAGATATCTTCCTAATCGGCTGGTTCAAAAACCTTTTCTTTCAAATTTTCTAACCAGGATAACAAAAGTTATTGCAACATACACTATTACAATTCAAGAGAATATAAAGTAAAAATTATTACCTTTCAATTAATATTATTTGGTGAAAAAACTATTGTAAAATATAAATGAATATTTTGTGTAGATAAAAAAAAGAATTGAAGTTTCCCTCATGCCCTTTTATTAAATGCAATTGGTTGGTGTTAGGATATGTTGTCAGGCTGGTATATATCCATTAATTTGATAAGGTTCAATTCAAACACTTTTTCTCACATGAAATATAAAAGCTTTGAAAATTAATCGAAAAAAAAAAAAATCAGTTATAGCAATTTCGGTTTAGTGATTGAAAAACTCAATACTTTGCTCGATCAAATCAATTCATGATGAAGATGTTGATTAACTTAGCCAATAATGAATTTTTTTTTTTTTTTGTATGAAGTCTTAATGATTCTTCATCAAATTGGTATGGAATCATGGCAATTCACATTAATTGAGCCAAGTCAAATATATTTGAAAATCCAAATAAGGGGAAAAAGAAAAGAAAATGAAAAGAATAATAAATAAGCTTTAGAACTTAATGACTCTCTTTAGGGCCTTTACCTTAAATTTGTATAAAAGGAAATAGAAATATATTTGGGGGGAGTAATAAGGAAAATATTAAAAAAAAAAAAATTTAAATGAACTTGTCCTTATCAATGAATCATTGAATCTTGGTTTTATAACCCTAACTATTCCTAGATGTCTCTATCTATCACTCACTGAAATCGATACAAATCAACAATACCAATTACTAAATCTATGTTCGACATTGTTCCTTAGTATTTTGTACATGGTTTTAGTTCATTATATCAACAATATTATCGAGTATCGATATTATTATTGGTCATATATTGATGTGGTATACTTTTTTTTGTTTTGGTCAAGTAGATATTGAAGTGCCATGATGGCATGATAAGATGGAATTGTTATATACTCATGTATGTGCCTGCAGGGGTGTTGTTGGTGAGGATCCGAATCATCTCCTCCTTGAACTTTAGGGAGGAGGGAAACGTCTCCGTCGGATGGCCGACACGTGGCTCTTGAAAAAATCCGAACCCCACGTCCTAGCCGACACCCAGCCAACAAGCCAAACCGACAGGGAGTGTTGATTCGAACGTGGGGCTTGGATTTTCCCAAAAGCCATGTGTCGGCCATCCGACAGGAATGTCTCCCTCCTCCCTGAACTTCAGGGAGAAGACGATTTGAATCCAGTGAGTGAACACCATTTGTCATGTTCATGAGAGGGTAATATGTTGAAATTACATAACTATCCTTTACATGAGTAACATGGAATAAAAAGATATGATTTAAAATCCCTAAATTATCCATCACATGATTGAAAGATTTACATGTTAAAAAATAATAATAATAGTAAATATCAATCATTAAAATTGTGACAAGTGGTTTATTCAAAAAAAAGTTATTTAATCCATAGTTTAAATGATTACAATAAATTGCTTGAGAAATTTAATAATTAGTGGGAAACTACACGGTTCCAACTCCAACACGGATCAACGCCGTATCCTCGAAGAACTCACCGTGTTTCTTGTGGCCCAATCAACGAATAACTATTAAAAAATTGTATTTACCTAAACCAAAAATCCATTAAAAATTTTTATTTTACAAACTTGATTATAATAATAAAAAATCCAAAAAGAGTTTACGCTAACCACGGTAGGATGAAAATCTCACCCTCCAGAGTCACGGTTTGTTTTGATGAAAATTTGACCGTAATAAATATTTGGGAAAATTTCAATCACATTCTTTGTAGAATGACTTAATTTCATGTGCCTGCCTTTTTTGGTGATAATATCATTAATACTTTCTATTTTTGAAAACATGGTTAAGTAGACCTTCTCCATTAAGTTATGAACATTAATGGATGATGTGTCATCGTTTTAAATTTTTAAATATCAAAACTACCCTTATCAATATGTGAGCTTATCATTTTACCTTTTTAATTTTAAATTCATTTCCTTTTTTTTTCAACCGTGAAATTCGCAGTTGCTAATACATAAGCCTTCAAGTATAAAGTCATTAGTCGTGAGAACCAGAGCGATTCCACCGGTTTTCGAATTGGATTTTGTAGCTTATTTAGAGATCTAGGATCTCCTCAACCCATGGAGTAACTTTCACTAATGGTTTGATCGGATATGATGACCTTGAGTGTCCTTCTACTCAACTTTCTCCACGAAGGTTTGGATTTGCTTCCTTTTAGTTTTACTAATTTACCAATGATAGTGGCAATAAGAGATCGATGTTCATCTAGTGGGTTGAACCAGCAAGACTCATTTGAAATGCAAAGATCGTGAAAATGATTTGGCTAGATGGTAAAGAAACAGCGTTAGCAAGACGGAAGAGGATCGTCTCAAGTTCATTTTGAACTTGAGATATACCAGTGTCGGCTGGATGGCCGACACCTGACACTCTTTCCCATCTATCGGTATGAAAGTGATTGAGTCTTTTTACAATTTTTTTTTTTTTACTTTTCTTTACAATCACTCTCATACCATGAGATGAGAGGGAATGCCAGGTGTCGGCCATCCAGCCGACACTGGCAAGTTCAAGATCTTGAACTTGAGACGAGCCAAATTCTTAGCAAGATACAACAACTGAAGGTGCAACTTAGGTAGTTTTGTACTAATAGGACTAGTCTTCGTAGTTCACTCTAAAAACAGGGTCAGAGATAGAGTTGCAACTTACGATTTTGTTCCATTTTCAGATTGGCATTCGACCAGAAAATCAAAGCTTTATGATATTTGCCTTAAGTTCTTAAATTCTCCATTAGTAGTTCTATTTCCCTATATTGATGTTTATGATATTGCCATCATTTCTCTCAATCGGAGAAGAGTTTCGTTGGGCAATAGAGCCGTCGTCAAAGATTAGGGAAGTTACAGAAGAAAGAAACCCTGATGTAAAAATGTATAAAAAAAGGAAAATATAAAAATCAAAGTGGAACAGTATTAGTGGTAAAATGATATTTTTAACTATTATGTGAATCTAAATAACTTTTGGGTTTCTTCAGGGGTATTAGTGATATTATCATGAAAAAACGGTAGACACATGAGATCATGAGATTAAGTCATTTTACAAGGGTGTGGCTGAAATTTTCCATAAATATAAAAATATCTATACTTGTGGAAAAAGGAAAATCGATTCCATGAGCATGAAGGATGCAACCGTATTTTCACATGGGTAGAGGCGAACGTACAAGACATGTCCAACAGCCGTGAAAGCATCTGCGTGTATTCGTTTTTATCCCTCCGCCATCAAGTCCTATCTGTCGATGGTTTTGTGTTGCTTCAACGAGACCTTTTGATTATCTCATAATAAATTTGTTAAATGGCTCTCTCTGCCCTTTCTTCTTCTTCTCCATGGCCTCTCCCTCTCCCTGATCCAATCCCTCTCACTGACCCAAATCAGGAACCTAATTCTGAGTCGAATTTTCTGTCTGTTCATCCAGACGAACGCGACATGTTTTCTGAAGAATATGAGATTGGTAGGAACAATTCTTCTACTGTGGAACAAGAAGGAGCTGAAGATGAAGTTCAAATTAAAGATGAAGTTCAATTTGAAGAGCATGTCGAAGATCGAGAAGAAAATAGGGAAGCTCCTTCCGATTTGAACAACCCTTCTTCTACCTCTCCTTTAATTCAAAACCCTAATGCCCACCCCAATCTCCAGGACAGTCTGTCTCCGTCTTCATCTTCCGTTCCCACACTCTTTCACATCTCCTTCAATCAGGACTATGGATGTTTTGCTGCGGGAACAGATCATGGCTTCCGGATCTACAACTGCGATCCGTTTCGTGAAATTTTTCGGAGAGATTTCGATCATGGAGGTGGTATAGGTGTGGTGGAGATGCTCTTTAGATGCAATATTCTTGCACTTGTAGGGGGAGGACCTGTTCCGCAGTACCCGATCAACAAGGTCATGATTTGGGACGATCACCAGAGCCGTTGCATCGGCGAGTTGTCATTTAGATCTGAGGTCCGGGCTGTTCGGCTTCGGCGTGATCGTATTATTGTGGTTTTGGAGCAGAAAATATTTGTGTACAATTTCGCGGACCTGAAGCTGTTGCACCAAATTGAGACGATTGCCAATCCCAAGGGGCTTTGTGCGGTGTCACAGGTGTCTGGTTCGCTTGTCTTGGTTTGCCCTGGGCTGCAGAAGGGTCAGGTTAGGATTGAGCATTACGCTTCTAAGCGAACAAAGTTCATCTCGGCTCATGACTCAAGGATCGCTTGTTTCGCACTCAGCCAGGATGGCAAATTGCTTGCTACAGCCAGCACCAAGGGAACTCTGGTTCGGATTTATAATACGTTGGATGGGACTCTTCTTCAAGAGGTATGTGGCAGTTTAACTGTTTTTTCCATTCGTTGGTGCTTTCTATATTTTTGTGCTCTCATTGCTCGAGATTAAAAGCGGACATAGCTAATTGAAATGTGATATTATTGATTCCTTTTCTCGAAAGTCGTTTTGCTGTCTGTGGTTATTGGTTCCTGCTTTGAAACAACTTGAATTTTTATTATCAGTTTGGAAGTGTTAACTTTAGTTGCGCGAATTGGAAACGTGGTATGTTACTGGCAGACGTTTTATGTTTTACTTTATTTCATTCATTTTGGGTGGTGGGGGTTTGGGTGGGGAGGGAAATTTGATTAGAGGGATCGGGAGAGGAGGCAAAAGGGCTAAAGCGCCAGGAGAAAAAAACCCCACTGGGCTGCAACAGAACCAAAAGGCGAACCAAAAGGCTGAAGCCTAAACAAGAATAGAACATAGTCTCAAAAAAGCTTCATCTTGATACGAACATAGCCGTCAAGGCGCTTAGGCGACCCAAGGTGCTGGAGGGGTGCCTTGGCATACCCAAGGCATGCCAAGGCATTGCAAGTGTACATCTTCAATAAAAGGATTTATTCAAAGTGGATTAGAGCATCAATTTTTTATTGTTTGCAATTCATATGCATGATTCCATGCATTATAGGGTACATATGTAATGTATAGATAAATAAATAAATAAAACGAGGTGTGATACAATAAGGCAACCAACTACCCAATGGTTGAAAAACCGCCTAGGCAGTGCCTTGACAACTATGGATAATATCCAAATGATTGTTCTTCAGAAATCTAGCAGAATTCCAAATTTCAAGTCTTTATTGAACTGACATCCCACAGATCATATGAAGATCCATGGCATTTGTAATGTAAAATGATCTTCAAACATTCAGAGGTTGCATCCCAAACATGATACAATAAGGCGACCAACCGCCCATGGGTTGAAACACCGCATAAGCAATGACTGGACAACTATGGATAAGATCCAAATTATTGTTCTTCAAAATCTAGCAGAAACTCTATCCAAATTCCAAGTTTTTATTGAACTGACATCCGACAGATCATTAGAAGATTTATGGTATTTATAATGTAAAATGATTTTCAAACGTTCTTAGCTTGCTTCCCAACTATCGAATCTTAGCTGTAGCATAAGACAGTTGTTTGAGTAATTCTTATTCAGCTTTTCTGGATTTTCAATGCCAAACTACTGCTAGAAGCCTAGAACTACTAAAAATTGGTCCCAATTTATGAAATATCTTCATGAAATGTAATCAAAATGCATAGGAAAAGGAAAAGGATGAGCAAAATTTCAGCTGATTCCACATGATTACCACAAATATCTATGTACCAATTTGAGCAAATCCCCTACTTTGGAAAAAAAAAAACTCTGCTCTTTTTCTTGTCACGCCGTTTGACCTTGTACTTTCTGTTTCCATCTTAATAAAATTATTATGTTGCTCTCTTTGAATTCTATAATATCAACACAATACCTTGTATCGGTATTTTGATTAGGAAGCAGATATCTTATAGCTAAGGACATGGTGTTTCTCTTTTGGAGTTACTTTATAGTTGCTATTTTAATTGTCTGTGCATGGTTCAATCTCTGTGTTTTCTTACATATATTTCCATGCCTGTCTTAAAGCTCTATGACCGCAACTTCCATGGCCTTTAGGAAAATTAACAGGGCAATGCCATGGGCAGTAATGTTGAGGGTTCTTTTTGTTCCCTTTTTTTTTTAGTAGGCAATTGCAGATTGTTTGACCCTATAATTTTCATTTCAGTATTCTTTGTATGTGATGCTCTTTCCTTTAGTTTTGTGATTACAACTCTTGACTCCCTGCCCTGATAATTTAGGCTGTTACACTTCTAATACTTAATATAGTAATATACGCAAAGTGATGGTACACTTACATAAACACTAATCTGAAGGGAGTTCTTTATTCTTTGGGTCCAGCCATGTCGTGAAATATCAGTATCCACTCTTTGAAAAGGCTGCAGGCTTGTCGCATATCACTGTCCTTTTCTTTTTTGTTGTTGTTGTTGTTGTTGTTGTTGTTAAAAGGCATTTTGTTGTCTTAAGGAAATAGAACATGTAAAGTTAAAAACAAACTCAATTAAGCCTTTGTATATATGTATGTATGTTAACAGTTAACCCCCTTATTATGTCCTATCCTTGTCTATTGATGGCCAATTCAGTACTGTAGGAAAGGCTAAATGTGTCTAGTGTTTTTTTAATGCTTTTATTGAGGTGATTTTTAATACATTTTTGGAGTCTTTTATGAGTCCAATGTTATTTTGGAGTTTTTAATTTTCATTTGGATTAAAATAGGAGGTATGATTATTCCTTTTGGTTGCACATTCTATGGGAAAGATGGACACAATTTATGGCTGTTTGGACTCTCATTATCCAAATTGAGACTAATTGCAACACATACGCCACTCTTTCCTCACTTGAAACAAGCAGGGCTAGCGATAGAGGTTGTCTTGAGTGGGTCATGGTTTTTTTTCCTTTACACGGCCTTTTTGAAAAATGATGAATAAAAGAATCTTGAAGGTTTTCCCACTTTCTTCCAAAGATCTATGTGGTTTATAAACTGAAGGAAGGATCCTAGAATACTTCTATTTTTGTATTTGATTTATTATTTTGCACTAACACTTACGTAAAATTTTAGTGAATTTCTTGAAATAGGCCTTTCACTGCTGTAAATCTCAAATTTTAACTCGCATTGTCATGTAATATAAGATTGGTAGACAGGAGCCTACTGTTTCTTGATAGCTAGAAAGCTTGTAGAATACTTTAAACTTTTTAACTTCTCACTATAAAGCGAGAGGAGCATATATAACATTGTAACGCTGTTTTCTGTAGGCCTTGGCCTTGGTCCTTGGTCCCTGATGAGATATCTCCAGGAATATATTGGCAAATAGATAGTTCAACTCGTAAATTCATTTCTTATCCCCCATTGACTTGGACAGATAACTGTGTCAGCTTCTCTTTTTAGTGTATGTGTGCTTTTGGCATATGTTTCCTTTTATACTTACAAATGCTGGTCTTCATCATCTGGTATATTTTTGCATGCTTTCTGCACCTCCACTCATACGTATTGATTCTTTGGATATATGATGAAGGTACGTAGGGGTGCTAATAGAGCAGAGATCGACAGCCTGGCTTTCTCTGCTACTGCAGAGTGGCTGGCTGTGTCAAGTGATAAGGGCACAATTCATGTCTTCAGTCTCAAGGTTAATTCAGGATCTTCAGGAAATGATAGTTTACGAAGTACATCTACGCCTTCCTCACCAACTGGTTCATCACTTTCTTTCATTAAAGGTAGCACGCCTTTACTTTTGCCAAAGCAATTCTAATAGAATAATTTTAAAATGCATAAAGTTCCTCAGTTGGAATGGTATTAAGAACCGTTGGCCTGTCTGAGAAACTCTTGCTTTCTTTGATGTTCCCTGATAAACACCTCCCCCCCCAAAACCAAAAAAAAAAACCCCCCCTTTTGGGCATTATTTCCTACATGTTTACAGAAAAAAATCGTCTGACGATGATGATATGTTGCCTATGTGTGCAGGGGTGCTGCCAAAATATTTTAGCTCAGAATGGTCAGTTGCACAATTTCGTCTGCAAGAAGGTTCACAGTACATTGTTGCTTTTGGGCATCTGAAGAATACAGTTGTTATTCTCGGCATGGATGGGAGGTGAGGTTTCAAAATATTGAAATGCTATGGTTAGTGAAATGCTGCTAGAACCCCATGGCAGCTACCTGGGCACCAACTTGGTATGCAAATAGGCCCTCATGGAGCTAAATTTTGTGCCAAGTGGACTAATTGGCAAATTAAGTTGCAGAAAATTGTAGAGAAGTCTATTTTGAGAAACATTTGGATCTTTGAAAAGACCGACTTGTGGTGGCACACAAAATGTGGTCTCTGTTGAAACAGACTTTAGTGGGTATCATTGTCTATCCAATGCAATGGATATCAGCCTCCGTGGCCCAAATCTGGCAGCTCATTGGGCCTTGCCAAGTGAGATGGCCATCCTAGGAGTCAGATTTGATGGATCAGCTGATCCATAGCGATGGTAGTGTCCACCTGTTTGATTTGACAAGTTACAACTGAGAGTTGCCGATCTTACATTTTGATGAGATTATTGTTTAGAACCTTAAGTGTGCCAGCACAAAACTTGCATTCAAGTGGTATACCATGCATATAAGCATCAATAGTATTAAATTTTTTAGAACAGGTTATTCCCAGGCCTTTTTTTTTTATGGTTAGAATGGTTAATTCTATCTCGACCGATCCTGATTGCTATCAGCCTTAACCAACTTGACTGATAGTTAATCCTATCTGGACCAATCCTAATTGGTATCAGCCTTGACTAACTCGACCCCTAATATGACTACCAGAGTCCTTGCCCGGTTGAAACTTTTGCTTAGGGCAAATAATGAGATAAGAAATTTAACTTGCCTAGGTCCAGACTTTTGTTGAGGGCAAGTAATGAGGGGGAAGAGAATTAAGAATTTAAACCTTACTGGTCATCCTCCAAAGTTGTACTTCTTGCTTAATGTGTGGAAGTTGAGTAATTTGATGGTATGTGATTCTATTGTATTTGTATGTGCAGCTTCTATCGATGCAAGTTTGATCCAGTGACTGGTGGTGAGATGACTCAACTGGAATATTACAACTTCCTGAAGCCAGAAGCCAGTTTCTAGATCAAAGCTGAAGGCATGTCTTATTTTCTAATTTTGGCTCCTTTAGTGACCTTTAAAGGTACCCTACTAAAATTTCTTTTGGGGATAAATAAATTGTAAATATCTTAGGGGAGATGACCTCTGTGAATAGTATCTGTGAATAGGTCCCCTTTCCTCCAAAAGAGAAAAAAAAAAGAGAAGAAAAATACCAAATTACTATTTACTATTTACAAATGACATGTTATAACTTGTATATTTGGATTTTTTTTTTTCTTTTATGAATTTTTATATCTGGACTTTGGTTATCCTGACTAACCATTCCAAAGAAACTATTTCCTGTGATTACCTGAGATTTCATTAGCCTCATTGTTGTACCTTTTGATTCCTTAGGCTGATTTAAGAATCTGGAGCTTTGTCAGCTTGAAATTTTCTCCGGGTCTGTATTAGAATTTAAAAACATGGCATTAGGCGCGTGGAAAGCTGAAGATGACAATTATGTAAAGTTTTAAGAAGGCAACTATGCTCCGACACACGTTTTGGGCTTTGGATCCTCTCCCATTTGAGGGACTTCCGCGATGCAATGGTTGGAGTTTACTTGGTGCGCACAAGGGGAATTTCAATCGTAGGATCACGATCGAGAAATTTTTTCTCATATTTTTGATATATATATATATATATATCAAGACTTATAACCTGATTGGTCATTCCTTGGCACTTGATCATTTTTTCTTTGCAAGGTCTGAATTGGCCTAATTAAATAATATAAAATAAAATAAAATTTAATAAAATTTTATAAGCGAGTGGACGTTCATTGAATTTTAACATTTTTATGGATTTTTTTTGGTACTGTCTCTTTTTTTGGATTTACATTAAATTTATTCACATATCTTATATTGCAATATCATACTATCATGTCATGGTATAATAACACATTTAAATTAAAAAAAAAAAAAATTAAACAAAAACTGAATTCAATGCGGTATTGCGTTTTCTTCAAAACCGGTTATGGATGAAAGATATTTCTTAGTACACAAAATTTGAGGTCCACTAGTTTCGATAGGATTGTTCTATACTGAAAAACGATGGCAACCTTTGAATTTTAGTTGATTTGGGTTCCAACTGAAGTATAATTCAAAGGAATGTAGAATCAGCTAGAAGTAGTTGCAGAATTTTTCACTTAGATCGGTCTTAACCAACTAGTTTCCGATCAATCTAACTCCATGAATAGATTCTCTAACTCAAAACGAGATTTTCCTCGAAAATTAAGAAACGTAATGAGAGACGAATCAAATTCGATGAAAATAGAGAGGTGTAGCAGCTTTGGGTGTGGATATAAATCTTCTCATATAATTGGGGGTGCTAGTCTTGATGGCTGGAGTGCACTTGGCGACAACAGGATACGATTTTTTATCCTTTGGGTATTCACATAGAGGGTTAGGTTGCACAGTCGATCAGTAACGGTTGGCCCGGATCGGCCGCCATATCCTTGCAGTACATATCGGTGGTCACCGAGACCAATTCAGACCCGATTCAACCACGGATCCAAAAAGTGTTTCGCTGGGATTGGGATCGTCCTGGATCGATCCAGATCCCGGTACGGGAATATTACTTTAACAGTGCTTCATCTACTGTGGACTGCGGTACTGTCAAGTACTATGAAAACCCTAAAGCCAACTAACATGGAGTTTTGGCCAGGCAGAGATGTCGACCTCCCGCTCCTGCACGAGATGTAAGAAGAATACCTGCATCTGTACATCTTGCGGTATCCAACAAGAATTCTCGAACTTCCAACAAAGTTTTGGCGGCATCAGCTGCCCTCAAGGAACCTTCGTCCGCGTCGGTTCCTCCGGCGATGATTACAGTTACAGAGAGCAAGAGATCGAAGCCATCGTATTGAATCTACGACTATTGCCTGCCACCTCTACCGAAGTCAAACAGATGATCTATACAATTACTGAAAGGGAATTCAGTTGTCGCACCTGGTTCTCTGTCTTGGTTGGTGCTTGCGTTTATCTTGTTATGAGAAAGAACAATCGGTCTCTTGCAATGGCGAAAGTCGCCTCGGTGATTGGATGCGATATTCATGAGCTTGGTCGCATGGCTGCTCGTGTTGTCGATTTCCTTGATTTGAAATTGCCTGAATTTGATGTTGTAGCACATTTCGAACGGGCGATTCACAAATGCCCTAGTTTTACTGGGATTTCTAATGGTACGAAGGAGACGATAATTAAACAGGGTAGGTTTTTATTGCAGTGTGCCGTGAACTGGTCCCTGACAACAGGACGAAGGCCCCTTCCTGTGATTGCTGCTGTTTTGGCCTTTGTAGCTGAACTGAATCAAGTTCAAGCTAAGATTAAAGATATATCAAAGGAATTACATGTAGCCGTGGCTACGACCAAACGACGACATAAAGAGCTCTTACAGACACTTGTGAAGGTGGCACAACCCTTGCCTTGGGGAAAGAACATTACGGTTAAGAACATTCTCCAAAATGTGCCTTTCCTGATTCAATACATAGAGATGAAGTCAAGGTCGAAGCGTGGCGTTAGGAAGGAGAATATTGGACATGCTGGGTTCGAAGCTGAAGAGCTTGTCAACCATTACTTGCAGAAAGAAGAATGTTCAACTTATGATTCCAGAGCAGAAAACGATTTACAGTATTTTGATGTTAGGAACAGGAATGTAACCCCGAGTCTTTGTTCTGATGAGATGGGGATGCTAAAGCTGCTACAAGAGTGCTTGGCTAAGATTTATTCAAAATTCAAGAATGAGTATGAGTATCATGAGCCGACAGGTGAGAGTGGAGTTTGTTTTACAAGGAAAAGGAGAAGAGGAAGTGGGGTTCTTGTTAATGAGGAATGGTGGAATGGAGAATTGGACTTGAACACCAAGCTCTCGCTCAAGCAAATTTTGGAGAAGAATTTGGGGTTTAATGCTTTGCCTTCATCTTTTGTTGCAGGTTGCTTGTCATGTAAAAGGAGGAGAGAAAAAATAATGGCTGCTAAACAAAGAATCAATAAGATTATGCGACCTTCTAATGCTGTTTCAGGTGGGAAGGAAGATTATTACATTTCAGAACACCTGCAAGCTGAAAAACAACAGCAGCAGGGAGAGAAAGAAGATCTTATTGATTGGGAGGATTGCATTATTGAATTACTTTTACTTCATATGGTGAAAGAGGAGGAAATAGAACAGGGTCACTACAACACCTTATTGGATTTGCACATTTTTAATTCAGGGTGAAATTGCTTGATGTTGGTCCTCCTTGGCCTACAGTTCAGTCTTACAGATATGGAGAAATTTAAGGCAGGGAGCCATTGGCTTTACCCTATATTTTTCCTTGATAATTCTGTATATGAAGAAAGATAGTGGGGAAACCTCTCTTTCAAAGCACCTTGCAGAGAAAGTGGAAGCAACCAGGCAGGGCTTTTAGAACAGAAATTTGAGTCTTTCTTGGACTACAGATCATTACCAAGCGAGACTGATGACACCTACTATTTTATAATGACTCTAATGGGTTTCCTTCATCAACTCCCGTCCCCATGTCAAGGCCTTGTGAGATGATATCTCCTCTAGGCCTGCCTTCCTGAAGGTCTCTCAAGCCATGACTTTTGGTGATCAGAAATAAACAAAGAAACACCATCATCATATATATACTACTAGTTTACTGCTCTACTAGACTACATTCTTTGTATTTCAATCAGAGGGAGATAAAAGAGAGAAATTACTTCGATTGCATCTTAACTATTTCAGCATCAATCAATGAAATATAACAGTCTCTTGTCTTTTGTTTGATTATGTATGGCTGTGATGGATCCTGTAGAGACTTATTATTAATTGGGTGGTTGAGCTTGGATTTGTATGGAGTGAGATGTTTGGAACTAGTCGGATCAGATGTGTGTTGGGGTTTTGCCTTGCCTTTGTTGTCTTCCACTGCGTGCTCTAATTCATCATTTGTAAATGGGAAAGAATCTATGAGCAAGCGGCATAGGCTACGCCCTTTCATGCGTTCTTTATTGATTCTTTTGGAGAGAGAGAAACATGACCAAAAAAATATTGTGTGGGGAGTCGGGACCACATGCTCAGAGAAACCTCTCTCCCTTAGTATTGGTATTTGAAAACCTTAGCTTTGGAAACCAAAGAGAGATTTGGGTTCCTGAACCATGATGATATAATCTTTAAGCACTAGACAAGTAATACAGAACTGGAGCCCTAGTCAAGCAGCATAAATATCCATCTTTTCATATACATTGAAGGGCGAAGCCTTCATTTTCTTTTACTTTTCTTGACCAATTCTGCTTAATGTTGCTATCCTCCTTCACACCCTTTTCTCCCTTGACTTCACCCTAAAAAAATAATAATAAAAGGATTTGGGGGGGGGGGGGGTTGTTGTTATTGACAGATTAAATTTTAGTACAAATTTTCAACTATTTTTAAGTTAAAATAGTAGAGGATTATGTTAGAAAGCCAGAAGGGAAAGCCACCCTTAAGCCATATGCCCTGGTCTCACTCTGCACCTCCTTCATGTCAGCCTAGAACTTGGGTCTCCATGTCCTCTCCAAATATTATTTAGCCAAATTCTCATCAATCAATATGTAAGTTATCCAGGGTTTCCATACCAATGGCTGTAACAGGTTCAAAATTGGGACTCTTGGCCAAAAATTACTCAGGATTTGGTAGGTTCCTAGGTATCCAGACACTCATGTAGTTCAAGTTATCAATCATAGGAGGAGACCACTTTCCCATGTGAGCAGGATTTGGCTTCTTTAGCCTTGTCCATTCACCACAACCTGTTGCGGTTTCACATTTCGGGTTCTTAATCTTTGGAACCACTCACTCCCCATCCTCTTCATTCTCCCATTCCTCCGGTTTCTAGCAGTAGGATCATCAATCTCTTGAGCCTCATCATCCAACCACCTCTCTGGCTTCACGGCACTTCATCATCTATTTCAGCTGGAGTATCTTCATCCCAATCGTCCTGTTTAATGGCATTGATGTCTGGGATCTTAGCTCTGTCATCCCATTTCTCTGGTTTCTGGTCATCAGGATCTAGAATTGTGACTGGTGGAATGATTGGTGGCTTGAAATCATATTCAGCAGTGAAGTTTGCTTTGTGCATTGCTTCCCCATCAGTCAGAATCAGAAGTTCATCTCTTCGGCTTTGAGAATTGCTGTGTATATATGAGTTAGGTTGTCTGAAGGAGATGCTGAGTTTTCCCTCAGATGGTGCTGAAGGAACTTCCCAGTTGCAGGGCTTTTGTGCTTCAAAATGAAATGTATCAGGCCCTTGCCACCACACTTATCAGGCCCAAACATGATGGAGTAAGGAGATTCACTGTCAAATTCCTTTGGAGTCCACCCAGGTTTCTGAGGACCAAGAATCTTTACGTAGGAACCTCCACAATCCAGCCCTCTTTGATGACGCGATTTGAATTGAAGCACTACACCTGATGCTTCTTTTATCTTTACAGGCTTTGCTAATATCTTGCTATGGCATACCTGTTAAGAATTAACAATGCGACATAATAATGATAGCAAAAGAAAAAATGAAAGAGTAATCCAACACAAACATAACATAACAATTTTACATGGTTCATCCAAGACGGGCTATGTCCATGGCAGAGTGATCAAAGACAGGAGCAACAAGCAAAGGAAAGGCCCTGCAAACCATAAAAAAGGCTCTCAACCTGAGTTCGGATTACCTACATGCACATCTACTCTCCATGGGATTCCATCACCGTTCATATCCAGTAGATCCCACACCATATCGACGGTGATAGAATCCCATGAGACCTGTTTTAGGCATTAAAGTGGTCTGATAGACTTACATAACTTTGACCAATGGGAGAATAGATGGTAGTGTGAATGAGATTGCTATGCCACATATTTATAATGGAACCCTCAGACCTAACCAGTGGAAGCATGGGAAAGGGTGGAAACATGGTTCAAGCATAGGGGCCAGAGGGTATTGGATGAGAGATAGTGTTAAGAGAATATTACATATAGTCAGTGAGTACATCATTTTCTCCAATAATAAGTTTTTTTTTTTTTTTTTTTTTTTTTTTTTTTTGGGTAAACATATATACTATTTATTTTTTGGTAAAAAAAAATAATACATAGATAATACACACTTTGTAGATTATTTAAAGATGAATGAGAAAAAAAGTGAAAATTTGTGATTAAAGGATAATCTAGGAATTTTAAGAAACCGGGAAAAAGAGGCAAATTAAAAACTAGAAAGGTGCTGCTCTGGAAGAGTTTGAATAGATATGGGTTTTCCTTCCACCTACGGTTAAAGGTCACCCATCACAGTGATCTTATAATTACCACCGCCTATATGATGAAGCTCCGTAGACCGTAATACCTTAGAGAGAGAGAGAGAGAGAGAGAGGGCAAACCCCTTCATAAATAAAGATAGGTTTTGGTTTTGAAGTTTCGCGCGGTTTACCAGAGAGCCATCACGATCAGATGTTTCGTGCCCTTTTTATTTAGGGTCTCTCTCATTGTGACATTGCGGGATTTCGGCTTCTGCCTCTCATTCCAAATTTCCAAATTTCCACGTTTCCACAATATATTTTCATCAAATAACCATAATGGAATGGGCGTCTTCAATATGATTTCTGATCAGATTTACGTAGAGTAGAATCGCTTCAAACAGGTGATCGTGTCATAACTCATAACCTCTTCAAATTTGGGATTTCGGTCACGTTAGCGGTTCTTCTCATCTTCTGCTGCTTTTGCAGAATTCTTTCGCCGAGACTACCTTGCAATTTTTGGTATGTACTGACAAGTTTCTGTAATTTTTTCATCCCCAAATACATTGGAGGATTACCTTTTATATTGGCCAAATGCCTTTTTGTCATTATGTTTTATCTCATTGATGGAAGTAAGAGGAGTTTGAGCGATCTTTTCTAATGCTGCCTTGTAATGTGAATCGTTGTACTACTCTTGTTGACTTGATTTTATTTTCATTATACTGCAATAAATAGATTAAAAAAAGTCTGAAAAATTATGGAAAGATAGGTTGAGCCTGCAAAATCAGTAATCATTGTATTGCACATAAACTGCTAGATGATTTATCAAGTCTAATTTCGCCTAGTAAAGTACTGTTCTAAGAGTATTATGTTGTTATTATGTTGCTTCTGTAATCCCATTTATTTTCTCATTCATGAGATTTTAAGTTTTGATTTGGCATATGGTGCGGCCTAAGGCTTTCCCAACAATTTAGCTATCAATAGCTAGAATGGTTACTATTGTACCTGTAATTCATCTTTTTCATTGTTCGATGACCTCCAGATCTCTCTGTACACACTTTTCGCTTCCAATTTCTTGCCATGGAAAGGAATGATGTCTCTGCTGACCGTGTCATCGCGGAGCTGATTGAGATGGGATTTGAATATTCTTCCGTCATGGGAGCCATAGAAGCCGTGGGTCCATCTATTAATAATGCGATTGAGTTCATGTTGAATGGTTCTAATGGAAATAGTAGGACCCAATCAAATGGTTCTGACATTTCTACCAGTAATGGACACAATTCTGGTAAAACTGCTATGTCCACCCCATATGCTATGTGTCGGACGAGACAGTCTAGTATCATGGAACATCTCCCATCATCAGACGGACTCAAAAGAAGAAAGACTCATGGTGCATCCGGTGTGTCAATTTCTGGCTCTGAGACATTGAAGCTTGTGGAGGAGCAGAAAGCATCTCTTCAATACACGGATCATGATCTGGGACCTGCATCAAAATTGCCCATAACTCCAGCTTATATGCCAGAAGACCAAGTGATTGGATTAGATTGGGAACAGAGAGTTAACAATATCTTAAGGAAGGACTTTGGTTTTTCATGCTTGAAGAGTTTCCAAAAGGAAGCCCTGGAGGCTTGGTTAGCCAAGCAAGATTGTCTTGTCCTTGCTGCAACGGGATCAGGTATTCTTGTTTGGCTTACTTGCATCCACTTTTATTGAGTACACTGGCAGGCTTTAGCTGATTTAGTAAATACATTTTCTTCAGGGAAATCTCTCTGTTTTCAGATTCCTGCAATTCTGACAGGAAAGGTCGTGGTTGTGATTTCACCCTTGATAAGCTTGATGCATGATCAATGCTTAAAGCTAGCAAAACATGGGGTCTCTGCTTGTTTCCTTGGTTCTGGACAAAGTGATGGTAGTGTGGAACAGAAAGCAATGAATGGCATGTATCAAATAATTTATGTTTGCCCAGAGACAATACTAAGGTGAGATTCATTACATCATCTTTTCTTTTCCCTCCTATCTTGCTCTTTTTTTTTTTTTTTTTTTTTTTTTCGGGCCCAGGGGGTGGGGGGGGGGTATCTAAGTCTTCTGAGAAACGTAAGTTCTATTTATCATGTTTTGAGCAGACTTATAGGACCACTTCAGAGACTTGCAGAAAATCGTGGAATTGCATTATTCGCCATTGATGAAGTACATTGTGTCTCCAAGTGGGGCCATGATTTTCGGCCTGCCTACAGGTATACTTCCATGAATCTGACCACTTCATTGTTCTTTTAATCCAGTACTAATAGTGCCACTAAATGGTTGGTGCAACATAACCAGATCATTTCTAACCACATTTGATCTAAGATACTATTGATAAACATACAGTACCATTTACGACCAGGCACTGCTACACATTAAGTGCATGCTGGTACATGCGAGCCATTGAAGTGGGTCAAGCATTGAAAACCTGCTTCCCTAGGATCGAATCACTGTATCATGGTAGTATTGACCTGAAACACGAATGCAAGAGAATGTACATACTGTAATGGTGGTTCCAATCTCTACCATGTAGAGAAAACTGTTTGTTGATTAATTGGTTGGCTTATTTTTGTTCCAACTGTCTTACTTTTTAAGTTGACAGTTTGTTTCCTTTATCTGACAAGTCTTTTCTTTCCTCTCCCCCACATCCCACTTGTCTTAGGCGATTGTCTGTATTAAGAGAAAACTTCACAGCCAGCAAATTGAAATTTTTAAAGTTTGATATCCCGCTGATGGCATTGACTGCTACTGCTACAATCCATGTTCGAGAAGACATTGTCAAGTCACTCTGCATGTCAGAGGAAACAAAGATTGTGCTTACTTCATTCTTTAGACCAAATCTTCGGTTTTCTGTGAGTTTTATATATTGTTTCTAGTTTTATTTCTGAGACATGTGGTTTTCTTTGTAGAAATTACAAAATTTTTCTTATATGCATTTAGATGCATGTTATGCTATATTGCTATATTCTTTCCCATATACATGGATCCTATGTAAGATTTTCCTTTATATAAACCACAACTTTGGTAGCACTGGTTTTAGCACTCTTTTCATTATATTTTCTATTATTTGCAGGTGAACCATAGTAGAACATCGTCCAGGTCATCTTATGAGAAGGACTTCCGTGAATTGATTGACACTTACACCGGGAAGAGAATGGTTGTTGAAAAGGAAAATAATGCCTACTCATGTGGTTCAGAGAATGATTCTGACAATTCCAGCAGTTCTGATGCTGATGAAATGCATTTGAGTGATTCCGAGGATCCTCATGATGATTACTTGGATGGAAATGGTGCTGGAGCAAGTTCAGTGAATGCAAATGGTTCAGCTGCTTCAGTGGAAGACCAACTGTCAGTTGAATTTCTTGAAGATGGCCTAGATACATTTCCAAGTGTGAACGATTTAGATGGTACACTTCTTGCATTGTTTCCAGGATTTTTTGTCTACTAGTAACTCCAACAGATAAGGCCAAGTCAATTTTCACATTTCAATCGGAGTTGTGCCGAATTCCTCCTGTGGCAGCCAGAATTTGTCCTCGTGAAGCCAAAACCATTGGATGAGAAATTTTCACTGCGGGGATGGAGGAGTGGAATGTTATTACTAGGACTGTGACTTTTTGCACTGAGTTAAAAAGTTTCCAGACCAATGGCTTTCTGTAGCGCTACAGTCCTGAAGGTGGAGCCTCAATGTATCCAATCAATCCCTAAGTCAAAATGTTTAATCCCACTGTTTAGATCAGAGGAGGGAGCTTCGCTCTCTTTTTTAGAGCTTCATTACAACTCTTCCAGTTTTCCTCTTTTGCCAAGAGATATTTTTGTTTTATTAAAATCTGGAGTCCTCTAGTTTTTAAATTTGTTATAGCTATTCAGGGAATGAATTCAATGACCCCCATTTCTGCAGTTTCCTGTGGTGAGTTCTCTGGGAAATCTCCTGGCGAGAGCAGGGATGTGTGTGGATCATTCGAGACACTTGACCCTCCAACCAAACCAGAAGAATACCTGGAACTTCAACATGCACCTTTAGAACGGGGACCAACTATTATTTATGTGCCAACTAGAAAAGAGACACTACAGTTAGCAAAATTTCTTTGTAGTTTTGGGGTAAAAGCTGCTGCTTACAATGCCAAGGTAAGTTTATATCTTAATTATATCCTTTTAGTATTCTACTGACTTATAATTTTAGTTTCTTTCTGTTTAGGGTTCACTGTTTGTCTCATTTCCTACTGTGTCAACCTCTTATTACGAGTAGTCCTGAACCAAGCCGATGCTTCCTTAGGTTGTAAATTAGTTTCTGAAAAGGCATGATTAAATAGTTTGTCATAGGGTCAATATTTCAACAATAGGCCAATGATTGGCCGCAGGACCCTTTCCAATGTAGAAACACCAAAAAAATATGGAACTTGGGCGAGGCTCATGCAAGCAAGTGGAAATTGATTCTCAAACATCCACATTTTTTCCAGCTTCTGCATGGCACTGGATCATACATATATTTATTTATTTATAGGTTTAATCTCTATGACAGCGTAGGTGTGTCTTAGGGATTGACACCTCAAGCAAAAATCCCCCCTCCTCCATTTACGAAGTTTCCATTCTACCCCTCTACTTACGAAGTTGTCCATAATACCCCCTATTTACAAATTTCCCATCCTACCCCTCTTCTATTGGTTGAGGTGTCAAAGCCTCTTTGACTATATATATATATATATATATATATATATATATATATATATACACACACACACACACAATCATGTCACCATTGAATTAAACATCTGAAATAATTTTCTAATAAATATATTTGCAGCATGACTCACAATATATAAAAATACGATTGTTTATTGCACACTTAACACATATACTTTTCCTTCCAGTTGCCAAGAGCACATTTAAGGCGGGTCCATATGGAGTTCCATCAAAATGTTTTACAGGCATGTAAATTGGATACTCGAAATGACTTTTTCTTTTGCTTGGTCTTCAATTGCCAAGGAACTTTGAAACTTAACTTGATGATTTTGCTTCATTTATATTATAATTTGAAGTGCTTCTTTGAAGTAGCCAATCTCTAGCTGCCTTTTTTATTTTCTATTTTTTTTAATGAAGTGGTATACATTTACACTCTGTAGATGGACTTATTAAAAAAAGAATTGTACTGCTATGAAACCAAGGTTTGGAATTTCGGATTTCGCCTTATGCTGGAACCAACATATATCACTCCTAAATTTCAAGTCATTCCATTTCAATTTTAGCAAAACCAAAATATTTCGGTGAAATTTCAAACCATGTATGAAAATCATTGGTTTCCTTTTCTCCATCACTGCCCTTAATTTTGAATATCATATAAATTCCATCAGCAATTGATGATATAAAGGTAAAACTTTCATCAAAACTTAATTTTGTTGAACTTTTTGTTATAAAATAAAATGGAGAAACCAGTTGATCTATTTGATGTTTTCACATTTGAACTGTTAGCGTAGTAAAATTGTAATCGCACGCTGTTTTGACTTAGTTAAAGTATGAACTCTTAATTTGTTTTTTTTAGTTTGCTTTATTAGTTTCCTTTACCCATTAGGCTTGTTAGTTTCCTTTACTTATTTTGAGTTTACTTTGTCTTTTTAGTTTGTGATTAGGACTCTGACTTGTAGAGTCCTAAATCCTATCTAATAGTTGTTTTCTATTTTTTATAAATACAAGCTACAAGGAGAGGAGCATGATACATTGATTCTCTCTATTTTCTCTTATTTTTCTATTTTGTTACATAGTATCAGAGCAATTTCCTGGGTTGCCCTTTTGAGAGTCGTTTAAGGTTCTCCGTTAGGTGTGCAAGCACCACTATTACTACTCCTGATACTGCTGCTGCTACTACTACTGGGTTCACAGTGACCTATACTGTGCTGCTACTACTATTTGGTTCACAATGACATATACTGTTTTGCTATTACTACTACTTGGTTCACAATGATTTATACTGTGCTATTACTACTACTTCTTGGTTCACAGTGACCTATACCATGCTGCTACTACTACTACTATTGCTGTCACTACTATTGCTACTGTTCTTGCTACTACAACTGTTGCTTCTGCTGCTACATTGTTTCAAACTCAAGCTCTCACGTTCCCCATGGTCCAATTTGAGGGGGATGTTAGTGTAGTAAAATTGTAACCGTACACTGCTTTGATTTAGTCAAAGTAGTTAGTGCTAGTTTCTAGGACTTGGACTCTTATCAGTATATGGACTCCTAATTAGTTTATTAGTTTCCTTCCAATTAGACTTGTTTTCCTTTCGTTATTTTGAGTTTACTTTGTCTTTAGTTTGTGATTAAGACTTTGACTTGTAGAGTCCTAGATCTTATCTAATAGTTGTTTTCTATTTTCTACAAATACAAACTACAAGGAGAGGAATAGGACACATCAATTCTCTCCACTTCTCTTATTTTTCTATTTGTTATATAAACCTTTTCATATTCATTAAAATAAACATTCTCCCCCCTCCCCGATGCCTTTTTTTTTTTGGCTCATATTAGAGTCAATGATATATTCAGAAGGCAAAAGAACATTAATTTGCAGATTTTAATATCTGACGGTATGGTATTTTCCATCAGTGTAATGGCTTTGGGCAGATTTAATGGGGAATGGGCCAGGCTTAAGTGACCGGACAAGAGATAATCTAAAGTGATGGTTAAGTATTAAGGAAAAAAAGGATGATGGGTTATTCATTGATTAAAGAGTTTGTAGGGCATAAGGATCAGAGGCATAGATTATTCATTTTTTTTAGGGGGAGAATGGATTGAGGATTGGTTCTGGAATATTATGATGTCTAAAAGTTGAAGCTTGGGGGTAGCTATTGTATCTTACTCTTCCAAACAGACATAGAAGATCTTCTCCTGCAAAAGAAAAATCCCGGACCAGAATTTAAGTTCGAAGTAAGATAGTGACTTTTACTGTGGAGCTTATCAGTAGGAAAAAGAAAATTTGTGCATGTAGAATGATTTTGATTTAATTCTAATATAAAGTCCAACTGCTTCACTCTTGCAACTTCCTTCATGTTTACAAAGTTAACTGTTAAAATAGACTGACTGGATATTCAGAAACTTAATTTCTTGAACTATAACCCTTTTTAGTTATAAAAATTCTAGTAAGGTATGTAAATTGAATAAATTCTGAAATCAAGTAGAGATAACTTAACATGGTCCAATAGGAGCCCATGAGGCACCCAACGATGGGACCATAAATGATCCAAAAGAAGGCTTTAAAGACACTAAATGAGTTTCAATTGAAGGCCCATAAGTGTGTAATGAACTTTGAGAAGATGGTATGTGGCACCATTCTTGGTGCTGGTGGGGGGCTTCTCTTCAACATCTCAGGATTAATATATTTGGCTCCGTATTCCTTTCCCATTTTTGTTCCACAGTAGACATGATTATGAGAGCATTTTCATTAGCTAATTCAGTCTACCATTCTGGCACAAATAGAAGTAGCCTGGTCTTAACAATTGTTATTTGGTGGCATTTCAGAATGGGAGATTGGTTGTTGTTTTAATTTCTAAACTGATCCTGGGAAAGGACTCCAGATCGTTTTCTCTCTCTCAGGGGGTTATTATTCAAAATTTCGTAACTAAAGGACTGTTCTGTATTTTTGAACCTTCACAGGTTGTTGTGGCAACAATTGCCTTTGGAATGGGTATCGACAAGTCAAATGTTCGAAGAATCATCCACTATGGTTGGCCACAGGTTTATATCTCAGATTTGATATCTCTGTAATTTTTGTTTATACGAACTTTAATTTATCCATCTTGCTATTGTTTCACTTATTACATGGCAAATTGTGCATCTTACTGTTTTGCTTATTTTTTATACTTTTTATGGGTGTTTACTCCTGCATCATCATTTTTCTTGGATTCTGCTCTTCCATTCTGCCACACAAAATCTATGTAATGGGTTATTTATTCCAGATGCCATTATAAGATTTTGTAGCACCTTCTAATTCTGTTACTTAATATATCAGAGTTTGGAAGCATATTACCAAGAAGCAGGTCGAGCTGGCAGGGATGGTAAATTGGCAGATTGTGGTGAGTACTTATATGCTTTATGGTTTATACTATTCCTTCCTAATACGGAAGAGTCGAATGCATTTTTGAAAATATAGTATGAAACTATGTTTTCAGCAACCACCAGCACTGCTGAATTATGAATAGTTTTTCAAAATCTTGTTTTCGGCGGATCCTACCCCCACCCTTACCTTCTTTTCTGCATTTCTAGAAATGTTGTGTTTTCTTGAGCAGTTCTGTATGCAAACCTATCAAAAATTCCAACACTTTTGCCAAGTCAACGGAGTGCTGAGCAGACAAAACAAGCATATAAAATGTTATCCGATTGCTACAGGTGCGGACTAATTTTATCTTTTTTCCATTTATTTATGTGATTTGCAGGCAACTGGGCGTTGTAGTACATTTTATATGATAGTTACTTTTATCCTTTGCAGATATGGAATGAATACTGCATGTTGTCGAGCAAAGACACTTGTGGAATACTTTGGGGAGGATTTTTCTAATGGAAAGTGTTTTTTGTATGTTATACTTCTCTCCTTCCAGTTTCTTCTTCTAGAATTTGATAGATGTGAGTTTATTTGTTCTTTATGAAGCTTCCTTAATGGAGGAATATAGTATGTCTAACCAGTAGATCAAGAACCATTAACCACCAAACCATGTTTTCTTATATTCTATGATCTCCCAATGTGCAGATGTGATGTCTGTGTTGTTGGACCTCCCAAAATGGAGGATTTGAAGGTGGAGGCAGTTACTTTTATTCAGATTCTTGCCACTCAGTTTGTAAGTGTTTTATGTGTTTTCTAGCCCATAATACCTTTGAATTGTATTAATCAAACTGTTAATGTTCAGGAGCCACTAATCTCTTTGTTGTTTTCTTTTGGTTTGATCTAAATTAGTCTGTAGTTTTCTTACTCAGAATCATTTTACTTGCCATTATTGTGTCAAAATAGATAGACAGTGGGCTTGGCTGGTAGCTTACATAATGAGGCACTCACCAAAGAAATTGGTAATATTGAAATTCAGTAACCAATGATCCACAAAGTCAACCAAAAGATTACAGGTCAAAACTATGAAACGAATCCTTTTCTAACCCTAGAATATATATAAAAAAATGATGAATAAGTATGTTTGATTCAAGGCCATTTTAAACCCTAGGTTGTGCTCTGTTGTCCAGATATCAGAAGAAAATAAAAGAAAAGGGAAAAAGAAGAATAAGAAGAGGAAAAGAAACAAAATGAAAGGGGGAAAACTAAACTTTTTCCTAACATGCTTGTTTGTCATGAAATTGGAAGAAGGGTAACGAAACTTGTGTGAGAATGATTTAGAAAAGAACTAAATAATGAATAAAAAAATATGAAAAAGAGAAAGCAATCTTCTTTAACGGAGAGCTTACCGTCAATGATTACTGCTGTGGTACTGGGGTTGGCCCTATTGATGAGAAATTGCTAACTAGAATGATTTCTCACCAGAAAATGGAGAAGTCTCTGTATTTGCAAGATTCTCCCAGGGGTAATTGACAGAAAATTTGTGCAGGAAAACCCCTTCATTTTCATGAAGAGAATCTTCTCACCAAATGAGCAACAAGAAAACTCAAAATTTTAATGTACGTACAGACATATACACATTATTTGTGTTATGTATAAACCATTAAACACTGAACCAAACTAGATGAGAGGTTTTGTTAGCACTGGGGATCTTAATTTTGCATCCACAATATCTCTTAGCTCCATTAGAAGTTCACTCTAAGGTATCTGGACAAGGACTCAAGTGTTGTATTTTAACTTAAAGACTTGTCGTGTCAGACGAAGAAACCCCAAAATCCAGAAATGAAACATGGGAATGGTCTTATGCGAAAGTTGGTGTCGAATCCAGTAATAGAAAAGGCTTTCAAATTAAATGGAAGAAATTTCTCTTTTTATTTTTTTATTTTTTTGGGGGCGGGAGGGTATTAATTTATAAAAAAGAATTTGTCATGTATTCCTAATTTTTCCTGCTCTTTGTGATTCTTTCTCCCAGTGGCGACAAAACTTTAGCAATTTTAGGGATTTGGATTATATAAAGTTCATTGAAATTCAGCTGGATGAGTAGGATATTATAATTCATCAAGTAAAGATCGGACAGATTGGGATTAGACCTATCTGATATGTGAATAAGGCCCTCAGAAGGAAAATCATTTTGGAAATCTGTGAAGGAGAAATGTAATTTATGGGAGATGATGAAGAAGGTGAAGTTTGGTGCAGAAAACCAACACTGTTGACAGCATCTTCTCTCTCTCTCTCTCTCTTATTGCATCAATAATATGACTGTGGTATCTGTTTGTTCTGAGGTAAATTTTGAATAGACTTGTGTTGAACCTCAAGGTGGGAGGCATCTTAACAACTTGGAGTTATTCTCTTTGAATCTCTTGGCCAGATTTATAAACGTACCTATTCTTCAGAATGTAGAGGGAATGAAAATGTGGAAATTGGATTATAATGGGTCTTTCTCAGTCTAGTTCCTTTGGAAACTCTGCTCCCTCCTTTGCATCATAGGAAGATAAGGTGAGCGTTGTGTTTATTGTGCAGTAGAGGGGCAGGCAAAATGGAATGGATTATTAGGTGTAGTTGTTTCTGTTGTAATATGGGTTCAAGAGTAATATTGTACTTGTACATTTGCTCCTCTTACTATAAATAAAGTTGGACTGTCATATAGACACATTCATTCCTCTCAAATCAACAGTTTCTCATAGGGGTATGGTCTGATCTGTATGGCCTTATTTGGTGTTCTTTTTCATCATAAGCAGATTGTGCAATCCTGCCTTGGTGCTAGAGGTATGATTGTTACTTGTCAGGACGGTTGGATATTTTGCATCTTACCATTTGCTGGGTTTCTTTTTGCAAAGAAGTGGAATTCAAGGAGATTCTCCAGGAAATCAGGTTTCTAATTGATTATCAATTCTCTGTCCTTCTAGGCTTCTTCTTTGGTTGATTTTGGGCACATTCAGTTTGGTGTGAAAAGGTCTAGGCCTTTTGGAGAGGATGTTAGTTCGCTTGGTTGTGGTTTACACTTCCTGTCGTATGGCCCCTTTGTACTGTTGTCCCTTCTTTCCTCCCCCCCCTCTCCTCCTCCTCCTCCTTTTTCCGCCCTTGTTGGTTGGAAAATTTGCTTTACCTATTCAAATGAGAAAGCAATTGATAAAGGTGTCCTACAAATGATAAAAGTCCAAAAGGATGAATAGATGCAGTTACATTAGTACATATAAGAGGTGTGCTAACATCTGTAAATAAAATAGAAGATCTACATATAAGTGGTGTGCCAACATCAGTAAATAAAATAAGTCTTTATGTCTTTCTGAACTCTTGGAGCAGCGGCAGTTAGGAACATTAGAGATTGCATGCCAGAAGTAAATAATTCCTCACGCAATCACAAAAACACAAGTACCAAGAAGCTTTTGTGTGAAAAATAGTAAATACATACTCATGTAAACACTTGCAAATACTCAAAAGAACTACATAGACATTCTTCCACTTATGTATATATTAAGGATATCACCAATCACAATTCCCCTTTGGCCCTTAATTAGAAAAATTATCATGTTCAGAGGCAGATTGGTTATGGAACTAGCCATTATGACAATGCAGTAGATGGTGAAATTCAAAGAGGGAGATTAATGGAGAAGCCGAACTTCAGAATGGTGGTCAACAAAATAAGAGAACAGGTAGTTCTCTCTCTCTCTCTCTCTCTCTCTCTCTCTCTCTCTCTCTCTCTCTCTCATTGGTAATTCTCCAGTTACTATTTAGAATTTTGATAAAATGCTATAATGGGACATTTCTTAGTTTTATAATTATTTCATCAGCCAAAGGATACATATATGTTTAGATTTTCTTCCAAGCTTCTTGTTTTGTTTGTGAATAATTTTCTGTATTTTGCTCAATGGGCAGTCTCATAAATTTGCTGCAAGTGATCAGCTCTGGTGGCGAGGGCTTGCTCGCATATTAGAAGACAAGGGATACATAAAAGAGGGGGATGGCATGGTGAGCACAAAGACTTACTTCTTCTTCTTCTTCTTTTATTTTATTTTTTTAATCTCATGATGCATAATTGTTGATTGCTACCATTCTCTGTAGTTAATATCTTCAAATCTTGGAGGAAGTAGCATTTAATGTAGTATAACCCCTTCCCTTTCCTTTCCCTAAACTTGATTGATATTCATGTTATAATTTTGGATACACAAGTTAATGGTTAATGGTTCCAGCTAACATCATAATTTTATTGCGAATGCAGTGTAGAAAATATGCAAGAACATCCAGAGCTGACAGTAATAGCCTAAGTTAGGAGTTATGCAATTCATATGCATACTGGAATATTCATTAAAATCTAGCAAGGGAATTTTGATTGATGAAAAAAAATTCAGAAAGGGGTTTTTTAATGTATGAAAACGGTTTATTTAAGATCTGGTTGAACAAAATGTTATCTCGATCCTTTTAGATATATATAAAAATACAGATAAGAATTATATACCTAATATGAGGATTACAACCCTCCCCCCCACTCCCCAAAAAAACCACCAAAAAAAAAAAAAAACCAAAATGAATTTATTGAAAAGGGGAAAGATAAGAGGAAAATATAGGAACCGCTGCAAAAGAAGCAGATAAAGCAAATAAAGCAAAACAAAAAAAAGCAGATAAAGCAAAACATACTTGTAATTTGCACATTCAGTTCTTCACAAATAAGGAAAACTAAAATTTCTTTGATTATGTGTTTTCCTGCTGGTGGCTATTAACATTGCAGAATTTATTACTTAGATCTAATCTTATTAATATTTGGAATTAAATTAAAGGATCTGTATTAAAAGCCAATGCCTTATGTTAGTTTTTTGGATGATTTACACTTTTAGAAAGGGAGATCCAGGTCGTCCATTTTTGGCTTGGAAGAAAACTAATGAAGACTGAATCTCACTTAAAGGGATGAAAGAAAATATCAATGGAGAATATTGAAAACACTATTATCAGGTAAAGGAGGAAAAGGGATGAGAACCAAAATAATAACGTGGGATGATTTTAGAGATAATTAATGGGATGGTGGGATAATTGTAGGGAGTCAAAATAAAGAATTAAAACAAAAGAGATATAGGAATATACCTTATGGTATAGGGAGGGAAAACCAAGAAAGAGAAAGATATAGAGAGGAGAAAAAAGCTATCGAAACAGCAAGGGAGAAAGGGAACCCAAAAGAGAGAGACAGAGGGATACCGAGGGGAGGGAGAGAGCCGAGAGCCTCTTCTTTTCTTTCTTCTCAATAATCATCAACTACTAATTTCATTAATAATAATGTCTTTAAATAACTTACAATCCTAATTGGATTGAAACTCTAAAAACACAATTAGAACTCAAATATGACTTTAATATAAGAGTTCTAATTAAACTCAACTACTAATTAGAAATTAACTCAAATACTAATACTCACCTACATCTAAGGGATAAGGGACCCACATCTAAAATAAATAAATAAAAACAATAAAAAGAGAAACTACCTTCCTAATAGAAGTAAAACTCTAAAATAAAACTAAAGCAATAGAAATAAAATTTACAAAGATTTCTAAATTAAATCTTCCTATCCAACGGATCTTGGCCCGCATCAATTCTGCCCACTTAAAAAATTCGCCCCCGAATTTTGTAGAGACGACGAAATAATCTCATGGGAGATACATCTAGCGACAATCGACAGGAACAAAACTCGGCAATGCACGAATGGTGGGGATGTAACTGCAAGTCGAGGGATCCATTCATCAAAGAACGACGATGGGATCACGATCGGATCGCTTCATCGCAAACAAAATCAAATGCACCGGAAACATCCTTCTTGAACGCTTGTTGCAATTTGTTTCCCCGAGCCATAACCTCAGCCTGTACCACAATCACAACCTCGCTTATGACCTCTTCACTGTGATCATCTACCATAGGAATATCAGGGAATTCTGTCTTGTCATCAAGAATTACTAGAAACGCCTCGTCATTGACATTGGCTTCATATACTAATGCTTCCATATCAGGTGGAGTGGTTGGATCCTCTTTTCATGCAACAGTAGGTTCTTCGCAAGAGTGGAATACCCATACATTGCTCCAACCTAGCCACTCGCTTTCTATTTGTTGTAAACCCTCAAAACTGGCTTCAAGAAAAAGGTTTAAGGTTACTTGTTGTTGACGTAGATGAACCTTTAAAATATCCTCCCAACATTCAAAATTTGCCATTTCCCTAACCTATACTCAACTTGGCTCTGATACCAATTAATGAAGACTGAATCTCACTTAAAGGGATGAAAGAAAATATCAATGGAGAATATTGAAAACACTATTATCAGGTAAAGGAGGAAAAAGGATGAGAACCAAAATAATAACGTGGGATGATTTTAGAGATAATTAACGGGATGGTGGGATAATTGTAGGGAGTCAAAATAAAGAATTAAAACAAAAGAGATATAGGAATATACCTTATGGTATAGGGAGGGAAAACCAAGAAAGAGAAAGATATAGAAAGGAGAAAGAAGCTATCGAAACAGCAAGGGAGAAAGGGAACTCAAAGAGAGAGATCAGAGGGATACCGTAGGGAGGGAGAGAGCCGAGAGCCTCTTCTTTTCTTTCTTCTCAATAATCATCAACTATTAATTTCATTAATAATAATGTCTTTAAATAAACTTACAATCCTAATTGGATTGAAACTCTAAAAACACAATTAGAACTCAAATATGACTTTAATATAAGAGTTCTAATTAAACTCAACTACTAATTAGAAATCAACTCAAATACTAATACTCACCTACATCTAAGGGATAAGGGACCCACATCTAAAATAAATAAATAAAAACAATAAAAAGAGAAACTACCTTCCTAATAGAAGTAAAACTCTAAAATAAAACTAAAGCAATAGAAATAAAATTTACAAAGATTTCTAAATTAAATCTTCCTATCCAACGGATCTTGGCCTGCATCAAAAACACTTACATTATCAATTGGCAGGCAACATGCAATCTGGGTATGGAAGAGGGTAGCTGGTATATATATGTGCAGTTTATTTTTCCGCTCATATCTACTACAACACCCTTGTCAGTTAAATTGGCCCTGAAACCTTTCTGATTTTTCATGTCCCCCTTTTAATGGACATAGCTTGTCCAGTCCATACTGGTTTGTATCTAAACACCATCAGAAGAAAAAAAAGAAAAGAGGGATGGGGGCGTGGGGGCTTTTTTTATGTTGTATGGTCCATTTAGGTCCTTTTCCCAAGATCAAGTGTTTTAGTTATGCCCCATCCTCCCAGGAGGGAGAGGAAAACTGTCATCTCATGATTATGGTGCTGTTCTGTCAACATCTGAGCTTTTCCTGTCTTTGTAAGATGCACATTGGTGTGTTTGTGCATGTATGCTTAAGCATGTAGACATCTATATATTGGTATTTTCGGCTATCATGACCTGCACCTTAAATTGCATCCCCTTTTGTAGATAAGGGTTTGTATAAAATTCCCTGAGCCAACAGATTTGGGATTCAAGTTACTTCAGTCCGGAATGGAGCAACCTTTCTACGTATACTCTGAAGCAGACATGCTACTCTCAATGAAAAACCCAAAATCTTATTCCACCTTCTCAGAGTGGGGGAAAGGTTGGGCAGATCCAGAGATCCGTCGGCAGCGTCTGCAAGGAAAAAGACAAGGAAAGAGACAGAAAAGAAGCTCAAGAAAAGGATGGAAGAAAATTTCAAGCCACCACCAGAATCTGAGAACAGTTAAAGGAAGGTTAGCAGCAAAACTCTCAAAGAAGCATTAAAATCAAGGCCAATTTTTTATCAATAAAGTTTGAATGGAATTTTCTCCAACCAATTGGGAGGATAACAAAGCTGGGGTTTCCAAAGAATATAAATCCATCTACATTGAAGTTGTCAGCTAGTGCAGCTGGTAAGGACCTTAGCTTGTCATAGCCAGGTCTTAGGATCGAATCCCCCCCTTCACCTTGGGGGGTTTTGGGTTGCGGCAGTGGAAGAGTTTTCGGTTTCTTTGTAATGCCCATAACAGTGGAAACACCCAAAAATATTCATCTACATCAATGGGAAAAAGGTCGTATGCTGGACAGGGCGGTTCCAACCTTCATGAAGCATTCATCCAATCATTGGGAAGATTTGCTCAATTGCTTCTATCGTGTTTTTTTTTTTTTTTTTGAAGAAAAGGAGATTCATCATTCCTTTCATTTCATCGGTTGATGACTTTCAATATTTATAGATACAAACCATTCTATGCTGTGTATGTGTGTGCATTCAACAGTATTAAACATGAGGACTCAGCCACGGTGATCATTGCAGTGACCATCTATCTACCTTATTGCCGAGGCTCCAAGAGGCCAATGGTTTGGGGATGGTACCTCAACCTGCATCAATGAGTCTGTCCGACTATGTACTCCTACACCTTCTCACATGGGTTGTGAAATGATCTCATTCCTCTTACATATTTGTGTTTGTCTTCCCATTAGATCCCGTGCTGGCATAGAGAGAATCCATGCAACTAGACAGGAAACCTCATCCCATCAAATGTAATCCAAAGCTACAACTGGGATCCTTAAGGTGGCTAACCTTGCAAACCCAAGGCATCTTTCTTGAAAATATAGCACAAAAAATTTAGGAGTAACATAGTGAAGTGTTGTTGCCACAACAAAACATCAGGTCTGTGCAATGCTATTCATGATATCTTGCAATTTTTTTCCTATATTTTATTTTGTTTATTCCATTGTAGTCCTTGATAGATTAACAGTATGGTTGACCAGAATCCGCTCCATGGTTATTTGAGGTTTGGAAGTCGCATTCCATGTGTTTTTCACATAGAAATGAATAGATTCTTTTTCTTTTTTTTTCTGTTTCCATCCTTCAAAGCTTCTTTCAAATTTTTGTAAAATGTTGAAGGGTTAAATTTTCCTTCAATAATGTATCCTCACCATGTCCTTATAGCAGTCGGATGGGACACTGGGAATATTGAAGAGCACCTTCACGACTACATCCAATGGGAGAGAAATTATGAGATTCAGTCAATCCAACTTTTTCCTTTTGGAAAACATTATTTTGTCACATAGCTGTTGTTTGTTTTCATGTAAAATGGTGGTAAAGGAAAATTTTCTTGTAAAATAATTTTTTTATTATTTGTTTTTATGTAAAAAAAAAAAAGCATTGAAAAATTGAAAACTTCTATGGAGAAAAAATCTCGTGTAAAATATCATTTGCACGAAAACTTTTACAAGACAAATTGAGCCATATTAAAATCGATCTACACTTAAATCAAATGGCAGAAAATAAGCATGCAGGGGTATTCATGTAGATACACTTGAAAGTGATTTTTATAAATAAATAAGCACGTTGCATACTCAACAAGCGCATCTGGTGTAGTGGTATCATAGTACCCTCCCACGGTACTGACCAGGGTTCGATTCCCTGGATGCGCAAATTTCAATTTTACTTTTTTTTTATTTTATCTCTTTTAGGTGAATCCTCGAGGAAGTTGAAGCCTTTATCCCATTTGATCAGCAGGAAGAATCTTTGCCCAATCCATATTAGCTATGAAATTTGGGCAAAGATGGGAACTCTTTCACCTGATCCAATTTCATTGCCCACCAAAATGTCCAAAAATTATGGCTAATATCCCAATCGTTTCTGCATTTTCTGTTGATTCCTGTCCAGTTCGGTCAAAGCTACTTACAGCGGCAAATTGAGCTGGGTTTACTGGTACCCCTGAGACTCAGAATTTGGGCTTTGATTAAGTTCTACTTTTGCTTGTAACCCTTTTCTGGATTTGATGAATTGCCTCTCCTCCGAACAGAAATTGATACTTCTCCGAGAAGAAAAGAATAAAGAAACTTGAGTAAACAGTATGCAATTGAAGTGCCGATTCTCTCACATTCCCATTCCTCTGTACAACAATCACAGATTCACAGAAACAACAGCATTAACATTTTCATGGGAAGTAACCTAAACGTTGTTCCCTAGTCGAAGCAAAGAATCTGGGAATTTTTCTCTATATCCATGACCTCTGCTTCAAGCCCAGCAACCCCATGGATTATTCTCGTATTATATGCGTTTTGGTTGGCTTTTCTGCATCAATTTTCCTCTGTATACCAAATTTGAGAAAATGGAAACAGCAACGAGCAACCCTGGAAAAACTGAGAATTGTTAGTGAGGCTCTGGAAAAAGCTGAGGAGAGGCTGATACGGTACCAAGAAAGACACGACCGTATTCTGGAAAAAATCAGTTCATTTTACCTCTGCAACGAAGAATTAGTAGCAGCTCTAGCCAGAGCTCGAAATGCCATGGATGAAGCTCTAAAAAATGTCACTAGTCTTCGTCAAATACAGATGAAGATCATACGCTCCTACACAACTGAAATTTATGGCGTTTTGTCGCAGGATATATCTCATGGAAGCTCAGGACAGCCAGGCAATATTTGATCTCTCTTTGAAATGAGGTACTTATAAAGTTCCACCCATGTAAAACTGGATTGCATTAAGCAACCGTACATACAATGAAATTAGACTAGATATCTTCCCTCCAAAATCAACATTGTTGGTGCTAATCATCAAATTCTTTGCATAGACAGGTAATAACATGAATATGATTGATCCATCTTGCATAATGGGTTGATAGTGATGAAGTTTATTGAGGATCTACTTCGTCTAAATGCCATAATAATATTTGATTTACATTTGGATGCCATTGATCGATCCTATAATTGTAGTTCACACCAAACACGCGAAAGGTAGCTGAATTGCATCACACCATTTCAAAATCAGAATCTATCAATAGATCTGTCTGAATTTCCATTCCATAAACAAAAGATACGCATTTTTGGAATTACACAACCTAATATCTACGCTAGTGATGATGTTAGTGACAAACTTTCTAAAGCCTTTCAAGCAGCAGCCTTTTTGGGTGATTTGGGTTGTGAAGCTTTCTCACTCTTTTCGCTCTTTTCCGTCTTCTTGGGCAACAAAACAGTGTGGATGTTGGGCAGAACACCACCGCTAGCAATGGTGACACCATTAAGCAATTTCCCCAACTCCTCATCGTTCCTCACGGCCAACAGCAAATGCCTTGGTATGATTCTTGTCTTCTTGTTATCTCTCGCCGCATTTCCAGCCAATTCCAGAACCTAATCAATCCATATTCAAACACTTGAATGAGAAGGGGGAAAAAAAAAATTTATGAACATCAAATAAAAAAAAGAGACAGATTTGACTAAGATTGAATGAATATAGGAAGGATATATGTGTACCTCTGCGGCAAGATACTCAAGAACAGCAGCGAGATAGACAGGAGCACCAGTCCCAACTCGCTGAGCGTAGCGACCTTTCTTCAAAAAACGAGCAACACGACCCACCGGAAATTGCAGTCCTGCTTTAATGGACTTGGAAACTGATTTCTTTCTCTCACCGCCTCTTCTACCTCCAGATCCTCTGGTTGATTTTCCGCTCTCCATTTGTCGATCTGATGCTTCCGAATAGAGTTTTTCTTCCTGGAGGGAACTGAAAATGCCGTTCGATCTTCGTTTTCGAATTCAAATACAGAGATATCTGGAAGAGTTTATGGGGGTTTCGAATTTATAGTTGCAGGCACCGAGCAGTCTCGATTCCCGAACACTTATACGATGGTTGATCCAACGACTAAAACTCTGCCACGATGACGATCCGTGCGTTTCAGAACTTGGCCAATAGGAGTGCAGTTTTTCTTTGATTTTATTTGAACTTTTGAACTTTTGAAGTTTTCGCGCGCATTTGAGAATCTGGAAATGGTCAATAATGACCGTCTATTTTATTTTTCTATTGGATTGGGTTGCAACATGGCGTGGGCCACGCCCAAACTTAGGCCCATGAATACACAAACCGAAATACATAGAGAGGCTGGGCTTTGGCTTTCTTTTACCATGTGTTTTTTGGGCTGGGTCTTGAGCTAGTTTTGGATTAACTGAGCCATAGTGTAGTTAGTTAAAACAGAAATGGCAAAAAAACAAAATGGGATAGAACGGGTTTTAAACGGAGTAAAAGAAGAACAATATGGTCAAAAAAATGTCAGACATTCAGAGAATGGCAAAAAAACTAAAATAGACAGTATGGGTTTTAAACGGATTAAATAAAATACGGTATGATGAAAAAAGGTAATATAATGCCATAAATTGATGAATTATACCTAAATCAATAGGATCAGATGACATTTATGATGTGTCTAGCTATAAAACGGTGAGAATTTTCATATTCAATCAAGTAGTTAATTGATATTTTATGTTTATCCAGAACTTCAAGCATGAATCCATATGGAGAGAGAGAGAGAGAGAGAGAGAGAGAGAGAGAGAGAGAGAGAGTTCTATGGTAACCTACAATATACATTTGTTATGATTTACAAACTATTTTAACGAATAATAAAGTAATGAGTTTAGAAGCAATTATGAGAAAGTGACCAGCCTTTAATGCCACATCGGTTACACGTAGAGGACAATAAAAATATTAAACGATATGAGATTAATCGACTCATTACTCATGGAAGATTCATGTTAAAATATGGATACGATACAATACACATTTTAAACAGCAAGACTTGGAGTAACAAGTATTTTACCATAATTTTGAGGTCAATACGGAAATAGGCATACTAAACAGCTAAGTACGCTACGACTGTACGATATACATTTAAAATGAGTTTTAACTAACATAATAGACTACTCGGGCCAAGACTAATACTACAAATGATGGGCTTAGAAAACCCAGAGGATTAATTGGGCCATTAACCGACCTACCTATGGGATACAAGAACAATCTCTACATAGAATCAATAGGCCATGTGTCAATTTCAACCTCAAATTCATTCATTTATTTTCTCACCTACTTGAGTGTGTGTCCATACACAAATGCACTTCTTGTTTTCATGCACACTCTTGATAGTCTTGGACTTGCCTATGCTTTGTTTTTGTGTGACCAACTTTGGTTGTGATGAAACTTGACTTTTAAGCCCCACTCACATGGTTTTAGTTCATGGTGTTGAAAAGGGTATCAGTCGATATTGATCCAAATTGATAGTAGAATCAGTAAGTGAATGACACGTGTTGTCAATATTAAAAAATAATAATAATAAAGAAGTGAGATCGGATCGGTATGTATTGGCCAGTCCGATAACAATTAATTACTCAAACCCTGCCAATCATTTAGAAAAATATCCTCTTCTGTCGCCCAGCCCACAAGTAGTCCATCAGACAGATTGGGATGCATCGGCATACGTGTCAAACATCCCAACCCATTCGATGAATGATTGACGTGGTTGGGATTCAGATCCCAACCACTCTGATATTGAAGAGATAGAAGACTATATAGAGTGGGCTCCTCTTCTTCCATTATTAGTTCATAATCACAAATTAATCATCTTCACCCTCATTAGTTGTCAAGGATGATATGAAGAATTAATGGTCTTAAAAGTACCAATCAGATGGAATTCGAACAATTCCATGCAAAGCATGTTATTAAAGATGAAGGAACCCTAACTTTAGGGAAAATGTGGTGGTTTTTTTATATTATTATTTTTAGATTAATATTCTAACTAACTTGAACCGGGTTTGCAACTAAGCCAAAAAGTTAGTGGATCCTTTCCTTGTGAATCAAGATTGCATGTGTCCCTAGAGTTGTTTATTAATCCACTTCCAAGAATGTCAATGTCTTTTATACATCATTATTGACATTATTATTTCACTAGCTTTAAAAAAATAATAAAAAAATATAAAAAAAAAAATCAATTACTAAATGCACTTGGTTGGTTCGATTTCGAATCTTCGATGTTGTTGGTTATCGGTGATCATCGATACCCTCCTCCAGCATTTTAATGGGTTCGAAAAAATCTTTTAGATAAAGTGTTTAATCACCTCCTCAAGTGTGTTAATGGGTTAATTATAAATTAAGAACATTCTTTTCCTAAGTTCACTTTATGGAATAAGAACATTATGAGATACCATTAAGCAATGATTGATCATAGTAAATAAAGATATTATATAATATAAACTTAATTCTAGCTAGCCACATGTACGTGATATATATGACAAAGATCTAAACATCAAAATCATTTCTACCAAAAAAAAAAAAACATCAAAATCATAGTGTATGAGCAGACAAAAAAATGGATCTCCTTTTCCTCATCCTTTGTGGATAGGATGGACCATGGGTCCTGTCTTTCTCCATAGATAAATCTAAAAACCTTTTATTAAGGAACCAATCTACCTTTAGAAAGGTAAGTTCAGGAATCTGACCAGTGAGTACTCAAGAAGAACCCAATCAGAGAGAGAGAGAGAGAGAGAAATGGACTCAACCTGGCAAGAAGCAAGAGAACCCTAAGTTCCAGCATAGGCCATGGATGACCTTCAGTCCTGAATTTAAGGGATCCAAATCGTCTTCTGCGGCAGGAGGGTCCTGCGGCTGATCCAAAGGCTTAGGGATCAGTTTGTTCACCTGTCAATACATGGAAAGATGGGTTGGTTGAAATTCGACCCTTGACAAGTAACAGATCGACAGGAGATGATTTAGATACAAATTTAAGAATGTGTTGATAAGACCCTTATCCGAACCAATAGAGCCAATAATGTTAGTTTCTTTTCCATACTGATTTTTTAGACTCCTACAGAGTTTAGATTCCTCCAGCAATCAGGCAAAAAAATCTAACCCATGATGAGTAATTATCCACATCTACGTGGAATGTTTTGGGCGTATGATATTATAACACTTGGCAAGATTTATTCTTTATTTTTTGTCTGCATTCATTTTTTGGAGGGCAGAAATGGGGATGGTTTAATAGAGACCCACATTTTTTAAGAGGAGAAAATGTATCATTTTGTAAGAGATATGAGAAGGGATCCCCACCAAGGTATTTTGGAGATCTTTTTGTGGATGAGTGTCGATAGATCACCAAGTTAAATAGCTAGTTTGTTAGATACATATTAGTAAAAATATTGGCTTTTATTCTCGATCTCATTTTGTAGCTAGGGTTTTAATTGACACGTGGTTAATACAAATAAAAAAATACAAAATGCAAAATAATTAGTATTGACTGGACCACTTTGTATCGGTTTTGTCGATAATCAATCTGAATCCAATGGCAATTACTAAACCATACCCCTAGTTGTCAATTTACCCAAAGTACCTCATGCTAGTAGCTTGTGATCAATTAAACGTAGGATTCAAGTCATCTCAGTTATTGGAGAGATTTTAATCGTAATGGTATGCATATCGTGTGAACTTCAGCCCACTTGTGTATCAAAAGAGGTCATCATTGTCTTTTCACATAGCTTCTATAGTTGGTGAGTGATGGGGCCATCATCCTCACCAACCCTAGCTGTACATGTGGCAAAAAGAATGGTGGAGACCACTTGCTATGACAATTGGCACCCAATGAGATGGAAGTGACCGCCAACAAATGAGGTCTGGTATTATTTTCTTAGATGGATGTGATCTTGCCTGGATGGGAAGGGGTGGGATTGGTATAGAAATCGTCTCCTGTCTGAGTTTGGCGGCTCGGATGGATGGCAGCCACCTGGCTCTCGGGTGGATCCGAGCCCTCCATCCGAGCCGACACCTGAGCCAACAAGCTGAACCGACAGGGGGTGTCGGCTCGGATGGAGGGCTCGGATCTACCCGAGAACCAGGTGGCGGCCATCCATCCGGGTCGCCAAGTCTCCCGCCCAAACTCAGGCAGGAGAGGATGTAGATCCATGGGATTGGCAGAAGGACTATGCTTCAGTGTACGGTGGGTCCCACATAAGTTGACATGCCCATTCGTTTCACTACATTAATGGAAATTCCAATTTTCGAATCAATTTTTTAAACCTAATCTAATGTAATTCTATTTTAATATTATTATATATAGTATTAACTAGATGTTAGTTTTTCATTAGATCTGTACAATGATTCGATTTAGATCATATCGATTTTAGGCATATCTATACTATGTATGATACCAAAATTTAACCACGCCTATTTTTCTTGAAACAAAAAAAAAAATTTCATGATCAAAATTTTCATATAAAATATCATATACAACAAAAATTTACCATGAACAAGATAGCTCAAATGGAAAGTAAAGTAGTCATAATTTGTGAATTTTCTCTTTCTGTATTCAAATCCTCTCCTCCCAGTGGTTTGGGAGAAGAGTCAACTCTCACCAGCTGATGTCCGACATGTGGGTATCGATTAGATTCGAACCCTCTATCCGAGTCAGTGCATAAGCCAACAGCCCCTGTCGGCTCACTTTATCGGCTCAAATAGAATGCTCGAATCTAGCTTACACCCACGGATCAGACATCGACTAATGGTAGCCGACTCTTTTCCCGAACATATGGGAGATGGGAGGAGAGGATTTGAATCCTAAGCTCTCCCTGTTATTTCACTTTTAAAAATCCTTTTTGGACTTTGAGAGAAAGAGGGAGAGAGAGAGAGAGAGGGGGAGAAAGAATGGGAGCCTCTAGGCCACAACAAAATGTGAAGAGCTAGGTCAACGGGTCCACTGATAGGATGGTTGATTTGGTTCAATTCTAAGATCGCAAGGGATGGGATTGGTGTAGGGTCACTTGAAGGCTGAAGCCCCACCATCGGATTTGTTTATTATCCAAGTCTGGGTGCCATGTGTGAATGACTCAATGGTCAAGTTTATCCAAATTCTATTCTTATGTGGGCCTTCCCATGGAAAAAGGGAATGTTTTTATGGCCAACTCACGTGTGTTCACATGTGTTTATGGATTCCGGATCCTCTCTGCCCATGTGGTACCACTCACATTTTTTTGGAGCCCATCTTTGAGTATGAGTCCTCCACTCGAGAGGTGGGTCTCAAACAATAGACAGCTCCACAAAAGGGGTGGGGGAATAAGATACAAGAAATAGCCTTAGTTAAGAAATCCTTTATGATCTTAAATTCAACATTTCACAAGTTTGACGTGTCATTTTTGTTGGGAATAGCTTTATATTGTTTAGAAATTAGAATTTTGGATGCTTATATATGCGAAAGTCTCTTTAATTATTAATTCAAAATTTTAAAATAGAAACTTAACATAATATCATAGTTCTAGGTTCACTTCGTACGGTCATCCAAAAGTGAGACCACATGCCACATGTTCTACTACCCATGTTACTGTTTTGAAACTGGTAATGTTGACATTACCTAATATCTGAAACACAAAAAGGATCTCTAGAGGTCAGATTAGGTAATCCGGCAGTCACTCCAACGACCAAGTCAGTAACAGAGCAACTAGTATGAAGCTACGAGAGATTGTAAGCTCCTTAAAGTAATGGGGTAAGGTGTGAGTATTCCCATGTAGAAGTTCTTCGCCTTTTACCTGTGACCGTGGAGTGATTATATGGACCAACGTCCGTCGTGTAGGAGCCAGATACGCCACTTAGGTGGTTGAAGTTGTGAAGGTCACTATTTCCTGTTACGTAGTTGAGGTCGTGAAGGTAACTGTCTTTTGGAGACTTCAGTCGGTTACAATCTATGATCGTTGCATTATGATCTCACAGTCAGGAGTTGACATGTCTCTGCCAATTTCTAAGGTGTCCAATGAGTGTCACTGATCGTGGAGGTGGTGGCCAGCCTAGGACATGTCTCTAGACTCCCCTCTTATTTCTATGCGTAATATAGAGAGTGATTGTTTATCTGTAATATCTTCGCAACCGTACACTATGTATTTGCGAACTTGATACGTGGCGAAGCACATATGTTTCCCCATAGGGATGGAGTCGCTTTATGAGTAACACGTACATGTTGGAACACTTCACACCTTCATTGGAGGATATGATATGCTATTAACAACCCAGAAGAAGGGCAACAAGTGAGGGTAACATTGCTTAGAAACTAGAAAATTAGATGTCTTATATATGTGAGAGTCGCTCCATTTATTAATTTAAATTTTGAAATGGAAACTTAATAGCGTGGCACATAGTTCAAGTAATCAGCCACGATTAACTACACCTACCTTGTTGATTGTTGTGCTCAATCACTAATAATGACTTCATTGCCAGTTTAACACACAATAAACCCAGATTTCATTGCTGAATTACATAGCTACTACAAGAATTTACAGACAGCACACACATGCATGAAGAAGCTCCACTGGGGGGAGAGAGAGAGAGAGAGAGAGAGAGAGAGAGAGAGAGAGAGAGAGAGAGATGAGATGGAAGAAACAGAGCTAGTTAGATAGATCCAAGCAGAAGAAGAAGAAGAAGAAGAAGAAGAAGAGCTACATATCCCTAACTTCAAAGCAGTTACGGTTCTTGACAACGATGTCAAACATATGCATGGACTTGAACCTACTGAAGTCCTTAGGGAGAGAGATAAGGTGAACTGTGGAACGCTTGTGGAACTGAAGCAGGTCTGGATCATCGTAATACCTCTCCCACCCTAATCCCAACAGCTTCCTCTCTAGCATACCATAGGATGTTATCACCTCGTTACTCGCCGTATGAACTAAAACTTTACTCCGGCGACTGTTTGAACCTTGCCGAACGCCGTCCAAAGGCTCCGTCGCCGGATTCTCGACCAGACGAACCACGCCGTTCTTGAAGACCCACACTCCAGACATCTCTTCGAGCTAGAGAGAGAGAGAGAGAGAGAGAGAGAGGTGGGTTAATTGGATGATGCTGTGATGGTAAGAAAGGGAGTGTAGAGTGGCGTCTATATATAATGGTGAGCCTCAACCGTGGCTCCTGCACTAGCGTGGATTAAGAAAGTATCAATATTGGTGGAATTTTTTTGATTTCACAAGGGTAGGGTGGTCAATTAGCCTTTTCTGTGTTAGGGAAGGTTCTGTTTGGATATTAAATTGATTGATAATGGATTAATGGTCATGGAATCGTTTTTCTATAATGGGAAAGCTATGAACCGTGCAGTTTTTGTAAGTTTATCTTGAATGAAGAAGCTTAAAAAAGACAAAAAAATATTCAATTAATATGCTTGGGTTTTCTAGAAACATATGGTGGAGCCACCCAAAAGTGATTCTGCTTCTATCCTTATTCTTTGGGTCATGCTTGATCATGTGTACTTACGTGCATGGTTTAGGTCTTCATCTTCAAGCAACTGGACTTGGCAGTTGGCACTGGCCAGATTCATGGGTTTCGTTCTTTGGACGAGTTGAGATCATTTGATGTACGTACTAATATATTGGTATCTGCACCGAGTGATCCCTGCCCATCCGATCTCTTCTGGACTAATTAAACAGTTGGAGAGAATCTTTTTCTCATATTCCTGCACATTGGTTGGCTTAGAGTCCAATGTCTGTATTGTAAAACGTTATAGCTCAAGACCCACAACCCAGAACTCATAAGACATCAGGACCCACCCCCGTCTCTCTCTCTCTCTTTCACATATATACACAAACACATCTCAGACAGTAAGTAACTTAATTGGGCTACCTAGTTAGCGATGAGGAGGAAGAAGCAGTATTGAGGAAAGGGATATGTGGAAGACGAGAAAAGGTGAGTTCAGATCATCTGTATGTACAAATGCAAGTCTCTATTATAGGGATGGAAGCAGTGGTCCTACAGCTCCAACTTGTGAATTGTTTCCATAATTATGGAAAGAAATGGTGATTCAGGTTGGAGTGCCCAAAATGAAGAGTTGTACATTTCGTGTACAACTACTACTCACTTCCTTTGGTACCAGAGAGACACAGCACAGCATGTTGGTATGTATTGTGTTTCAAAGTCAAGATGTTGTCCCCTTTCCCTCCTCATTAAAATCCATCTCAATCATTAGAATTTAGCTGGATCACTATTTGACCCAAAACAAAACAAACCCACATCCAAGAAAATTTAGAATCGTAATAATAAAAGTTGGAGAATGATAATGAGATCTCATATGAGGGTACAGAATACCGATAGTGAGGGGTCAAAGTGATTTTGGCAGGGTAAAAGTTTAGAGAGCTTGAGAGCATAAAGAGTCTATAGAGTCGTATGACATTCGTTCTGGCGAGTATTTATAGAGGCTGGAGTGAGCTGAGATTGCTTTTTGACTGCTCTGACTGCTCCGACATGGCAGCTCTACAGGTGACGACGTGTCGGGTTCTTATACCTTAGGCAGGTCAGTGTTGTAGGTGGAAAGGACCTCTTTGTGGGCTAATCCTCCATAGATACAGGATAAGAGTGGTGTTGAGGGATTTTGGTCCTATTAGAACTGGTACCATGCGTAGTACCCTCGATCGCATCGCCCATGATCTGACGAAGATGGAGACTTCTCTTGAAACAAGGCCACTTGTCCATTGCTGATTGAACAACGCAAAAGGCTGCTATATGATTGCTCTGACTATGAGAAACTCTCAGGATTGTAGAGAGGTGACATACTTTCCCCTACTTTGTTGTAGGGCGACACATATCTACCCCTCACTGGCCAAGGTATTCAGTTACCGGCACCGAGCCCTTATTGGACGAGGGATTGACGATCGTTGGGTGATGGTAGGGATTTTCCCACCCATCACAGGACAACACGTGCTCTCCCCTTATTGAGCCAGGGGTTTGGACGCATGATCCTTCGAGATTGGAAGCCATTAGTTATCCCTATCAGATAGCTACATCTTTTGAGTGCACATACCATCCATAATTTATTAACATCAAAGAATTAATGATCCATCCTGATGACTAAATGAGTGGCATTAATTAGTTTTCATATAGCTGAACTTGTTTTTCATGAATACCAATTTTTAAAGGAGAATGTTTTGTGCACGGCCGTGTATGTATATCCTCACATGGTGAAGACCAGAAGGAGAGGGTGGGCAATACTATTTTTCTGCCCCTCCATCGTGGATGCAGGGCAGATCCGCATGGCCATGTACATGCACGATCGTGCATCAAAACGGGCCCTCTAGATAATATTGAAACCAAAAAGAAGTTAAGAACCTCCTTGGATTGGAAATGGTGAGAGACATGCAAGTGTCAGTCAGAAATCATGACATTTGGGTGCAAGGTGGTCGTTTCACCTTTATTGTGTCTGAGCGCAAGCTCCACGCAGTCTAGTAACCTTTTTTTCCCCTATAACTAATTAAAATGGAATTTGGCTAAAGAAAAAGGTGAAAATACAAATTTTTGTTGTAAAGGGAATATGGTTAAAGTTGAAAAAAAAAAAAAAAGATTTTATATTCTTAATTTTATGATCAACTTTGATTAAAATGAAGAATAGAGACCATTATATTAATTATCAGAATAAAGTTTCTTAACAATTGGAATGTGGGATCAATTCCTTCAATAAATAAAATGATGAATACATGAACTAGCTGGATGAAACTTCATTGATGGGTATTATTAAATCTTCATAAAGTGAGATAGATCAATGCTGTCAAACTGAACTTAGGACATGGTAGAGATAGCTTGAAAGATATTTCTGCATTAGATTTGGATTCCTGGTTTTCATATAATCCCAGATTTGTCAGCTATCTTGCTAGTCAGCTGTACTGGAATGGGTGTAATATAATGGTTGAATGAACATGATTAGTTACAACTTACAAGAGGAAAAGGAATAAAGAAGAGTGTGCAGAATGATACCTAGGGTTTGTAGCCTTGGTTATCATGCTGCTCTAATCTTTATTAGATGCCATTCCTCCCTACATCCCTATAGATTAGTCTCAAATTATTGGATTAAGGGTTACACTCAGAAGAGACACAAATGAAAAAAAAAAATATGGGTTTTTCAATAGCCAAGCAATGGTGCTTGGCATTTTTCTATGATCCATGAAATCCATCCATTTTCTATATATCCAATGGTCAAAATTATCGATGTGCAATTTTATTCGGAACTTTTTTTTTTAATATGGCAAAAGAACTCTGGATGAGCATGCCAATTTTGCCATGTTAGAAGAGTGATTGGGCAATTATGACCATTAGATATATAATCTAATAGGAAATGCTTTGACCACATGTAAAATTTTAGGCATCTTCTCTTGGAGTGGGGTATCCTCCCATTTTTACCATATATCCCCTTGGTGGTCCATTAGACCTTCGTGGTGGTCCTTAATTTTCAATGCTTTATTTTGAAGTTTGAAAACTTTTGACACGAGTAAGGAACATAAACATCTATTTGTCTACAAATTTGGACCATTTGGATTTGCCACAGGTAGATCCGATGTAACCCAAATTTTGTGGATAAGTAGAATCAAAATTCCCATGCTCACATGTAAAATTTTAAGAAACAAGAGTTTTCCAAGTAGGCAAGTACACACTTGTAGTTGGTGTTCATAGATATACGCGGGATGTATGCTAATACATGAGAGAATATTTGATTAAATTGGACTCTAAAATTTGAGATGCGGTTAAAGTATTATCTATCCAATGGTCAAAATTGCAACATCATTCCATATGGCATGATGAGAACTGCTAAAAATTCAAATGACTTTTTCACATTTATTGAGAAAAATAGGAGAAGAAAGGGGCAAAGCCCAAATACAATTGTTGGGAACCATGACTTGACTAGGCGAGTCATCCGAGTTGAGCAAAAACAAAAACAAAACCCTAATAAGTTTTTAACACTCATCAAGATAGAAAAAGATCATCTCCTGATGTCCAATCTTTCCAGCCGTAATTCAACGACTGGAGTTCACGTGACGTGTATACCGATGTATTAGTATGCGCACTAAGTGAACTCCAACCGTTGGATCACAGCTGGAGTCCCTCCAACGACAGGAGAGGATCCGAACCCTGCCAAGACTCTATCTACATCTTCTAGAGTCACTTGTCACTCATCTTTTTTATCTGAGTTGACCAAAACTCATCGAGTTTAGTTAGTTCCCCTCCCCTCATACCTTTTTTTTTTTTTTGCTAAAGATCCAAAATATATAATCAAATAGGAAATAGGAACAACAATCCTAATAGAGTGTTAAACCCCCACCTTCGGCAATGCCATCCGCAGGGCCACCCCATGCAAGAGCCATACAATTATTAGAGAACTGTTCATAACATTAGTTATGATCTTTAATAACATTTATGTATTCTAACTCGTCTTCCCCACTCATTTATCAACCGAAATTCAAGGATTTATGATTCTTTAATTTTTCTGAATTTCCCCTGTATTTTTTTAATAATTAATATATATTTATTATACTTAAAAAAAATAATAAAAAAATGTGACTCACTCTGATAAGGTTTGAGCCGCTTGAGTCACCAGGATTAATTGAAAGCGAGTTGAATCAAAAACCTGATTTTCCAACAATGCCAAATGCAATCAACTGAAGAACACAAGAGAAAAAGAATTAGTCAAAGCAAAATCTTCACAACAGACAGAAAATTTGGGTCCCAACCGAGACTTGGCTCCAATAAACTAAGAGATCTCAGAAAAGTTTCAAAACTTCAATTTTTGTGCAGTTGTATCCTTCAAAAACTGAGGTAAAAGCAAATATGTGAGTTGGCCGGCCATTCCTGAACCAGTCTGAATGACCCAATAAGTTGGATGGGCCAGCTAAGGTTACTCTCTCTTTTGGCCAAGCCTGATTGAGATAGACAATTAAGTCTCTGTCTTTCTCCCAACCGTGTTCCTCTTCTCTGTGACATCTCTTTGGCAACTTGCTGTATTTCCTCATCCCTTCAGTTCGACCTAGGTGTTGTGATCCATAGTTACACAGAGACTTACACAGGGTTACAGCATAGCCCACAAGACATTTCCTGCTGAATACATTGGTTAATCATTTTTGTGATCACAACCCTAATTCCTCATTTCATCCTTGTTTATAAAAGCAGGTCCCAATAAAAAACCTTGTAGTCCTCTACAGATATTGTAGCCATCCTAATTCCTCAACTGATTTAATGCCAGAACCAAATAGAATTTATGTAACTTCCACGGCAGTCATTCAACAGAAAAGTTTCAATTAGAAAGATAATAGAGAAAAAGGTTTTTTCAACTCCACAATTGGTATTTATGTACAATTACAAAAAAATATGGCCCAACAAATTAGCTTAGCTTTCCCTATACCAGAAACTCCTAGCCTATCACTTGAAAGTCACTACATACCTTATGCATTTTATTTCCAAAAGATAAGCAAGGAAAACTGAAACAGATCTAAACAGCTGACACCACCAACTAAATCTCACATTCTTAATTGAAACCTCCAACAGAATTCGACCATGTAATAGCTTAAGAAAAAAAATAGCGTAGAACTTTTCCTCCAAAAGCAAATCTCCGCCTGCTGAATTCAATCAATTTCATTGAAGATCTCTGCCTGCATCAATCCAGAATTATATACTTGTATGTTCAAGAAACATTAATTCGTGCAGTCAAAACCATGGCAAACAGAAACCCAGATCACCAGGACTAGAAGTAAGAGAACTCCTAGAACAACCACTTTGATTTTCATATTCTGATACCACATTTTTCGCTGGATTTTTGTTCCTTGTTTCTTGAAATCTTGGGCCTGAAAGCATCACCGAACATGGCCATTCAGTTCTTACTCAAATAATACTTCAAATGGATAGAAGATAAGGGAAAAACTTCATGAGCACTTGAGAAGGGAGACTGATACATGAATTATTGTCAACTAAGAAAGACTACCAAGTTTACCCACCTGAGAACGCAAATCTTCTGCCTTATCAACAAGAATATCAAGCTTCTCACCTCTATCAACAGCCTGAAAGGTGTTTCCAGGGTCACAAACATCATAGAAAGTAGTTTGCATTGAAAATAATGTAGTCGGTATAAAGATACATAATCAAAGGAATGAAGATTATGCAGGAAAGAGTGTTGTTAAGGAAACTAGCCAATGACTAGGCATGTCCTAAGCAATAGATATTAACAAAATTAATCAGATAATCGTAAATCAAATGACCAATACATAATACAACCATATAATAAAACACCAGTAAAATCATTTTTTTAAGGCATGATGTCAGCTACATGGTCCAGTGCAGACAAGCTTCTCTCCACGAAACTAGGTGGTTCTGCCACGTATGCGGCAATTCTGAACATTGGACAGATAAGGCAGGTTCTGAACTAACCACATGTCAAATTTCAGATAAATTCATACACCAACCTTGGAGGAGGAGGAGGAGGAGGAGGAGGAGGAGGGGGGGGGGGTCAACATGCATCCTTGTTTGGGCATGCATTCTGTAATCCATCTTGATGTGCACATCCTTGGGGACCTTATGGTCTACCTACCTCTCCACAAAATTTGAGCCCCATCCAACATGCAGCATGCTACATGGTTCATAGAGAAGCACATCTCAACAGTCATGGTGTTAATCAACTAGGCCTTTACATATTCTCTACATGTACATTGAGGAGAAGATAAATGAAAAACAGAAGGTCAAACAAGATAGGAATAACACACACATGATGAAGAAATAGCAATAACTGCCTCATGTTCAAAGTATTTGTAATTTGTAAAATAGTTAGATCACACAAACAAAAAGCAAAGTGATATACACAAGGAGCAGAACAACAAATCATTGCCTCAAGTTAAAAGCATAAGCAACATAGTAGAGAACCATTACAGTGAACTAGCCTGGTACTAGTCAATGCTTAGTTGGCTCCGACCCGGCCAACTAGAACCTAAACAATTGGTTACATGCATAAAAAAAATCAAAAGACAAATAACATAAAACCAAAAAGAAAAGAAATCAAGCTTAAGAGGCATTGGTTATCGAAAGAAATAGTGACAAAGCAGCCCCAAGAGGGGAAGAGAGGGAAAGAGAAGAAGACGAACAAAAAGCAGATAAGAAGAGACCAAAATTACACAAGGAATGATTGTTCTCCCAGATAACTGATATTGGCAAATCCACTCTTGGCTAGCAAGTCTGCTATTCCCTGACCAAGGCCTGGATTGCAATGAGATGTACTAACTGGATATTAACTCCCCAGATTGTCTTAAAAGTACTATGACAGTCTCCCTGGGTACCCATACTCTTAAATGATCAATAGATCTTACTCCAATGGTGCATCTCTGATATAGATTAACCCCTACATTGAACTCTTTTAATAGATGGTTTCTGTCTCTTGCACCTTGCCCTGCTTGAAATATCCACTACTGATTTGTTTCCAAGTACGGTTATGTAGGGAAGTATGGGCAAGGTGATGATGGAAAAATATAAGCAGATCCTTCAGCCAGAAGGAAATATCAGGTCTTCTTTATGTACATGTATGCCTGGGAGAATATAGTGCAACATGTAAGCAAGGTACTTGAAAGAATAAGACACATTGAAAAGCCAAGAAATTACAGCCCAAGGAACACATACAGTAGAAAAACTCATGAAGCAAAAGTCAAAACAGTGGCTACATAAACAGTGCTTCATAGACTTAAAAAACTTAATGTTTTATCTCCCATTGAGCTTGATTCACAATTAAACTTTAGGATAGATCAGCTTTTAGCAGTTAGCACCAAATTTTAGTACCTTGTCAATATTTTCAAGCATGATGCTTTTAACTTCAGAAACTTGAGCCTTCACTTTTAAAAGCTTGTCAATCTCTTCAGCATGGTCAATGATATGTTGAATATGCTCTTTCATGACAGGTCTGCAAAATTTTCAACCTGTACTCTTTAATCTGTAATTCGTAAACAATCTTTACTAAGAAAAAAAAAAAAATAAACCACAGAAAAAGAGTGGTAGTATGGATGAACTCATAATCGACAGGAATGTGTAATTTCGAATGAAAAACATACCCAAATTCCTTGTTGAGACTTTTGGCTTTGGCAGTATCGGCTTTACCCCCACCATATCTCTTTTTAAAGTCTGCTTTCATTCGTTCCAAAAAGGCTATGGAGACTTGCTTCCCTACAGATTCTTTGGCGACTACACAATATGCTACAAAATCCAAAGAGCAGTAAGATGTTACGATGTGGAAATTGGAATCCAAGGTTACCTATCAAAATAGATGATTGAGAGTAGCTACAGCTTTAATCTTAACACAAAGAGCAGGGAGTGAAATTCTCCACTAGTGAACAATAATAGAAAGGATAAGCTAGTGAAATGTCAACAGAAGTTCACATTAGAGACATGAGTGGTATCTCTTAGCACGCTATAAGTGGCGGGCTATAGATCTAATTCAGTTAAGCTCAAATCATCCGAAACAAAATTTGCACTTGAAGAAAAAGCAGGATTGAAGTAGAATACCGTAGCCATCTTCGACGAGGAAGTTGAAGGTGTGGTGATCGCAGTTGTAAGTGAATTTGTTGTTGGAAGAAGTGAGCCGCTGGAGGCACTGAGAAGCGATGGCAGGGAAATTGCCCGTAAACTCCGTATACTCCGCCAGGATCATGGTTCCTCTAGCTACGAAGCTGTAAATGAAAGAATCCTGAGCCTCACTCATCTCTCTTTCCTTTACTTCCTTTGGGAGTTTGGGGATTGAAGAAGAGAACGAACAGGGAAAACACACACTTCAGAGAATCAATCACAGGGGACCATAGAATCATGTAAAAGCTTGAATTTGTGAAGAGTAGGTGGATCAGGTATATCAAGAACAATCAACATCTACTTTCTGGTAAATCCGGTTGCTTCCTTGATGGAGCTCGCTTTGCTTCACCGGCTTATCTTCGATTTCCCTCCTAACTCCTTACCAAAACCCTTGTTTAAATGATATTAAAACCAAAATTAAGAAGAGTGGGACCCTGAGAGGGAGCCTAGAAAGGCGGTGAGCCGCTCCTTTCGCCTCAAAACTGTAACTTCTCTCTGTACTGTCAGTCTGTCTGTCGGTTTTCTTTGAATTTGATTGGATTTTCCACTTTGACGAAAGAAAAAGGGCGACGAAGGTGTGTTTTGGATCAATCCAGACTCAACAGTCAACACTTTTGGCATAAAAAAGTCGAGATTTGGTGTGGTTTTTTGGTTTAAATTGTCAAGTTTAGCTCTGTTTGATAAAACTTCTCCGATACGATTCTTTACTTCTGATTTGGGGTAAAACTTTTATTCTATGCCACTCTATGATTATTTGAAATATGAACATGTTTGATAACACATTCTTGAAATAGATTTCAGAATATTTTTGGAACAAAAATATATTTGATAAATATACTATCTTGTCAATTAAAGTTTAAAAAACTGATGGTGATAGTGGTGGATGGTGGTGGCTACGATGCCAATGATGGGTGGTGGGTAGTGGAGGATGATGGCGGTAGTGTTGATGGTAGCAGTCAAGCCTTTGTTTTATAAGAAATAAAAGAATATGAGAGAAGATAACTTCTTGGTCACTTTTTTTTTTCTTTTCTCAAAAACTTGTTTCAACACAAAAAGTTTTTTTTTTTTTTTTTTTTTTTTACTCTTAAAATTTGGATTATGAAATTAGTTTGAATCCAGTTCAGTCCGAGGGAACTTAAATCCAACCGGATATACCAAATACGATTTTACCGAAAAATGGCTCTCTAGGAATTAGAATCCACAGATTCCATAATCTAGAGCGTTATCAAACAAACCCTTAGGTTTATGGGTTTACCAATTATAATGGCACAAACACCCCTCTCACTCTCATTGATGCTGCGTTTGGTTTGTATTTTTTGGAATGCATTATAGGTCAAGGTCAATAACACATCGTGGGATAATAAAAACAGTATTTAATATGTATTCTTTTTCTTGAATCACAAAATACATTAAAAGAACTGAGAACATGGTCCATTTTGGAACACATTCTTTTTCCCATTCTACATTTGAACCCATAATAATTAATAGACATGCCTTGTTTTTTTGTTTTTTTTTTTTAAACCTTTTCTTATCCTATTTTAAGAATGCATTTTCAGAATTGCATCCGCATGAATGCATTCCAAGAATACATACTAAACCAGGAATCTTACAACATAGAGTATTACGGTTATGTTTTACACTCACGGTATTGGAATGGGTTGTATACGTATCATTTAAAGTCTACATATACACTTGTGCAAAGGAATTCAAAAACCTAAATCAAGTAATTATTCTCATAGGTCCTTGGGGGATGAGATCTCGATTTTAGAGATTGGTCTTGAATGTATTTCAAGAATGCATATCGAATGCAGCTCAAATTTGATTGGAATTATGTGAACATATTAGACCTCAAAGTCCATTGCTTCCACTGCAATCTACAAACAATAACTTCCAGAGCAGATCTCTTATTTAAGTTTTTTGTGTGGAAAATAAGTGAACTTCAAAGAGATTTGAATTCATGACCTCTTTAATTCAGAGGTGTTGGTCCTTACTAAATGAGCTATCCCCTCGGGATTATTGTTAATAAGTTATTTTCCCTCGCCACCTCAATGAGAGAGAGAGAGAGACTCCCTCCTTTGCTATTTCCGCCAATTTGACTTGGCTTGTCTCCTCTACAAAGCCAAGAAATCTTTCTTTGTATGTCATCTTCTCCAATCCACTATTTTTCTAGAGAAAAAGTTTTCTTCAACCTTGGATGAAGAGAATCCCAATGGTTTAGTATGGTTGCACGGAAAATTGAAGAGAAAAGAAGTGAAAATTTTTAAACCTAAAAAAGAAATTTGTATAACCATTACTTATCATGATTGTATATACTATCTAAATTTCTTATCATATTTAATAATGATTTTTTTTTTTAGATGTAATTTTTATTTTACTTCTCAAATGCAAGTGATTCAGTTGGCAACTGTAAGTTATAAATTAAATATCGAATTGATTTGGAGTTTTAATTAATTAGTCATGTGATAACTTGTGCTATAAAGATTACAAAAGTTTTTTTTTTTAAAGTTAGAAAATTCCCGTACCTTCCTTTTAATTCCCATTACAACCAATCAGACCCAATGGGATTCATAAAGACTTGTCCCTTATTTTGAATGGTCGAACTACTCTTCTCATTGTTTCAAAAGTCCCATCCAAGCGACACTAGCACCCAAATGTGTGAAGAAATTCATCATCACCGTAGGTTAAGAAAAACTGTATTCTTTTCCCAGTTATGGAAAAAGTAGTTCTCAAGAAACACCGAAACAAAATGAAATAAAGTTCGACGAATTCAAGAAAATGTTATGTTTGATAATTTTCTATTGAAGTGTTTCTGTTATTTTGAAACAATATTTTGTAAATGTATCATAAGTAGTTTTGTTATGACAAAAGTTTTGTACACAGTCAGGGTATCAGTCATTGGATGACGAAGGGTAATCTCAAAACTACCCCTCCCCTATTAAACCAAAGAATAAATAATACTTTGACTGCATATGTACATGAACCGTGTACAAAAACTGTCCCTTACAAAACACAAGAAAATGGGAAAGTTCAATTTCTGTTTCTACAATAGTCATTACGCTCCTCTTCATCCGAGTTTGAACACCTTCATGTACATGTACTCTCTTTAAAATCGTATCACCGACGATATACTTTGGGACCCACTTATAATGTAAAACCCACTGAATATCAACAGTAATAAATGAAAAAATATAAATAAATGCAAATCAATATTCTTCACTCATCTTCCCATCTCCACTCTTCTCTAATACCTGCATTATTACTCTGGTTTTTTTCCTTTTGGTTACTATCGATGTTGTCCCTGAAAATGGATACATGATCTTTCATTTTTTTGGCCAGTTGTCAAAACTTTAAAAATAGAGGGGTTTTTTTTTTTTTTAAATTATTTTAATAAAAAGAAAACTTTCATTCGGAAAGCAAAAGTGAATCATAATAGAAAGTTGTCTCTTCCACTTTCTACTGCTTAAGGCATGCTGATAAAGTTAATAAACAGACAACTGTTCAAGAAAATTAAGTTTTGACAAAATGTACCAACACGGAGTTTGACTCACCATGACTCTTCAAACTGCATCAATATAAAACCACCTTTCTTTCTAATAAACAGCTCTGTTTCACATTTTGTTTTCCAGCAATCATGACCAATCCTCCCGCTAATCACTCCCACCTGGTTTGCCACCATCTTATATACTTATAAATACCACTTTACTCCTCCCTCTTCCCTCTTCATTTCACAGTTTCAAACCTCCATCCTTCCTCTCTCTCTCTCTGCTCAAAACTGTCATTAGGTTTAATGGGTACTACTTATTATTGAAGCTACTTATATGTTGCAGGTTTTTGAGCTCTGCTTCTTCAAAATTTTCATGTATTAATGGTTTATTGATGATGGTTGCAGGTATGAACATGAGGACATTGTTTCTGGGTATGCTTATTTGTGGATTATGTGAACCCATCATGGGTGCAGCACCTAGGAAGCCTGTGGATGTGCCCTTTCAGAAGAACTATGTTCCCAGTTGGGCAAGTGATCATATCAAGTTCATCAATGGTGGTTCCCAGGTCAGGCTTGTCCTGGACAAATACTCAGGTAACTACCACCAAATTATAAATCCAATCATTGTTACAAGATCTGAGAGAAAAAAATTTAATTTTTGTGAAATGTGTTTTTAAGGAACTGGATTTCAGTCTAGAGGATCATACCTGTTTGGACACTTCAGCATGAAAATAAAGATGGTTGGAGGTGATTCTGCAGGGATTGTTACTGCTTTTTATGTAATCATCTCTTCCCTTATATTTATAATGATTATGATTGTTTCTAATGGCTGTTTTATCTCATTTTGATTTCTTTGTTATGGTTTTTCTTCAGCTCTCATCACAGACTACTGAGCATGATGAGATTGACTTTGAGTTCTTGGGGAACAGAACTGGTCAGCCTTACATTTTGCAGACCAATGTCTTCACAGGAGGGAAAGGAGACAGAGAACAAAGGATCTACCTCTGGTTTGATCCTACCAAGCATTATCATAGCTACTCTGTTCTATGGAACATGTATCAGATTGTGTGAGTTCCATCTTCTCTTTCTGCCTTTCATGACTCCAAACAAGAAAATCTATTTAAGGGGGTGTTTGGTAACATTCTAGAAGTTGGATTCTGACTTATGGAGCATAAATGGAATAGAAGCCTGTTTGGTAATTCGGTTCGGACTTCTGGAGAATCCATGAGTGAACCGGCTCCAAATGAACTCTAGAATCCAATTTTTTAGAGCATCAAATAGATGCTTTTTGACTTCAGAGCATAATTTTAGAGTAAAAATCACCACACACCACTACTACCATCAACTACCACCACCAACACCACAACCCACCAGCCACCACCCACCACAGCCACCACCCTCCACCACCCACTGCCGCCACCACCACCACCACCACACTGCCACCACCCACCGCCACCACTACCCACCACCACCACCACCACCACCATCCTCAATCGCCACTTACCATCGCCACCACCACCAACCACCGGCCACCAACCACCGCCACCACCACCCACCACCACCTACCATCGCCACCACCACCAGCCACCAACCACCGCCACCACCACCTACCACCACCACCGTCATCACCACCACCCCTCATCGCCACCACCACCAACCACCCACCACCGCCACCACCATCCACTACCACCCACCGCCACCGCCACGACCACCATCCTCAATCACCACCCACCACCACCTACTATCGCCACCACCACCAGCCACCAACCACCACCACCACCACCACCACCCACCACCACCACCAACTATCATCCACCACCACCGCCACCACCACCACCCCCCGTTGCCAACACCACCAACCACCCACCACCGCCACCACCATCCACTACCACCCATCGCCACCACCACCCACCATCACCACCAACTATCACCCACCACCACCGCCACCACCATCCACTACCACCCTCCACCACCACCACCCACCCACTGCCACCCTTCACCACCACCTCCCACCCACCACCACCGTCAACAACCATCACCCCTCACCACTAGTGCCACCATCCGCCACCCCCCACCACTATTCTGGAGTCCATGACTAAATTAGGTTAACAAACATGTTTCCACTCCCTCATACTCTTGAATCCTTTTGAAGTTGGAGTAGAAATTTAAACCAGAAGCAAAAATCCCAGAGTTGAAGTTTTATCAAACAGCCCCTAAAAGGGCCATGCAAGCTCCTGTGAGTAGTGAGTTTGGAGTTAGTCTTAACCATGGTTTTAGTAATCGGTGTCGAATGAGTCAATTCTTATCAGTTGCGATCATAGCTGATTACGATCAGATACCCCGATTCTTTCTTCTTCTTTTTTTCTTTTTTAATTATTTTTTAATCAGTATCAGTCACTTGTCAGTATGGCATTGGAGCAATACTTGATCCGGATCGATTTTGCAGTGGCTGATACCTAGAACTAACCGACACTTTTACTACCCCAGCTCCAACCTAAAAACCCATTGATCCATTTTATAGAACTTTTATCATACTTAAGGCCAAGGGTGAAAATTCGGTACCTGTACCATATAGTAAAAATAAGCTATGGTAACAGTATAGAAAAATATAACCAGAACCAGTCTGGTACAGTATTGGTATTATGGACCGAACCGGTCAGTATGTACCGAAAATATACCTGTATACATTTTATACCACGTTTTCTCTCTTATACATCAAATTTTGTATAAAATAAAAATTGTATATGATACCGAATAAAACCGTACCGATAACTGTATGAAAAATTAGAACCGTAACGGGTACAGGAAGGTATTAGTATCATCCTTTTGCTTTTTGTACCGAATCGAATACCGAAAACCATATCTGTTGATACCCTTTAGATTATTCATAACTAGGGTTTGTTCTTGGGCTCATTGTTTTGGCCCATTATGGATTGTGGACTAACCATGCAAACTAATTTTACAGCTTCTTTGTTGATGAGGTGCCAATAAGAATATTCAAGAACAGCAAAGATCTTGGTGTGAGATTCCCTTTCAACCAACCAATGAAGATATACTCAAGCCTATGGAATGCAGATGATTGGGCTACCAGAGGAGGATTGGATAAGACAGATTGGACGAAAGCACCCTTTGTAGCATCATACACTTCCTTCCACGTGGACGGCTGTGATGCTTCTTCTAATCAATCTACACAAGTATGCGGTACACGTGGGAAAAGGTGGTGGGACCAGAAAGCATTCCAGGACTTAGATGGGTTGCAGTATAGGAAGCTTCAATGGGTCCGAAAGAAATATACCATTTATAACTATTGCACTGATAGGTCAAGGTACCTGACTGTCCCTCCAGAGTGTGCTCGGGACAAGGACATATAAAGAAGTTTTTTTTTTTTTTTTTTTTTTTTTGAGTTATTTATTTTCATTAATTAAATGAATATGCAGAATAAAGGATATATGTGATGAACGGAGATAGTCTCTCTGCATTACGGGAATAACGTTATATATATTATGTTCCTCCCCATATTCTATAGTTATGGATGCTTAGTGCACTATTTTTTTAAAGATATATGTAATGTCTAAATATTTTTATTTCCACTTAGATTATCCCTCAAAATATGGTGCTATAAATTTACTATTTAATATATATGTGTTTTGTTGATTTGAAATGTTTTTAAATCTTAGTTGTAAATTTTTATCCAGTGGTATAAAATAAATGGGTAGTTCAATACCAACCCTATGGTGAATGCGTATCGTAATTGAGTATGGCATATATGGGAAAAATATCTTTGAGTTAACAATAAAAGCTACACCACACAGTCTAGGGGTGCAAGTTTGGCCCTATGAATATGAGCCTGCCCGAGCCCGTCCTGAGCTCGAACAGGGTCAAACCTGCACTAAGTCTGTACAGGACTTGAGCCTTGGTTATTTCAAACCCTAGCAAAGCTAGGAAAATGGGCCTAGGTTGAAGCATTAGGCGGAGCCCAGCGTAGCCCAACCCTGTATATTATCATCCATTTCCCCATCAAACCCCATTCACGGAGGATCTGAATTGTCTCCTGTTGAAGAATCAACATGAGACTCAGCAGACTGCCAAGATGCGCAACATCTAGCTCTATTTTGATCCAATGTTAAGAAAACCTCAGGCGCATGAAAATCAACCCGTGAGGTCTCCTAATTATATCAAATGAGATTTTTGAAAACGATCAAGATGCTAAGCCTAGGAAATTAGTTTTCCGTTTTCCATTTTCCATTTCAGTCTCCTCTGCTCTGCAACTCTCGTCGACGTCTTCCATTTTCACCTTCGGCTCCTAATACTGAAACAATAATCATACAAAACAACAAAAACAGATGAATCTGAGTCAAAATAAGACACACTATTGATTAGAACCAAAATGAATTAAGGATTACATTATGAACTCTCAGATTCATCAGGGCAAAGGAAGAGTGAAAATAGATAATTCTTTTTAATCTGATCTGAATCTGAATTAAAAAATTATATGAATTAGAGAAACAAAATAGGTAATTCTTTTTAAAGGGTCTGCCCCCACTAGCCTAGATGAATTTGAACATACTCAAGGGTCAATATACAGAGATAAAACTGAGTTTAAAATTCTGACCCATACCATTCTTTAATGGATCAGAATCCATAGAGCCAAGCTGGGGACTCAAATTCTTCTCAAATTTAGGCCTAGTCTAATCCTAGTAAAGAAATAAGTGAGCCAAGATAATTCTATAATCTATATGTTTGGGGAAACTTGGCGAATGTGAAGCATTGAAGAATAGACTACTTTAGAGTTTGTTAAATCTTTGTTTTTGTTGTCTCGTGTGATTATTGTTAAATCTCTGTTTTTGTTAGCGGGAGTGCGAACTTTGGAGGAGCCAAAGGTGAAAATGGAAGACATGGGCGGGAGCTCTAGAGCGAAGGAGACTGAAATGGAAAATGGAAATTTGATTTCGCAAGCTTAACATATTGATCATTTTCAAAAATCCATACAATGAGGCAACTTCACAGGTTGATTTTTATGCGCTTGAGGTTTTCCCAACGATCGATCAAAATAGAGCCAAATGTCGCACACGACACATCTAGCTGGCAGTCTCCTGATGATGTTTCAACAAGAGACGATTCGGATCCATTCACGGATCACTAACAAAGGCTTTAGTGAACCCTAAACCCTTTTCCCCATTTCCCATAGTTTCACCTCTTTACAACATCTTGCCTTTTTGTCCACTCCTCACATCTTTCGCTTGTAAGCATCATCTCCTCCTCATTTGCATTTACATTCATCGTCGTTACACAACCTGTGATGTATCCTCCCTCTTTGCATTTTACATTAAAACAATTAGTAGAAAATCTTATACAGATTTTTTTTTTCTTCCTTTTGCACCATTTTACATGAAAACAAACTGAACCTAAAAAAAAATAAAAAATAAATAAAGAGAAGTGAAATCAGGTTTGAAAAAAAAAAAGGAAAAAAAAAAGAAAAAGAAGAAGAGTTTTCATAATTATAATTATGCAACCTACCTGATACTCAATATTTGGTAGTTATTTTTTTCGATTGTAATCTTTGTTTAACTTGTCTGGAAAGTAAAATAATTACCATAATTTGAATGTTTAAGGGTTAGTTAGTTAAACAATCATTTGAAATCCAAAATCTAGATTTCAGATTGAGTTCGCCCGCTCAAATCCAACGTTTTTTACGCAACTTGAAACACACAACACCCAATCTCCAGTCTCCAGTCTCCAGTCTCCAGTAAAAGCTTGTAGGTTGAGCAATATACACCTCTCTCTCCTCGTTCAAATCTAAATTTCTTCCGTTGAGAGTTTGAGAATCGAATTGCTTAGATTATCAGAACGAGTCTGAAGAAATCTCGACGGAACCCTAACCCTTGAGAAACAGTTTGGATCATCAAGTTTCCTTATATCCTTTGATCGAGCTCTCAATGGCGGATTCTGAATCGACCCCCCCTTCCTCTCCCGCTGCCGTTGTTCCTTTGTCGTCGGTAAGCTTTCTTCCCTCTGAAAATCCATAATATCATCTATTTCTACAGTTTCTGTAGTGTACTCTTGCTGATAATGGTTCTTTCTTTTCTTTTCTTTTATTTATTTATTATTGGCAGAAAAAAGAGAACATGGCACCTATTGGCTCAAAGATTGCTGTGCGTTGTAGATTTTGTTATCTGTTCTTTGCTTCTTTGTTCTCCCCCTCCTCCTTCCATTTTCCTTTAGTTATATATAAATTACGGCTGCATTGTTAATAATTGTCTTGAGCTCCGTACTGTTTGCAGGAATTGAGTGAATCGCGATCGGAGCTGCTTACTAGAATTCAAGGGTTGAAACAGGTGATGCTTCACTCTTTTTCTCCACTTCTCTCTCTCTCTCTCTCTCACGTAAATGTTCTGTGGTTGCAGGACTTACAGAATTGGAGGTCGAAGTTAGACGTTCAAGTCAAGATCTACCGCGATGTGAGTAATGATTGTTTCATTTGAATAATCTACGTTTGGTTTGTTGCTAGTATAGATAATTTCAACATATATGCATTGTTTTGCTTACACATTTTGCTCCTCTATTGGGAGGGGGTTCACCCGGTAATCACTATCCTGGTATTACATGGAAATGCTCTTTAGGAGGGGATAGTGAAGAACGACAGAACTTCATTTTACCCCAGCATTCTTGGGTTTGTGCTTCCTAATTCAAGTGCAAAGCTTTGTAATGCTAGCATATGACCCAAGAATTTCTCTTATGTATTTTTCATGGACTGTTGTGGGTAAAGATATGAGTATAGGAGTCTTGCAAGTCTGAAATTCTGAGGATATGATGACTTGGAACAGAAGAGTTGGTGACGTAGGGCTGGTGGTGTTTATATCGCTTGTTGCCATCATTCAATTCTTAAATTAACTTGTTGAACAAAGTTGGAGTTTTCCAATTATAATTGTGCACTTTGTTTGAGCAGTCATCCCTTGCTTCATGAGATGGTGGAATTTGGAATTCATAACTCAAAAAGAATGGGTGGATGCATCATAAGACAGATTTACTGAGAGATCAAGGGAGGTACTGGATGGATTACTTAATCTTTTAGGATCTAGTATCTTGGATGCCACATTATTACTATTACTACAATATAGAGAGTGTTGACAAGGCCTTTGTGTTGAAATCAACCCTAAACATGATGCAGAAAAATAAACGAAATAGAAAGAAATAATCACACAATGCAAATATTTTAAATGGTTCAACTAGGGTTTCCTACCTACGTCAACGGTGAGATGAGATTTGCTTCACTATCAATGGAGAATAGAGTTACAATGCTCTTCCTCCTCACAATTGCTATATATTTATAACGAATCATATACAAGTGTAATTACTGAAATACCCATATAGCCCTAAAAAATTTGACTCAGGGGCAGCCTCAAGCCCCTACTGGCTCTTGGGGCCCTTCGGAGTTAGCACATAAACCCATGCAACGGAATACAAGACATCCAAATCTCAACACCTTATGCATGGATGACATGCAAAAATCGGGATAGCCTGAGCCAATTCAGATGCTAGGCTTTCGTAATATATTATTGAACATAAGCCAAAGCATTGTAATTAGTTATTGTGATTCTATGGACGGAAGGCTATTTAAGTGTCCTTCCCTATTAGTTATCAATACAATAGTAAACTATTATTGTTTCTTCAGTCGAAAAAGAGAATTTGTTCATTGGTAGTAGTAGAAATACAGTTGTTTTTTTTTTTTTTTTTTTTTTTTTTGTATACTGTATGCATTACTTCAATATACTGCAGCCACTCACAACTCCTCTCTAGATTGCTATGCACGTCCCTCTTAGATGGAGTTGCTATCCAAGGGTAATTCTATGACTGTTAGTTATAGTTAAGTTCGTCGATTTTGTGTTTGTGTTGCTTTGTTGTTGATTTTCTTTGGGTCTTTGACGTTGTTCTTTAGTTTTCATTTGATGAAGTTGTCTCTTTTTTCCAAAACATCCATTTGTTTATTCCTGTGTAAAATTGTTGAAGTACACAAATGTTTGTCTGAAGAGATTGGAATTACTTGTTGAAGTAGGTCACACTCTTTATTTTCTTGTGATCCACTGCGTTACCCAAACTCCTTGTTACTGTATGGTTGACTTTGTAAAATCTAAGTACGGAAACTAGGAGCAAGATGCACATAACCGAACCTTATCATGGGCAATAGATCCACAATTAACCCTCTGTATGCGAGTATGACCTATTCTTCCTTCTGCTACAAGTTATTTCTCTTCATGATATTTTCCTCCGATTTCCAACTTGTATGCATAACTAGAACTTATCAAGTATCAAATGAAATGCAGGACCTTTTAGAGCTTAAGAAATCTCTCAATGTGGAAGTGGACCAGCTTAGATCGGTAAGTTCCAGTGAGTCCCGTTGTTCCTTTTACGTTTGAAGTTTGGGTGTCCTGGGTGGCTCACTCACCATGGAATCTATGGATAGACACCTAGTTCTTCTATGTGGAAGGTTAGATGGGGGCTGAAATATGGTGGATAGGTAGATCCCGAAGTCTCTTGCTCATATATCAAGTTTCAAACCAAACTGAGTTGGCCAAGTGGCAAAATCAAGGGTGTCGCGGCGACAAGGTAACCTTATGTGTTGGAGGGCCATCGGACACCCGCCTTGGCTACCAAGGAGGCCTATTTTAGAGGGTCAAAGGGTGCATGGCAATGCTTGAACTACCAATAAAGCTGCATGCTGTTGGCAAGTGACCAATCCAGACTGTTCCCTAGATATCCCCAGCTTAGAATTGCCATAATGATCTTCCATATGGCAGAATTAAGTGTGCCTGTTCATAGATTCCCTTTTCGGATGGCTGTCTACCAGGACTTTTACCTTTAAGGTTTGTTTTATTTAATTTAATTTTCATGTAGCAATTCTTTTGATGGGATATTGTTCCATTAACTGAAAACAGGAATTTAAAGAACTGAAGACCACTCTTCAACAGCAACATGACGATGTGACGGCCGGTTTAAGAAATTTGGGGGTATTCCATCTTTAAAGGCTATTTCTTTCTTCCATTTTGTTTCTTTTTCTAATATATCACGTTTCATTTTGTTTCAAAATGTGTACCATTATTTGCCTAAATTTTGCTTGGACTCAGCTAAGACAATAACCTAGCGCTCCGCTGTCAATAATTATCAGATGCTATTTTATACTGATTTTTTTGGAGATTCTTCAGTTGCAGGATTTGTCAGAAGATGCCAAGAGGGATACCCAAGATACACGTACAGAAGGGAGCACTGAAGTTCCTGCTCCAACTCCAACCCTGGCAGAGAATGACAAGGAAAATTCACATTAGATTGGTATCTCCAAGGAAATTTCTCATCTCATTGGCAGAAGGCAGATGTGCGTCAGTCTCTGAGTTCAGTGTTTTTATCTGAGTTCATTGTTTTTAGCATGATGGGAAGATTGCAATCGGTAATTTTCATCAATGAGAATGTCAACTGTTGGTAAGTTAAGAGTGACATGAATTGTTGTCGTGAACCCAAAATTACTGTATTAATTGCTCCGAGAGAATTATTATATACTTGTCCTTAAAATAAAACCTTTTGTTTCTGATTTAAATTATTTATCGATCTTCTTGAGATGATTGTTCCACCCAAAGATTTAGTAATCAGTATTGGATCAGCTGATTCGTTTCTGTTTTGGCCGATACCCATTTTTTAATTATTAGTATTTTTTTTTTTTTGGGTATCGGCCTTGTGTCCCTACTCTATTGCCTCTATCACCAATCCTTATCGATATTGGCCGATCCTTGATACCGATTATTAAAAACTTGGTTCCACCAACTCCCTTTCTCTCTCCTCTCCTCTCTGAATGAAAGCTAGTTTGTTTGTTGAATGGCATCAAAGATGTAACTTTGCAGAGAACAGCTAACTCTGTGTTGTAGCGAGATGGGCCAGATGACATTGTTTTGTGTTAAAAGTGGCTGAGAGATTATAGGGATGGGACTCGGATCCTGGCCTGACTAAGAAAATCATATCATCTCAGTAGTTGGGGATATAGCAAAAAAGACGACATCGGAAAAAGATCCTCTCCTGTAGCCCAGTTCATCAGTTGTCCAGACGAGTTGAGATGCATTGGTACATGTGCGGAACGTCTCATGGACAACTCGTGCAACTGGAAGACAAGAGAGGATCCAGGTCCAATGACACCTAGGGATAAAGCCTGCTTTTCTGACTGAACCCACATTTACAGCCGTCGTATGCTTGAGAATGTATGGCTCCGAAGCTTTTGTCGTTCCCAAGCTGGGTGCTTTGTGGGCTGGGCTGGACTTGAGTGGATTGGGCCTTTCCCAGTTGGGATCAAGTTTCACTCCTAGAAACTAGGGTTTTCTTTTGGTTACAGTTTTGGTTAGTTTTAATATGCATTCTTGGAATGTGTTCTGAGTCAAAAACACATTCGGAGTTGACAAAAACAGTTTTGGTATGAATTCTTTTTCTTTAATCATGGAATGCATTAAGATAAGGAAACTCATTCTGGAACGCACATGTTTTCCATTCTGTATTCGAAGCCTAGAATGGAAATGCTTTGCTCTTTAGCCATTTTCATCTTATTTTAGGCTATTTTGAGAATAGATACCAAACAAAGCCTAATAAAGTGATGGAAAGTGAAATTGATTCAACAATGAAAAAGGAAATTTTGTAATCATTCATAGTTTATTAGGTAGTTAGATATTTTAGTTTAGTTTTTGTTTTACTTTTTAAATAGAAGGGAATTGATTGCAAATTAGAGTTATATTTAATAATCAAATTTAGAATGATTTGGAGTTACAAAATTATGTTATTACCTAACGATCTATCTAAGTTTATTTTTTTAGCTTGCGTTTGATTTGGCATGCATTCTAGGTCAAGAATTGAGATGACAAAAACAATGTTGGTTTGATATGAATTTTCGTTCTTCGATTATAAAGTGTGTTCTCTAATGGAACCCATTCTGAATGAGCTATTTAGCCCACCATTCTGCACATTTTGAATCTACAATAGAAATGTCTCTCTCTTTAACTAATTCTCATTCTATATTAGAAATGCATCTACATTCCAAAAATGTATGCCAATCACAACTTTATGTTTGAAAATTTTCATTTCACCCAAAATCTTTAAGATTTTTGGTATTGAAGTTAATACCCAAAATGATTGAGCAATACTATTGGCTATTTAAAAATAATGAAAAGAAGATAATGATAAGCATATGGAGATGGGCACCTCTCAATTCTTGCTTGCGTTTTGCAACATTAATGTGGGTTTTTATTGGTTAAGGAGTAACTATCAATCTATCATGTTTGTTTGCTAGTCATTGTTTGTTCCCCTTAATTATTTATAATTATCATCTTTGTTTCTATTACGATTTATGCTTTTTGATAGTAAAAGAATGTAAAACGCATTCTATATATTTGCAATGTATATCAAGAAACATTAGTGTGGGTTTGTATTGGTTGTGGAGTAACAACTATGCTTGTTTGCTAGTCATTATTTTTTCCCCTTCATTGTTTACAATATCATCTTTCTTTATGTTATGCATGATTTATAATATTCTTTGAAAACCTCATTCTCTTTCTCTCTCCTCCCCTACCCTATTGACAAATCCACTGTAAATCCTCCTCATTGGTGATCAGAAACTTGGATACTCAAAGAAACCTTGCCATTAATAGGATTCCATGTTTTGCTAGTTGAATCCTCTCAATGTATATCTTCTTGCTTGGCTTGATACATTCATGTGGATTTATATATTTTGTTATGATTTATGCATTTTTGTATTGTATATAAAAGAGGGGGAAAGTTCTTTTGAACGGCCGAATAAGAACCACACTAACACCCCTCTCTTTCTCTCTCCTCCTCTGTTGACCCCGAATTGGTGATCAGAAATCCTTACACTCTAAGAAATCTTATCATTAATGGGGTTCTATGTTTTTGCTAATTGAAAATCATTCTTCCCTTTCTCATACAAACTTTTTAAAACTAACTACACCTTTCAATGTTACATGAATAACTTATCAATAAAATAACCTTTAGGCTTAGGAACTTTATTTGAAAATATCGTAACGAAAAAAGCATAAGAGTTTGTCACTAAGTATTTGACTACATATGATTGTGTTGTTCCTATAGAATCTATCACTAAAATACCCCCTAGAGGAGAATAGGACTAAAGAGAGTGAAAAATGAAAAAAATTATGATAAAAATAGTATGACGTTGCACAAATATGATCTAGACATGATGTAATATATCATATATGTGTGTATCGGAACGAAAAAAATTGTGGATGATGCAACCCCGGTTCAACTAAGTCCACCCGGAATTGGATATGTGTGGTTGGTTTGAACAAGGTCGAGTTTGCAAAGCCGGTTGGATCTGATAGATTTGCACTTCCATTGTCGTTTGAGTTTAAACTTGGAATCTATTAGAGAGAGAGAGAGAGATCTGAAAGATCTGAATCCAAAAGGCAAATCCATATATATTGCACAGAGTATCTTAATGTGGTCATGAGTTATGAAAGATCTGAATCCAAAAGGTAAATCCAATATTGCAATCTTTTCTTTTGCTCACCCAATTTTAAAATCCCATAAAAAAAGAAAACCCAAATGATTATGAAGGTGCTTTCACATTTAAAAGTTGATTTTTTAATTCTTTTGAGAAAAAGATCTTCACAACACGTGTGGGTATCTCTTCCTACACTTTCTCACATGACTCATGAGTCATGGTACTCATTATTCATAACACCATCTCTCCCTTGATAAAATATGGGTACTATCTAAATGATTCTATCTCCCGTCTTTTTATTGGTTCGATTTTTTACATTGATACTCAGAGAAATCCTTTGGATTCCCCCCTCTTTTATGATATTTCCCCCCCAAGGATCTTTAAAATTAGCATTAAATTGATTGTTTGGTTAATTAGAAAATAATTCCTACACAACATTATTATTTCCAAGGATATGTCAATTTTTCCCCCTTTCACCTATCTATTATTTATCTGCCCAATGGGACTTAGAGTATAATTATTTATAGTTTTTGAGAAAGAAAAAAGAGGGAAATGATACCTTAGGGCACAGTGTGAGACAAGAAAGTCACACCCATGATTTCCTAGATGCTTTACATTCAATCGGCACATCAATCAATTGCGCTAAGCAATTGTTTACAGTGTATATTAAGTTAGAGAAGCATGATTTAAATAACCCAAAAGCGTAGTTGAGATATCTCAATGTGGTTAACAGAAGTGTGAACCGATCCTTGTTGGCCTAACACCCCCCCAAAAAAGGTATTTATAATTCTAGCATTGATTCCATTCCAAAGTGGTTAATTCGAATATAGTCAAGCTACATAGCTAAATTAAAGTATGATTGACTGGATAACCAAAGCGTCATTGTGCAGGTTAAGAAAGTCGATATATGGACTCAAACATGCTTCCCATCGGTGGTACGTCAAATTCCACGAGGCCTTTCAGTTTAAAGAAAACAGTATTGATCAGTGTAATAATTTATCTCAGATTTGTATGATTAATTAGGGGAAATTATTTTGGCAACAACACTTGGATGTAGACATGGAGTGGGGATTTTTGCTAACAAGTTGTTTGTTCTATTCAAGCTGACTTGATGGATTGGCCAAAAATGGAATCTATTGCGTTCAATCCTGTCACCTGATCCTTATTCCTGTAAACTTACGATAATGCTATGATCCCATATTAGTCTTATAGGATTAATTTCACATTAATCTCACAAAAGATTTGGTGAGAATTGTAGGATCTTAGGTTCCTCTACTTTAAAAGTCGATTTTTTAAGAGAATTCTCTCAAGTTCATACCAGTGGTATCAGAATAATTGTTTCTCGGACCTTACCCTTACCACACAAGGGCTATCTGATTTCTAATGAGTTGGTGTGGACTGTGGACAACCGGATAAAAGATTTAATATAGATTGATAGGGCCTTAGGTTGTTTACCACATAAAGTTTTTCTCATGAAAACAGTTGGCAAAATATTTTTTTTCTCCAATCTTAAATGTGATTAGATGGAGAGGGAGAGATTTATGTAGAGAGCTTGAGGTAGATTCAGTTTTTATGGTTTTCCATATTTCTTGTCGTTTGTAAATGATCTTATTTGCTCTTTTAAGAGCAGATTCCTCATTGGGTATTTATATCTCTCTCTCTCTCTCTCTCTCTCTCTCATATTCATAGCTCACTACAACATGAGCTGTAGAGAAAATGATGGTAGAAGGTTCACCATGAGTGTATCATTATACTTACTCTTGATTATAAATATTATTGGCCAATGGAAGTGCGATATGCAATCATTTTTAAGTGCAGCCATTAGGGGTATAATCATCTTGTTACTAAAAGGATATTTAGGGGCATATCTTACAAAGTCAAGGGTACAACCGTACAATCGATCATCGATATTTCAAACTTATACTGTCGAAGTGGATAGGATCCACACTAGATCCTATAAATAGAACCAGAATCTCAAAGTTAAAACATCTCATTATTTGTGATCAAATCTTACTTTCTAATGTTCCTATTGTTTGCTATTCGAAATTATAACTTAAGCATCGAAGTGACCTCAAGGCTAAAAAGTCCTATCTTTTTTTTTTTTCCCTCTCCGTCTTTATATAGGCCTCGATAGATTCAAAACAACAACAATCGCCCTGAAAACTACTTTGAAAAAGAGATGTGTCGGTTCGAAAAGAAACTTTTAATAGGAATTTGGGGATTCAAATCCTCTCCTCCAAGAGAATCTGGAGGAGAGGTGGCGCCCCATATAGATGGGCGACACCTGGGGGTCGAATTAATCCGACCACTCCATCTGAGCAGACTTCGAGCCGACAAGCTGAGCCAACAGTGGGTGTCGGCTCGGATGGAGGGGTCGGATTAATCTGACCCCCAGGTATCACACATCTATATGGGGTGCCACCTCCCTTTCAGATTCTCTTGAAGAAAAAGATGTGGATCCGCCGGGGGGGGGGGAGAATGGGATAAAAGAGATCGGGGGGGGAATGGGATAAAAGAGATCAGTCTTACAATCTTTTACAATCTTTGTCTTATTAATCTCTCTATCATATACCCTTGCTTTCAGGCTCCAGTAGCCAATGGGCCAGCCCTTTGATTTTCTATCCCCTTAAGCATTGTTTATAGCTGTATCCAGAAAAAATGTATCTAAAAGCCAATGAAAATGGTTGAAGTCTCAATCTGATACAATTCTGTGGCACATTCAACTCCATCATAGTCATTTATGTCTCCCATTTATCCAAGAAAACGAAAAATTGTCTACCCTCTCTGGTCTTTAGAGATCTTAAAAGGGTTAAAAAATTAACCACCCAATCCCATTCTCTCTCTTCCGTGCCTTCTGAAAAAGACATGGATGTCCATTTTCCATTTTAATCACTGCAATTGAGAAAATAAAACTTCAAAAAATCCAAGACTACCAATGGAATACATCACAAAGCTTAAATTATCAAAAAGTTCATGACAATAAATAAGAATATATAATGGAATTTAAGTATAAAATTTGACAAGTGGCAAATACCCTGTTGACATTCTAATACAGTCAATGGCATAGTGATGTTACAGTCACCAATATATTATAGATTATAAGCATTTTTCATATGTAAAAGATTAATCGTTTCCTGTATAAAAAAAAAAAAAAAAAAAAAAAAAGGACATTTGGGCAAGGAGGGGTAATTTTGTCTTTTGGATTCATGGTTATCACCCTATATACAGTACTCCTCACCCTTCTTCCCCTAGAGCATAATCGTCACCACATTCCACGAGAACTTTCCTTTTGTACTCTCTCAGTCCACTCTCAAATACATATAGTAAGTAAAGATCTCTCGATCTCTACCTTCTGCTTTACCAAAAAAAAATATATATATATATATATCTCTACCTTCTGTAAGATTACGACTTCACTCTATATATTTGAATTTAGATTCTCCAACGCATTTCGTTCACACACTCTCAGAAACCCATTTCAATCTTTCTCTCGGTCTCGTTCATGGCGACAACCCCGGCTGAAGAAGCTTCAGAACCCTTGAAATACCAGGTAAGAAATAACTGGTTCTGCAGATAACCATCCCTTTATTTTCATCAATCTCAACATCGGAAATGTTTCTAAGAAATTGCTTGGGTTTTTTCAGACATGGGTGTTGAAAGTATCCATCCACTGCGAAGGCTGCAAGAGAAAAGTCAAGAAGGTGTTACAGGGCATCGAAGGTACGAACGATGAAACCTTATTTCAGCTCAGAATCGCACCGATCCTCCTATCTTCCTTCTGGATTTTCTTCATAGACCTCTAAAATCGTGCAATAACTCTGCAATTTTTTTATTTCAGGGGTTTACACGACGACGATCGATTCGCCGCAACAGAAAGTTACAGTGACCGGAAACGTCGACGCCGAGACCCTTATCAGGAAGCTCCTGAAAACAGGGAAACACGCGGAGCTCTGGCCTGAGAAAACAGAAAAGAAGAATAAGAAATCAGGAAAGGGGAAGAACAACGAGAAACAAAATGACCCTAATAAGAAAAGTGAAAAGGGTGATGTCGGTGCCGAGGAAGAGAATGAATCCACAGTGACCGTCGATGCCAAATCTGCCTCCACTGACACTGAGAAAAGTAACGAAGGTGGTGGTGTGCCAAATACCAAAAACAACGGCGGCGGTCAAAACAAAGAGACGGCGAAATCCGACGGAAAGAAGACGGAGAATACTCCCGCCGGCAATCAGTCGCCAGCCGTGGAACCAGAGGAGATGAGCAGTGAGAACGACGAAGGACGTGAAACTGAGAAAAGCAGTGGTGGCAAAGGAGGTAAAAAGAAGAAAAAGAAAGGGCGAAAGGTCAATTTCGTTAACAACGATGGAGGAAACTCCGGTGGTACGGCGCCAAGCACTGGATCGGCCGCTGCTCATGGTCCGGTCCATGTGGGACCAACCGGAACTTCGGTCAATTACAGTCCTCCACGTCAGCAGGCCTCTAACTACCCTACCTACGTGGCTCCACCTGTGTACGCCGTGAATTACCATACGGCGTATCCTGCCACCAGCTACGGTGCATCGTATTATGCTAGCCCACCACAGTACACATATACGGCTACGGATTCGTATTACTCACTGCCGCGGCAGCCGTCCGATTCAGATTCTTTCGAGATTTTCAGCGATGAGAACCCCAACGGTTGTGTGATTGTGTGACTGGCGATCCAACGATGGAGATTTTATGGGATTAAACCTAGCTTTTAAGCTTTATACCAATGCATATGAGTATAGACTTTTTCTTTGGGGGTGTTGGTTAGGGTTTGGAACTTTAGATAATTTTGTTACAATGTATATAGAAATCTAAGGAATATTAATAAGGAATATTAATAGTTGATGAATCAATATGAATGGTTTTGTTTTAGGGTTTTTTTTTTTTTTTTTTTTTTTTTTTTATAATAATTATCTAAAAAAAATCACAAGTTGTCCCCTAAATTCAAACCTAAGGTATGTGTAAGTGTTTGAACTTTGAGAAATGAAAAAAAAGAATGTCATGTTTGATGAAGCGTTGAGGCTATACATTGTTCGGGTTTTTATTTACAAGTTTGAGTTTTTCATATAACGATTTACATATAGACGAAGTATACTAAATATCTTCAAAAAAATAACTATTTTTTAATGATTTGATTTGTTTAAAATGTTGTGGGAAGAAGATCGATACGATGGAATGTATATTGAAATGCATAATGGAATAAAGACAGTATTATCGATTTGTAAATAATGAGCATCAATACTTAAAATTGTTAATTCTTCATATCATGATATCAATCAATCAATCTCTTTTACATATTTATTTGTACGGAAAAGAGATTTTGATTAAGATTGAAGATTAAAAGACAAAAAGAAAAGGTTTTAGACTCTTGATGATGATTGGGTGGTCTTTTAACTTTTGCTTTGCTCTTTTAAAGAATAATTCTCTCGTTTTCCTCCTTAAAAATTAGGTTTTTTTTTATTATTATTTTTAATAACTATGTAAAAGAAACTTTCATTGTGAGGTGGATAATAACTAAGAATGGCTAAGATTTTATTTATTTTATTTATTTTTAGTCATTAGGGAGAGGTTTTTGTTTACGGCCGTGGCTTCCACCAAGATATGGGAAGAGTACTGTGTATAATACCAAATTTGCACCTGTAAGGACTGAACGTTAACGGGTGACCGTGTATGTGTATAAAAAACTAGATTTTAGTATTCATCGCAATGAACTGAGAATGAGTTTTTGTAACTCTTAGTCAGCAACGCCCATGAGTTATAGGGGTATATTAACCTTAATGCATACAATGTGCTGACTTAAGTGATGTAGAAGGTGTGATCGCCTCTGATGAGATTCTTTATAGATAAATTCTCTAAACAATCATGACTTAAGATGGAAACAAGGCGATAATATCCATTTTCAGAAAGGGTATATTGAAGGAATAAAGTGTTTAATGAGTGATATATACATCTGAAAATTTGGATATGATTCGAATTCGCATCTATTTCGGGAAATTTGAATTCGAATAATCGGATTCGGATTCAGATGCGAATTCGGATACAGTCAAATGGACCGGATTATGTCCTTTTCATTTAGCTTAGTGTTAAAACGTATATAACATTAGGTTTTAGAGTTTTAAGACGCATATAAACTTAATGTTTATATAGCCATTTAGGTTTCATCTTTTATTCTTAAGATATGAAACTTTTTTTTTTAAATAAATTTTTTCTCGTTTTTCTTACAATTTGTATTCTAAATCAATTTTCTTGATTCGGATTCAGACGTGAATTCGGATATCAATCAAATGGACAAGATTATGTCCATTTCGTTTCGCCTAGTATTAAAATGTATATATAACATTAGGTTTTAGAGTTTTAAGACGCATATAGACTTAATGTTTATATAGTCGTTTATGTTTCATCTTTTATTCTTAGGATATGATACTTTTATTTTAAAATAAAGTTTTTTCTCATTTTCCTTGCAATTTGTATTTTAATTGCAATTTGTATTTTAAATATATTTTCTTGATTCGAAATTTGGTTTTTATACATCTGGCAGATTTCAGATCGGATTCGAATAATGTAATTGGTAAACAGATTTAGATTGGAATAGTGATGTATCCGATTCTAATTCGATCCATTTACATCCCTAAATTACAAAACCCATGTATAATTACGACCGATTTTTTATTTTATTTTAATGACGTGATCCAGTGTGACACACAGCATGGACCTAACACCCATCCATCAGATGGGGTTGGAGTCTATTATATTATACTAATTAACTACCACAGAGCCGCTTACATCAGCATCAGATGGCCCCCACCAGTTCCCACATCTCTGGTGTAGAATATTCAGAGAATCATTGCTCTTTATCCATCTTCAAGATAATATTTTCATTAAAAAAATCTTGAAGATAACATGTGGATTTTTTTTTAGTGCACTGCATACCCTGAAAAGAAAAAGGGAAGACAGGGACTCATTTTCATCTACTCTCATCAGAATGGAATACCCATATCACCACTTCCCCATCATCCTTTTTCAATATGCTAGAAAAATCTTCTAAATTCTTATTCCCTGAAAGCCACCAGAGTCTGCTATTTTTATTTTTAACATGTTTCAAAGGTAGGAATGAAATCCTCTCCATTCTTGGTATTGGATCGAGAAGGGACGGTCCCCATTGATGTGTGACACGTGGGGGTAGGATAAATCCGAACCCTCCATCAGAGCCAGTGCATAAGCCGACAGGGGGTGTCGGCTCACCTTGTCAGCTCGGATGGAGGGCTCGGGTTTGTCCAACCCCCACGAGTCGCACATTAATGGGGGCCACCCCCTCTCCATCCAATACCAAAGATGGAGAGGATTTCAATCCTCAAAGGTAATCCAATAATCATAAGAGCTTTTTTTACGTGTCATCTCTGTGGATATATAGATCCAAAGATTTCTTATTCATATGTCGAGTTTGAGTTTTTATGCGATAACAAAATTCAAGAATACAAAATGATACATGTATATACATGGGATTGAATTTGAGACTGAAATTTGACACGCACCATTCTTCCACGTGGTAGAATCAAATGTTGTTATGTAGTAGTGTTGTACTTCAATGTATTAAAATAACCATTTGAGTTCTTATTTATTCAAGTTTGATAACAAAAAATATGATAAAGTATCCTCCCACCAAGCAACTGACACTGAATTGGGAAATTCTATTCATTGTGAAAGTATGATTTAGAGAATCTATAAAAGGAAGGACCAAAATCTCTTTCCTAGTGCTCCTCTGCAATTATTATGATTAAACATTCTTATTCTTGAGTAAAGGTGACTGATGGGAAGTTTCCAAGGTGGTCTCTGGCCAACCAACTTCTTCTAACACCAGTTGCTCTGCATTGTTATTGTGTGAATCATACAGTACAAGTGGGCCCAGATATTTGTAGAAATAACAAAATTGGGTTCTGCCTCTCTGGTTCATTAACCAGCTCTTGACCAATGAACCTTGATTATCACTCATTGAAGATAAAAAGTTATGGTAGATCATTATAACTTGGGAAGAAATTATATAGAGATGTTTAAAGCATAAAAAATAATTTCCATTTTATGATTTATCAAAAAATAAGTGTTTATTTTGGTTTCCAAAGAAAGGAGAGCAAAGACATGAGGGATAGGACTGTATTGACAAAAAGCTTTAATTACATTTGCTGGAGTTGGACCACCAGGAAGGGAGAAGAAGATTGACTAGGGGAATCCTGACCCAAAAGGCAAATGGATTAGCATATTATGTTTAGTGTATCTTATGGGATGTCATCACCATTTCTGCCACTTGTCAATCATCTTCTGGGAAATTTCTCCCAAGGAACCAGATTCTTTGAAACTTAAAAGTTCAAATCCACCTTCTTTGATAAGCCTCTAAAATACCCAGTTGCAGAGCTGGGGGAAGGAAGTCATGTCAATGCATGCTTTGTGGTATGAAGTCCAATCCACGTTTACACACATAACACAAAGATCACTTAACCCTGATGGAAAGTTAGTTCTTATCATTCCTGTAATTCTACTAGTCTTTAAATACAATAATGACTATAGAAATGGTGGTGCAATAATGTCAACCATAATGCTCATACTGATGATGTTAAAAAGATTATGATAATGATGATTGTGATGGGAAAAAAAGAATAAAATAATGTCAACATGGAATGAATCTGTTCAGGTTGACAAGTTTAGGAGGCTAAACATTGTCAAACCATCAACCTAAAGTCTTCTGTTCAATGAAGATAACAACATATAAAGGCATGTCTAGTAATTGAGGGACAGCTACCACCCCCAAAAAATTTGCAGAAAGATGAGTTTGAGCCATTTGCACAGTTGAATGGGAAAAAGGGACTGTTAAGGTCAAGGATTAGACCCACCTCACCAACAGAAAAGGTGGGAAAAAGCTTCAATGAATTCCCTTCCAACTTCAATTATAAATTATCCAATCAATGTATAGGATGAAATCTCTCTTAGAGAACTATACAATTTTCTATTCATTTACATATATAAATGGAGTAGTAAACATCAGAAGAAGGTTGGAAGCTTTCAGAAATAATACATGTACATGTTTAGAAAAAAGTTATAGATGAACAGACCATACAATTTTAAGTCTGATACAAATAGAAGTTATCAGCCATACGTTTTACACTGTAAATGGTTTGACAACTTGCAGACAAGTTGATGAGCACTGGTTGCTCTCAAGGATGATAACCATAACAGTAACATCATCATGATATTTTCTCCGACCAACAGGGATCCTCATTAATTCTTCTGTACTGAAACCTCCTGGAGATGAACTCTGAATTGGTGATGAAATGGGGACTCGTTCATTCCTTAAACAGGTACATTTATAAGAGAAGTCATGGTCTACACTTACTCAGAGAAAAGTCAGATTATATTTGTTTCAACATCATAAGTCATTTAAAAGTAGAACTGGCCTAAATAGGAGGAATCACAAAGCAGTATTCATGTAGCCAACCTCTAGTAACTGGGGTAAGGCTTAGTGAGTTTTTCTCCACCATCTTCTTCTAGGAGCAAGTTAGATTAAATTTTTCTAGAGTTGGTTGAGCAAGTCGAAATATACCCCCCCAAAAAAAATCCCTATAAGCTGAGTTCATCTAATGAAATGGCATTGAAGGGGGTACCCTCTGCTAAATATGTATGATGCGTCACACAGTTTCCAATACCAAAATTTTAATCATCAGGTTCTTTATTTATTTTTGATTTCATATTTTGTAGCCATTTTATGTTGTAATAATAGTGGTCAAGGAACCAAGGCGAACCAAGGCATTGGAGGTTTGACGAGCTCCTAGGCGACCGATTTTTCAAGGTGTCATAAGAGTGCCTGGGCGCCTAGACGATACCTTGATAACTATGGTTGTAATATTCTTGACATGAAGAATGAGATGGTAGGACAAGTTGGATAAAATCCATAAAGGGAAAACAATCAAATAAACCAAGATACAATGAAGGATAATAAGCACATACACAAAAAAAAGAACCTGGTCTTATAGAATAAGTTCTGAAGTAGATCATATCGACAACAATAAGGGCAGCATCAGGCATATTCCAAGAGGAATTGTCTATTAACTTCCAGAAGACTGTCAAACTAGTCAGATCACTGCACTGAATATGTTGTGGAAAAAAATTCAAATATTTACTATGCTGCTAGGGAAGAATCTAGAAACTCTCCTTCACAAGTTCACATTACAAGGAAAAAACACTTCCAAATCCTGCATGTCTACCTTGGATTTCTTCAAGTTCACACTTTCTACGGGCTTTCCTAAGGGCAGACTTATGACAGTTGCCAATTTCTTGAATGAAATTCAAGGAAAACCATTTTGGATTTGAGACCCCTCTTTTTTTTTGCTTTTTCTCTTTTATGGGGGGTGGGGGCATCATCTTTCACAAATGATGTTTGGTTTTGGGCTGTTTGCATGTGCTTACTACCTTCTGTGCAGCTTCGGTTTCTTTATGATGCAACATACCAATCACCCAATTTTGTAGTAAATGGATGTTCTTTACAACATTTTACATCCAACCAAATGGAACCTAATTAATTACATGTAAAATTTATGTAAATGGATGTTCAAAAAAAAAAATAATAATAATAATAATAAAAAATATATATATATGTATTCCAGGTCACTCATCAATTTTGATATCATGATGTATTGATAAGCAGCACAGTATTTAGACGAAGCTCGCTTAATTAACAGCAAAGTCTAGAATTTTGCCTACCCAAAGCCACTAAGAGAAGTGAGAGTTATTTTATTCATCATTAAACAAGGTAACTGTAAATTATATTTTAAAATATATGAAAGTGTACCCTCACTATTAAGAACATAAAGATCATTCCTGTGCAGAAGCAAGACCAAAATGCAAGTCTCAACTGAAACGAATCCGGGCTGTCCTCCATTCCTGCACAACCATGTACAAGAAGTGATTCTCTGCCAGGCTAAAAGCATGCTGAACCAGACTATCAAGATACTATGCCTTAACAATTCATTTGAGTCTTCCTCCTTGGCACATGGAACTTCCATGGTAACATCAATAACTCATGGATTCTGGAGTACTTCTCTTCTGAGGGCAATTAATTCTGTCCTCTAGAAAATACCGGAGGGAACCATCTGAAGATGTGACAGTGCCCTGCTTTGGTTTTAAATCCAAGAAACTCAGGTAGAATCCAAATGTCTCATAAAATGTTCCAGCAAGAAATTCAGCTGCATCCTGTCCATTAAACCCATCATATATTCCACAGAAAAACTACCTGTTCTCTTCAGAACAAACAGCATGAACTCTATCTTCGCAGGCAATACCACCAGCAACTTGCACTTATCCAGTACTGAGGAAAATCTTCACTTCTAGTAGGAGCATTCATGGATACATAGGGCAGATATTTGTATTTGCCAATCTAACATTAATACATATGGCAGCCACAGATTCGTAGGAGTTTAGTTCCAGATGAGATTTCACATCCACCAATAAAGTTCACAAGGGCTTCCTTCATTTCCATTGCATTGGTAGTCAAAAACTAACTTTAAACTCTCCATCTGGCCTATTAATTATTTCTCCTAGCCTTATACTTAATTAGAAACAACAAAATGGAAACTTCAGTTAAAACAGAGATTGCAGAAATACAGAAGCCAATCACTAGAAGAGTGCAAATGGTCATAGAATATTCCTTAAGTTTAACAACCATATACATCACTAGTTTCAATGACAAAAATTGATAAAATTGATCCTATAAGATCATGAAATCCTGCTAGGGGATCTAAAAAACATATTGTTCTTTTTAACAAGAAAAAACCAGTATATATACAGGATCTGTCAGTTCTTAGTAACATATTGATGTTGCAACCTTTAGAACACAAAAGTCATGTACCAAGAGAATATCCACTTTAGAAGCGACTGCTAGAGTTATGGAGAGGCATCATGTAGTGTGTTGTAAAGGGCTTCACAAATCTCTAGCCATCATAATTCTGTGGTTATGAAATGCTGCAGAAGAGCTTTGAATCGGCACTTGATCAAGTACTGCCGCCAAACAGAGCCACCCAACCATTGCCTGGATCCAGCATTAATCCCCTCGAGTTCCTAAGTACTGTGGTGCACTTATAGCTGATTACCCAGTGCAGAAAGGCTTCAATTTGGAATTAAGAGGGTTACAGTATCTAAGTTGATTTTTATTTAATTGCTCTTTATTTTAGAAGTTTAAACAGAAATCACAACACTCCTCTTCATCCACCAGCTAATTTTGTGAGCAACATCCTCTTCAATCTCCCCCTTATTCCTGACTCAAAAGATATTTAAAATGACAACTTCGGTGTATCCCTTCGTTATGAAATCAGAACTATGCAATTTCTACCCTATTTTCATTACAGTTGCATCCAAGATATGAATTCAAGAAGAGTGCAATTCCTCTGTTATATCTATTTAATCACTTCTACTATTATTCTTGTTGATTCCTTCCAGTTTCCATTTATTCTCAGTACAGAATTCACAATCCCAGATTCTAGGTCTTCAGAAGTTTTAATTCTTGAATTATACATACTCGATCCCAATTCCCATCTAACCCAACCCTATTCCCTCAAACAATTCAACTCCTTCAACCTAATACATGCAAGCTACCCTTGTTTTTAAATTCTGACCCTACATCTTGCCAATGGTTGTGTCCTATTCAAAATTTCTGACCAATTCCTACATACCATTCTCAAAAAACAGTGGAATATTCGTTAATCCTGGGATCTTCATGTTGCCTGAAACCTTTGAAAATTATTCTCAACTAAACAATTGGGATGCGAACACAGAAGAAGACTAGCAAAAAGTACCCAGCATCATAGCAAAAGTAGATCACTTCACGAACCTTACAAGGAGAGCAGCAAAAAGAGAAAGGAAGCAGACCCAACTCACTTTTTACTTCAAAAACAAACCACAGTCTGTAACACAAGAATCGAGAATGCGATAACAATCAAAGACATTAATGTACCCGATAGTATATCTTCTATCCTGTGTAAAAGCAGAACTCAATGTTCTTCAGTGGCGTCGTCTGAATATCAGCCAAATTTAGTACCTAGAAAGGATCAGCTGAATTTTAATGGTGTGCCTTGTTCCATGAGACTTGGGCCTTGGCTAAATTTAGCAGAATGTCTTCTTATCATATCACATTCCATCAACTTCGAAGTTTTTGGCGTTTCAATCAAATACAGTTACCATTACCATTACCATGATTCATTGACCATGGCTAAGCGAAGATCCGAGCTGGAACTGGAGAAAAACTAATTCAGAGTCTAAAAGCTTCAACCACTACTCTGTGTGAATCAAAATTCCTATTTATTTATTAGTTTATTAAGTATCATCACTCTTCCACTCTTCGTCTGTGTTTTCATTCCAAGGTAAAAGTTGAGATAATTATAAAGAGATGTAGCTTTCCATACTGGTCTGAGCGATCATGGCTCTCCATATTATCATATAATTTCATGCCAGTTATGACTGGTATGTGAAAGAAGCGATCTAATTAGGAGTCATTGGTAGCATCTGGAACAAGAGTTATATTGTAATCGTCTCTCAATTACCACATTTTTTTTTGAAGCAAATTAAAATTTGGAATGTAGTAAAAATCATATCAAATTAGAAAAATAAGACAAACCCAGACCAGTGAGAAGGCAAGAGTGGACAACTTTTATGTGAGAGGGTGTGGAAAAGGATCTCCACTTAGGCATTGTGGAGATCTTTTCCCATAATCTATACAACAGCAAGTGCTTGGGGTTGCTCCACCTAGACAACCCCATCTAAATGGGATCAGTTACGTGGATCTTTGTCCTCCAATCAATTCTGTTCGAGGTCATATTTGAAACAATGCCTCTTAAATTGTTGAACTAGTCAAGATCGATGTCTATTTAAGCACAGTAGATTGATCTTTCCTCTTCTGTCAAACAAGAACATCTACATGATCTAATTCCTCCAAGCCTCTTTCAATTCAATCTCCTCTCCAATTTCCATGCAACGAATACTATTAGAATCAGGCTCTTGCAGAAGTTTCTGGTCAGCATTTTCAGGCAGAATAACTGATATGTGATCAAAATGCTAGCTTTGGGTCAGTCAACAAAGTAATGAAACACAATAATTAGATGTTATATCTGGTGCCCATATATTTCACGGGATGATTTTCAATTGGACACGCATGAACAGAGGCAATATGGAACTGAAAGATGAAAGAAACCTTGGTAGAGGATCAAGGGATCTATTAGCAACTTTCATTGATAAAAAGTGATTTTGTATACAAGAAGCTGGGAGAGAATATTTCCTCAGTATCAATGGTATGAGATTGCCCAAAGGACCTGCCAAATATAAGCATTGCAAAGATTATTCATCCTCAACATTGCATGGTAGATTGCCTTCAATTGGAGAAGTAATTAATCAACGGTATAACACACTTTCGTCATTCCCTTCTTTGTTCGAATCTGGCCAACCTGAAAGAAGGATCAAGAGTCAAGACACATCAATTAAATCTGAAGCTCACAATACTACCCAAAACCAGGAAGTGTATCATGCCCTGTTTAAATCAGAAATAGAAAGAGACACTTGTCGCAAACTGTAGCATAAAGAAATCTTATCGCAAGTAGCATGGAATTTTATTTTGCTGGCCAATAATGTCGACCACAAGAGAAAAATAATATCAGCAGTTCAATTCTACCAAGATTCAAGCGGCTTCTAGACATTTCCAAAACAGTTAATGCATGTAATTCAAGCTTGCTGTCCAACTGGTTAGCCCTGATAAGATATTCACTCATATTATGCACAAGAATATCTTACGTCTACCGGGAAGAAAATATGATAAAGAAAAACTAAATCTCTAAGTTTATTCCAACAATAGAAGAAAATTTGTGTATTGGCGACTCTGAGAACTAAAATTACTGTCTTAAGTTCATTTTCAAGATGGAACAAAATTTAAGGTGTGGAAACTCCGTCAATGAATAGGACAAGACAAAATTCATACATGACATTAAAAACTAAGATTCCACCAACACTGGTCAACTGCATTTTGGTTGGGAAAACAGTTTTACGGCTACTTTATGCCAAACACGAACTATTTAAGTGATGGAGTTCTTTCAGTTGTGAAGGTCATAGGACCTGATGGAAAAGTGGAGAATCATCCATGACATGCTGACAAACATATGAAGAGTTTATCATTATCAGGGTGTTGAAAATATCAACAGAAGGTCATCACAGATGATCATCACTGACTCATTAATGTCATAAAGGAGAGTTAGGCATTCTGATATCACAGACAATCAATACCTTCAAGCTCCTGATCTCTGAAATATCCACAACATGCGTCCCTCCACAAGGACATCCAGGATATTCCCCTAATTTTACAATACGAGGAGTGCTCTCCTGCATAAGTTGTGATGATAGTTAAAAACTAATCAGTTTCTTTCAAGCACAGAAGAATAGAAACAGAACAGTAATTAAGCACATGACTAGAATATGTATTTGAGGCAAAAAAAGCATTACGGCTACGTTCATTGTAGAATAGATCAAGTAAGAATATAGTGATATTATAGACTAATGGCAAATCATGTTTCACAACCTATAGGCAATAAAGATTAAGCTTGTGTAGAAAACTTTCTCAATTTTTACCTTCGGAATGTAATCAGGAAGGGATCCACCACAGAGTTCAGAGGCCTCCTCGTAAGACAAAACAGCAGCAGATACCTGAAAATAAAAATAATGATATAATTAAATAACGAAGAGGAACATATCAACCTAATATAAAGCAAACTCTATTAGTGAGAGATTCCAAGCACACCTTTCCTCCTCTTGAAATGAGTGCACTTGCTTCCATCTCTAACTCCTTTTGTTTACTTTGAATTTCATTCTGCGGAACTGCACCTTTATACTCCACAAATGGCCTGAAATTTTCAGGTGGCCCAAATGAGTCCAAAGCAGGGATGGAGCCTTTTTTTTTTGTGGGTCGAATCGCAAGTCAGGCTACAGAATAATAAATTTTCCAGTCCAAGGAAACTGCTTCAATAATTGAGATAAAACATAGTAACAAAAAGAACCTATATGGTGGATTTTGGTCCCTGAGTTTCAATATGGAAACTTGTATGCACTCTTCCATTAAAGAACCTCTAGCCAAACTAGCAGCTTACCTTACCTTTTATATGAAGGTAAAACTATTCAAGAGTCCACAAAAGGTTTTTCATTTTTCCAGGAGAATATTTTCTTCTTATACATGTCCTTAGAATGTTTTTCTCATTTGGAACTTTGAACCTGGCTTGGAATAATCTTTTTCCTTAGATATCTGTCCAATCCCCTTGACTTGATAATCCATGTAACAAGGACACTTCATTTTTTGACTTTTTTTTGGGGGCGGGGATATCAACAGTGTCATGTCTGTTAGATGGCAACATCAACTACATCTTCTGTGTAGACCTACATAAGTTTCACAACAGGCACCATTTCAAACACTTGATATCCATATCCATCATTATGGACTGTGGTGCATGGATGTTAACTTTAAATTGTTATGATCCTGCACTTAAAGAACCAAAAAAAAAAAGGGTGTAGAAGGAGGGGAGGGATGCCTTGTAAGACTCCTATGGCTATGATCATAGGAGGCTGTTGCTGACCTTTATTGGGTGGCAACTAAGCTACCACAGGACAGATACAGAGGCACCACTCACCAATAAAAGCTTGTGCACACAGGCCACTACAGTATCACTGCCCAATATATATTGTGTGCTGGGTCAATAACAAAATAGAAAATAAGAGAAGATGGAGAGAATGAAGATGAGGGAGAGAGAATCTATGTGTTCCTCTACTATTAGAAGTCACTATCTATAGACAAAATAAAAGAGTAAAGTGATAGGTCTAGGACTCCACATGAGAAGGAATCTTAGTTACATTAAAGATATGAATTCCACATGCCAACATGTAAGGAATCCTAGATAAACAACAAAATCATAGTTAGACAATAATACTAGTTTCCTAATTACGTATAATGAAGGGAAAATGATGGCAAAGAGGGTTTAAAGCAAGTCAAATTAATAAGCCCCTTGCTACGTAATTCAGTCAAACAAAAATCTGCAGAGAAAAGTAATGAAAAAAACCACTTATCTTGAAATCTAACCGTCGAATTAGATGAAACTTGGTATGGATGACCTTTGTAATGATTGTGAACACCTTCAGGAGTTTGGGGAGGATCTGAAAAGAACTATAGGAGTTATGAGTCCGAAGCTTGCTGTACCTGCTGTACCTGGTCCCCGATCTGGTTATAGTTCAGCTACTGGATGGAAATTGGTAGCAGATCAGCAAGACTTTCTAGCATCCCCAGCAGAGACAGTGTCGCCGGCCAATATTGATTGATTGTGAACTAAAACAAAGCTTAGAATCTCAAAGAAAGAAGAGGAACAATTGGTTGAGTCTCACAACCTTGAGAGACTCAACCAGAAAAAAAGGGGTTTTAAACTTTACTTTTTGGGGGGAAAATCTAACCACCAGCCAGCTTCTACTCCTCTTATTTATAATGAGAATCCTTACAATTAAAATAGAAAGAGATAAAACTACTAAAACTAAACCTCCTTATAACATAGGAAGGTTTTAATACAATGGAAAGAAAACTTTCTAAATCTGAAAATAGGAAAGTTTCTAAACACTTTTAGGAAACTAAATTTAAGAAAGTTTTAGTTTCCAAACAATTAAAATTCCAAATAACTAACACTATTTTTAGGAAAGAAATAAAAAGAGTGAAAATCTGCTGTTGGTACTGTTCACGTGAACAGTACCGTGAACACTGTTCACGTGAACAGTGTGGGTTGGTCAGCAATTGGGCCTGGCCCAATTTTAGACTTCGGCCCTTCTGGAGAGACTTGGGCTGCATCAGCTCCCCCGGCTTAGAAACATTCGCCTCCGACGAATGGAGGAAAGACATATAGCGATCATAAAAATCGGGGTCGATGCGCTCGAAGTCATCTTCATGTATCCACGTCTTGTCACCACGTGGGTGCCCTTTCCACTTGATTAAGAACGACTGGTAACCTCCACCATTGCGAGTCATAGTATACTTGGAGTCCAGAACATCTTCAATTTGTTCACGGAAGGAACGGCAAACCGTGGAAGACGTAAAGTATGTTCCGATCTCCTCGTCGAATGATGACCCGGAGAGTCAAATCAGCAACGTTGAAAATGTTCCGATAGCCATGCCAGGTGGGAGCTCAAGGACGATGCATTAGTTCCTATTTTCTTCAGGACCTTGTAGGGACCCATCTTCCGTGGATGTAACTTGGTAGCTTCACGGGAGTGAATCTCTCGGAGTTATTCTCACCATCACCATGTCACCGGGCTTAAACCCACAAACGGCGATGACGGTCTGCATTAGCTTTGTATGCTTCATTGCTAAGTGCTATTCGCCGTCGAACACTGCATGTACTTCGTGATATGACGGATAAATTCATCGCCTCAATACTCACACGCACTTGAGGTGGGGTGATACAAGATCGATAGGTCTCTTGGGTTGGATACCAAGCACTATTTCAAATGGTGTACGGCCCGTGGTCGATTGACGGAGCTATTATAAGCAAACTCGCTATGTCAAGAATGGAAGGCCACGTCTTCCCATAATCACGAACAAGGCATCGGAGAAGATTAACCAAGCTCCGATTCACTACTTCGGTTGCCCATCCGTTTGGGGATGGAAGGCAGTTGAGTAAAGCAATTTAGTATTTGTCTTCAACCATAATATCTTCCAAAAATAGCTCATAAATTTCACATCCCGATCCGACACAATAGTCTCAGGTAGCCCATGGAGACGCACCACTTCCTTAAAGAATAGGACAGCAACATGCCTTGCGTCAAAAGTCTCCGACAAGGGAGGAAGTGTGCCATTTTGAGAATCTGTCCACTACTACAAATATAGAGTCATATCGTTCCCTTGTGGATGGCAAGCCAAGGACAAAATCCAACTAATGTGCAGCCATGGGGAATGAGGCACCGGCAATGGTGTGTACAAACCAGAATTTTGTTTGGTGCCTTTAGCGGGTTGACATGCACGACACCGTTGGACCACATTTTGCACATCATGGGGTAAGTGAGGCCAATAGTAAAGATCGGAATTTGTGCTATTGTCTTATCACGACCAAAGTGTCCACCTAAACCACCTCCATGTAACTCCGAATTAGGTATGGCGTAGGGACGTCTTGGGATGCATAACCGTGTTCCCATAAACAAGTAGCCGTCTTGAATCGAGAACTTTGGATCGGTTTCACCTTGCTGTAATTTTTGGTATATAGTACCAAAATCTTCATCCGCTATGTACTCCCCCTTGATATGCTCAATTCCTGTACTTTGGGCTGAAAAGGTACCATCGATTCACTTTGCGGCTCAATGCATCCGCTACTTGGTTCTCTTTTCCAGCTTTATAGTTGAGGGCAAAAGTAAACTCTTGTAAATATGAGATCCACTAGCATGTTTGTGACTAATGGTCCGTTGGGAGTTAAGAAACTTAAGTGCTTCATGGTCGAGTAGAGACGAACTTTTCCAATGAGGTAGTATCTCCAATGTTTGACCACATCTACAAACATAAAATTCTAAATCATAGGTGGAATACCTCTTCTTGGCATCATTGAGCTTCACTGTAGCGCCACCGGATGCTTTTCTTGCATAGGTACCCCTCCAATTCCCGAGTGTGAGGCATCGAGCCACCTCGAAACACGGTCAAAATCAGGTAGGTGTAGGACGGGAGCTTGATTCAGACTTTCTTTATAAGATGGAATGCTTTGGTGGCTGCAGGGGTCCATTGGAACGGACCTTTCTTTGTCTTCATGCACTCGTGATGGGTGCCATGATAGAGCTAAACCCTCGTATGAACCTCGATAAAAGGAAGTAAGACCGTGGAAACTACGAACCTCGGTGAGTTTTTGGGAATGGCCAATTAGTAATGCTTTCAATCTTGGATGGATCAGCTTTTACCCCTTTGGATGTAATAATGAAGCCAAGGAAGACTACCTTGGGAGCATAAAAGAACACTTCTTCAAGTTCAGTACAACTTCTCATCTCGAAGGACTCTCATTACTGGTCGTATAGATCTAGGTGGTCTTCGTGGCCTTTGCTGTATATTAGTATGTCATCAAAGTAAACAACAAGAAACTTACCGATGAACGGTCGGTGTTTGAGTCATTACTCTCATGAAGGTACTAGGGGCATTAGTTAACCGAAGGGCACAACCTTCCATTCATATAATCCGCCTTTCGTTTGAAGGCTGTTTTCCATTCATCGCCGGGCGAATACGGATTGATGGTACCACCCGAAATCAAGCTCGAAAGACAAGCCGCCAACATATCCAACATATCATCAGCCGTGGAATAGGGAATCGGTATTTGAGGGTGATTTTGTTGATTGCTCTGTCGATGCACATCCGCCATGTTCCATCTTTCTTAGGTGTCAAGAGTGCGGTACGGCACATGGACTCATGCTTTCTACAATGAAGCCCTTGTAATAGTTCATCCACCCGTCTTTTGAGTTCTGCATGCCGTAGGGACTTAGGCGGTATGTGGGCAGGTTTGGTAACACGACCAGGGACTAAATCAATTGCATGTTGTATGTCCCTCATTGGTGGCAACTCATTAGGTAATTCTTCCGCAACAAGATCTGCAAAATCGACAAGATAGATTGTATAGGGTGGGGGAAGGTTAATTTTTCAGGGGTACAACTTCCCTAGCCATGAGGGCTATCATTACACCTCTTTCTTTACTTGTTTCTTAAAGTCTTGATTGAGTATCAATAATGGGTGATCAATTTGCTGTCCAGCCTTGAGGATGGTCCTTTTCCCCTGTTTTTGCTAGTAGGTTGGCTGGTCCTTCTTAGAGCTTGAAGGATTTGTTTAGCCCGGTTGTGCAGCTCGTAACCTGTTTTCTCGGCTGGTACATTAATGGGTTTCAATATCATGGGCTTCCATCAACATCGGCAACATTGGTTCTGGTACCTCCAACCAACACATCATGATCATATAACCATGGCCTTCCCAATAGTACATCAGTCAATATCATGGGGATAACGTCACACCATACCGTATCATTGTAGACCCGCCTGTAATGAATCAAGCACCTTGACTTACTTCAATGTATTACCGTTGAGAAGTGAGACCTTGTACGGTTGAGGATGAGTTTCAGCCTCTAGTTTAGCATCTATTACAAAAGCTTGTGCACAACATTAACACGCTACCGCTGTCCACAATAATTTGAGCAAGCTTAGGTCCACTGGACATGCGGGTGGTAAAAATACATGCGCGCCAATCTTCCCTTGATTCGGCCACCAATATCCGACTCACAACATGTATTCCAAGGGATGCTTCATCTTCTTCATAGTTATACCGACACGCCAGGCGCATTATCATAGGGAAACTCTTGTGGTTCCCACACTTGGGACCAGCATCCACAAGCCACTAAGGAATTGCCTTCACTTTCTTGACAATCCCTGCATAATGGCCATAGGCATTACAATGATAGCATTGAACACGTTATGGGGTTATTGGTCCCTTTCCTTCCCAACGTGGGAGTATGACGAGTGCAGCCACTGCTCTTGGGAGTGGCATGGGTTCTTGCCCATTAAAATTTGGGGTATACCTCTGAGGCTTTAGAGTTCTTCACTGAAAAGCTTTATCAACACGCATTAAGACTTACAATATCAACCACACCCATTTTTCTCTTATTTCAGTCGTAGTCCCAAACGGAATCGAGATACATTTGATCACATTCCGTGACACCCCTGCACATAATTGATCAAATTGGTATACATATCTTCCATACTCATATTACCTTGACGGAGATGTTCGTTGGTCATGCACCCTGAAGGACCGAGGCAAATACTTTTCTTCATTCTTCCTTCATCTCCTCCCAAGTAGTGGGTTCTCTCGACCCTCATGGACTATATTCAGTTACGCCACCATCGGCACCCCCCGTGTTTAGGGGCCAATGCTTTTAGGTTCGGGTAGACCATCAAGTGTCATCGGGCTTCACCCATCATGAAAGCTTGGGGTCTTGTCTTCCATGCCTTAGTCCTTCCCCTTATGGGTTTGTGGAAAATTTCACATGTCCCCCTTGTACTTTGTCATAAAGGCAGTCACCCCCCAATTTCGCTGATAATTACTCGAACCTCCTCTTATTTGTTAAGTATGTGTCATACAAACCCTGTCCGGTTATGACAGGTTTGTTAGATGATGACATATCCTTCAATAAAATGTGTTAATGTAAAAAATACCCTTGGACCCTGTCTCTTCTTCTTTGAAGGTAGAGTATAAATCTCTTAAAACTTAGGTAACAAAGGAAAGAGAAAATGCAACAAAGGAGGAAAGGGAACCAGAAAGATTCCCACAACGGTAGGAAGAAATACAAAAATGTCTTAAAGTAGGAAGAAATTACTTGTCAGGAATGTCATTCGAGTTCAATCCACGGAGTTTAGTTGCTGCTCTCAGGGCTGACCTCCAACTTTCCACTGTCTCTCGGCCGAAGCGCTCTTCATGCTCGCCAAAAGGCTCTCCAAAGCTTTCCTTTTGGTGTTATACATCCAATGGATCCACACCCGTAAGGAAAATTGGGAAAACCCTAATTTGGCAATGCTTTTCCCAGCATTCCATAATCTGGGAGAGCTCGTCGAGATACCATCTCGAATTAGCATACTTCTTCAAGAATATGATAATGGCGAACCTTGATTCCTTGATTACCTTTTCGAGCGATGCAGATATCGACTCTCCTACTTTCAGTTTCTCATCATCCATCAATGTTTTGATCCCTTCTCCGTCGAGGGCGACATAGAGGGCATGTGTGAAATTGTTCCATGTGTCCTCTCCTCTGAAATTCAAGAATACATTGTAAGTGTTACGATAACTGATACTGATATTGCTGGCTGTACTATTTCCGACAGTGATATCTTGTTAGCTTTAGTTGTTTATTGTGTTTTGATAGTTTCCTTAGTTGTCATTATTTCCTCCTTATTTCGTATTTTCTATTTTTGGAAATTTCCTTGTAATAGTTTGGTAAGTATTTTCTCTATAAATAAAGGTTAAAGGAGAGGAGAGAGGCCCTATCGAATTCAGTACTTTGCCGTATTCAAACTCTCTTCCTTTCTTCTTCATTCTTCTCTCTCTCTCTCTCCCCTCCTGGTTTACCTTTTTATGAGATTGTTACTCAGGGATTGCTGAAATTAAGTCTCATCTAAACAAACATTTTCAAATGAAAGACTTAAGACTTCTTCATTACTTCCTCGGTATTAAAGTTGTTCAGAACCATACAAGCATCAGTCTATCCCAACATAAATATGTACTTGATCTACTTGGTGCTAAGCCAGCTGAAACTCCCATGGATCTTCATCAGAAATTTAAAACTTGTAATAGTCCTAAATTTTTTGATGTTCATCAGTATAGACGTCTGGTTGGAAAGCTAATCTACCTTATTGTTACATGGCATAATATTTCCTTTGCATTTGGGATGGTCAGCCAGTTTATGCAAACTCCTAAGATTGTCCATTGGGAAGCTGTCTGTCGTATATTACGCTATCTCAAGAAGTCTCCTGGCACCGGTCTTATTTATTCCTACCATCGTCATCTGGATATTGTGGGATTCTTTTATGCTGATTGGACTGGGCAGATGGTGATAGACGTTCTACTACTAGTTACTGTACATTTGTTGGTGGCAATCTTGTCACCTGGAGAAGTAAAAAACAGACTACTGTCTCTAAATCGAGTGCTAAATCTGAATACCGTGTTATGGCATAGACTACGACTAAATTACTATGGTTGAAAAATCTTCTGCAGGAATTGGGGTTCCCTATCTCTCGCCCTATGGCCTTGATGTGTGACAATTAAGCTGCAATCTATATTGCAAGCAATCCAGTGTTCCATGAACGTACCAAGCACATAGAAGTGGATTGTCATTTTGTTCGTGATGCTGTTATGAAGAAGCTCGTTGTCACTCCTTTTGTTTCATATTCGAATAAGTTTGCTGATATACTCACTAAGCCCTTGTTTGGACCAGCATATCGTTTGAACTGTTACAAGCTTGGATTGGGTGATCTATACACTCCAGCTTGAGGGAGGGTGTTACGATAATTGACTGATATCGCTGGCGGTACTATTTCCGCCAACGATATCTTGTTAGCTTTCGTTGTTTATTGTGTTTTGATAGTTTCCTTAGTTGTCTTTATTTCCTCCTTATTTTGTATCTTCTATTTTTGGAGATTTCCTTGTAATAGTTTGGTAAGTATTATCTCTATAAATAAAGGTTAAAGGATAGGAGAGAGGCTGCTATCGAATTCAGTACTTAGTTGTATTCGAACTCTCTTCCTCTCTTCTTCATTCTCTCTCTCTCTCTCTCTCTCTCTCTCTCTCTCCTTCTGGTTTGCTGTTTCTAGTTTACCTTTTTGTGAGATTGTTACAGTAAGTCATCGAGAGGATGAAGAAGACTGGACAACAGTGATTGGGCGCGACAATCAATCTGAAATAGAATAGAAGAACTCTAATTTGATCCGAAGAAAGACTGAAATTAAGCTGAATTGAGAAGGATGCGAGAAATCTCCAAGCTAATGAGAAAGAAATGGAAGTCGAGGCACGGAGGGATTAAAGAATGCAAATGCAAGCTAACGGTTAAGGCTGTCCAGTGACAAGGCAATTACCAGGTGGCAAAAAATGGATTGTCGAGATTAGGCTGCTACCATCCTCAACCTCCTCGAAGCAATGGCTACTGACGACCCCAACATCTTTCATTCTCTCTCTCTCTCTCTCTCTCTCTCTCTTATGGACTATGAGAAGATGGAGGTAGAGGCTCAAATATCAAATGGGGTGTTAATAATAGGAGGGTAAATAGGTCATTTTGCAAATTCCGTTAACCATCTTAACAAAGTGGGGTATGGTTGTAAATAATGTCGAAGTTGGGGGGTGGCTGCCTTTAAGGCAAAGTTTAGTGGAGGTGCGTGAAATTTTCCCATTGCATTAAAGATAAGGAGGACTAAGCAAGAATTTAACTTAATTCTAAAGATTAAGAAGGCAGCCAGCTTGGACAGCTGAACAGCACTAAGCTAGCTGACACCTAGACAACAGAACCAAAACTATACAATCTTCAATAGGATCCTTGTAAATATTTTGGTGTGCTCCCATAAATTTTGAACTAAAATATTTGTTTGGTACAATTAGATCTAAAAGAGAGAAGAGGTGATGCAAAAAAAATTCCTTTTTGTTACTGATCTAACATAAAACTTAAATATTCATCCACAAAAATAAAAATAAAATAAATAATACCCATCAGGGAAATGATAAGCTTTGCCTGGTTTTAAATGACCCCAGCCTACTTTTCCCATGCAAATATCCAACAAGTGTCCAGCTGAATGCAGTCTGCGTAAATAGAATAAGTAAATATAATTAACACACAAGTACAAGATAAGTGCCTAAACAATAGCAAGGATTAGACCTAGATATCAAAGTGATAACATGTCTGCCAAATCAAGTCTGATCGCCAAAATAACTCAGCAATTAGTTTCAGGCCAGGAAAAAAACTAATCAAGTAACAATGCATAATATGATGATTACAGTCCAAGCTCTCAGTAATTCCACAAAGAGGCATGAAGTACGAAGCTTTATGAAAATGACAAGACAACCAGCAACCGTAAACAATTGACAGAAGAGGAAGTACACCAGCCAACAATTCACAAGTGGCCAAAGTAAAACTATTCAGATGCAAATAAAAAAAAAAATTTAGAATAGAGGAGAACCTAGCATCCATAATAATCCAAAGAAATGGATGGAGTGTATCAACTTAGTTCCCTCAACAATTTATTCATTTATATGTGATTAAAGTTATTCATTTGTATGTGTTGAACATGAACTTAAGGGAATGGATTAACAACTTTTGTTCTTTTATGTAAACAACGAAAAATGGATCATTTTGACGTACAGAATAGCATGTCAAGTTTATTACCCATGAGTTTCTATAACAAATCATTAGCATTTGAAATAGGAAATTTTATAAGGACCACTCAGTATTCAGTACAAGTTCCTGTGTAAGCGCAAACTGTATGGGGGTATCTAAGGCAAGGTTATCTTGAGTCTTCAATCAAGCCGCAAGCCCATTGTTGTAAAATATAAACCAGTCCCAGTTAAGGGTAGGGATACAAAAGTTTATTAATGTGTACAGTTTTCAACTAAGTAAATCGATACCTGGAATTGAGATTGCGTCGAGGTTCATCCACGTATAAACAAACCTCTTGCCCTTTCCGCAATTCAGGGTCCTCATCATTGCCAGACTTCTCAAAAAACCCATAATGAAAAACCTAGTAAAGGACAAAAGTCAACCCCCAAATGCCTGATTGCCGTTTGGGGCAAAGGAAAGAAAAGATGGGAGGAGGGAGGGATGGGAAAAAAAAACATCAGAAAAGAGACATAGGTGGATTTGATGGGAAGCATGACTCACTAATCCATCTTTCAATCGAGCATCTTGGACAATGAACTTTAAATCGGAGGCGCCATGGGTGACGAAACCAGTATCTGATGGCTGACCGCCACCTTGGGGATGGAATATGGTGGAATCCAGGATCAGAGCACACCGACCATCCTCACCCTATAAGATTTGAAATTAAACACTATCACGTCATATGAAAGGATTTTCAGAAACTTGTATTTTTGTTTCTTCTTGTTAATTCGTGATTCACTGAAGAAGAAGAAGAAGAATTCAAGTAAACGGAAGAGAGAGTGCTGACCTGACTGCACGAGATGAGCAAGGTCTTTGAATGGAGTTTCCACATGTCATCGAAGTAAGTGAGCTTAGTAGCTTCTATTGAATCCATATCAAGTTGCCAACCACTGATCTCCTCCAAACTCCTGCAAGCTAGCACCTCTCCAGGAACCCGTTTGCTGGTAAATCATAAATGTTGATATTCTGGGAGGAAAGATGAAATATGTGGACGATACCCCTTCCGCACCAGAGCAAATGCAATGTACCTTCCTCGCGCAAGTCCTTCTCAAAGTTGGCAATTTTGAATCAGGCGAAAAAAAAGTCAAGAAAAAGTAACGAACCAGGGGAATTCGGATCAGTGCATATACATGTATTCTCTATGGATCCATCACCGTTCATGCAGGATAAAACCCACTTCGAGATTGTGGGACCCTTAAAATATGAGACGATAATGAGATTTAGAATACAAGCGTCCTCAACGGTCCGAATGGAGTTCCAGGGCTGCACAGATGCAGGAAACCTAATCCCTCGTTCGGTATCCAAATCCTCGTATCCGAATCGTCTCCTATGCGTACGGGCATAGGAGAGGAAGCGGAGATCATCGGATGACCGTCACGTGGAAAGGCGGTCATCTGACGGTGTTAACCAAAATTGAAGAAACAGAAACTGGTGTGCGTCTTATACACTGGAAAACATGCCCATTTTGAATCTGTTTCCAAAACAACAGAGGCGAGGCAAAAGAAAAAACGAAACACTGGTTTCTGGGAAAGAGAAGAGGCGGAGAGGAGGCGGAGTCCGGATTCACCAACCAGAAGGCATCTCTAGTAGGAGACGATTCGGATTCCAATCGCCTCGTCTCTGCTCATAACTAAATATCCCCCCTGAAAAAGTGAAAAAAGGAAAACCCCAAATCATTTCTTGCTCTCTCGAAAGCGTAAAAGCAACCAACTCCTCCATTCAGAATTTCTTGATGGCCCTCTTTATTCCATGAAGATCTCTCTCGTGTACGTCTCTTTTGTAATAGGACTTCCACCACTGAAAAAAGAGTAAAATTGCAGACAAACCCTATTTTTGAACTTTGATTTTACTTCATGGAACTGTCAATTTCTACGGTAAATTCGCCCTCGTTGCTGTTCGAGCTCTGAATCAAACCTCCTCAACTCTGCTCCTTCAAACAGTGACTCTGGCTGTTTTTGTGTTGCATTAGGGTTTCAGAGTTTGTAATAATGGCGCCTGAAGAGATGGATTTGGCTCCATAGCAGCGGATGGAGAACGGATTGAATTCTCAGATGGTTTTCCAGGACGAGGCCTTGCAGTTCTCTGGTAGGAAAACCAAAGAAGTGAGCGATTTTGTTGATGAGAAGATGTTTTCGGTCTGGCGAGATCGGTTTTTTCGGTCGGCACCGGGGGAGCGACTTTCGTTGTAGTATATTCGATAGCTCTCCGGGACGGCAGGAGCAACCTGAAAATCAGAATTGGAATAATGGCGATGGAAGCACTGGGACACCTAGTGGTGAGGGATTGGAAGGAGAGGAGGAAGATGATGATGAGGATGAGGATGAGGAAGATGAGGTTGACGAAGTTGATGGTGAAGTGGAAGGCTTGGTTGCAGTCGACGATGACAATAATAAGAATAACAATAACAGCAGTAATTTACATAACAGTTCGGAGAAATTACGCAACAAGAAAACAAATTTATAGAAACACCATTCTTCCTTCGGTATGAGAATTCAATACCTTTCTTCTTCTGTTCTTACTTACAAGGTCTTGTCTTATGGAGTTTTTATGTTTTATTCGGGGTTTTATGTCGAGAATAGGTTCAGACAGGGGAGTATTGCTGAAGGACGGCAATGGTGTTCAAAGTGAACAACAACACCGGATCAACCATTTTGAGAATGCAGTCACAATTGCGGAACTGGAAATGTATTACACTCAGTTTCTTCAATTTTAGTTAACACCGTCGGATGATCGCATTTCCACGTGGTGGTCATCCGACGGTCTCCTCCTCCTCTCCTATGTCCGTACGCATAGGAGACGATTCAGACTCCAAATCCTCTCTGATGGGAGTCGGGGAGCCAGGAAAGAGAGGATTTGGAGACATCATGTCTATCTATTTTTAGGATAAAAACAAAAAGTTAATTGACATAAATGCCCCTAGATACCTTTTCGGTTGATGTTGATGCATATTAGTTGCATTGTTATCTTGGGATCAAGGTTCTAAATCCAGGTATCGAACATGGCATCTGTCATATCCAAAACTGATCCTGATCGGATCAATATATGAATCCAATGGAAAGTTAAAAGGCATTCAATACCATATATTATAATATTAAAACAAAATATGATCAAGGATAGATCAGATGTATAATATCTCGTATTCTTGGTTTTCAAAACTTTATTTTATCATTTTCTTTATTTAAGTTAATTTACGAAAACAACCTCTCTGCGTTGCGAGAATAAGGTTGTATATCTTCTCCTCCTCCCAGATCCCATTTTAGTAGAAGCCTCATGAATTGGAATGCCTTTTTTTTTTTTAATTAATTTATCCACAAATTTGAACTCCCCCACTAAATTGTCAGACCCAAATCCTCTTCTCCCAAGGGTTCGGGAGGAAAGTCGACTCCCACCTGTCGATGCCCGACACGTGGGGGTCGGCTAGATCAGAGCCCTCCATCTGAGTCGATGCATAAGCTAACATCCTTTGTCGGCTCATCTTATCTGCTTGGATGAAGGGCTCGAATCCAAACGACACCTAAGCATCGAGCATCGGCTATGGGAACTCTCCTCCCCAACCCTGAGAGAAGATGATTTGAATCCCTAAACTGTCACCTGATAGATATTTAGGCCATCCAAAAAGATATTTCTCTTTGTAACCATTCAAGAAACAAATCCTACTTGTCATTTGTCTCTAATGCAAGAGCATGAATACCTTTGTCTACTATATATATATATATATATATATATATATATATATATATACATTTTTTTTTTTTTTTGAATTAAGTACTTCTTGGAATTAATTAGGGGTCTTTCTATATATCACCAGCAAGTGTCAATGATCTATCATTGACGTGGATTATCTTAATTAAAAGATGAATTTAATGTTTTATTAAACTGATGATTGGGTGTTAAAGCCTACCAATGGCTGGCTTAGGATTGAAGGGTGGAAATACCCTCAAGCCCTTCTGTCTTTTTTCTTTTTGGTAGACACCGGCCCTCAACATTCAATGTACCACGTGCCTAAATTATCAGGTAAAAAAAGCACACCAGATACTGTACCTATGACCCATGGTTGCCAAGTTTATATTCTGATCTCTGTTATGATTTTTTTTTCTTTTTTTCTGGTAAAGGATCTCTGATATGATTGATTCCTATGTTGATTTGTAGATTAAATGTTGAATTTTTGTAAAGTAATTCATTATGGATTGAGAATCTATTCTGAAGAACAGATTCATTGTTCATAGAGTGGATATGGTGAATCCAGCAACTGTCATTTGATACCTTTTCCATGCTAAAAAGAAATTCTGTGATCTATACTACCTCTCCATTTAAATGGAATAATTTTTATAAAAAGTACTTCAAATTATTTTTTAAATCCACCATCTCTGTCCTTTCTCTCCCATTATCTCCCATTGCCTTCTTTGCCATGATCATTTCGATCTGTTATTTGATTCTTTCTTATTTTAAATTATTTTCGATCATTTCGAATCAGCTAGTACTATTGGAGCGATACTCAAACTGAATCGGTATCAAATCAGTTTCGGTAACAGACGATGCCTTGAACTAAAACCTCGCCTATAGCTTCAAACAATTGGTTATTAACAAGTTGGAGGAACCCAAGTGTGCTGAAATCCAATTTCCTATAACAAAGTAGATAATAGATGTAATTCTCTCTTCTTTTTTTTTTCGTCAATTGTTCAGACCTTCAGTCTTACTAATCCCGCGGGTCCATACTAACCCCACAATCACATGAATCGAGTCATTCTAAAGTTGAATAAGAACCATTCCATTTACCCAAAAAAAAAAAAAAAAAATACAAGTTGCTTAATAATGTCTGGAATCGTATCTCTCAAAAGACAAAAAAAGCAATCCACTTGAAACAAAAATGACAGATGATACTTACACCAGCATCTCCCATTGGATAAGTGGGTATTATTCTAAATTCAATGGTGATGCTTTTTCCCTTTTTTTTCTATTATTCTTTTTCAAAGATTTAGCTTTTGGGGTAGGGCCCACTTGTATAGTTGCATCCTCATCATCCAAAACCATTAATTAATTAAACTGAGGTGTTGTCCATTAATTCCACAGATATAACCAATCTGGTTGTGGTTTTTTCTCTATAAATGATCAAACACAATGACCTTCTTTTCTTCCAATATCTCTATTTCTCAAATCCTTAAGGTGGCCTGAAAAGAAGATGAAGCCACAGCACTTACCCAGTGACAGTTCTATGGTTCATGAAGCAAAGAAAACAATGGGAGAGAAACTAAAGAATGTTTATGATGGTGCTAAAGTTTCACTGGCAAGGAAGATTGCGTCTCAGAAGGGAAATGGTGACTCAGTTTCCCAAGGAATTGAGAGACGAAGAGCTTCAAACTCAACCACTGAAGACCCCATTAGAACTATTATGTTCTTGGGTTCCTGGAATCACACATAGTCAAGAAGCTTGAAGCCTGATTTTCTACTGATTCTCTGGACTCAGTGAGCACTGAAAGAAAATGAAAGAAAAATTGTAAAAAAGATCACTCCCTCTGGGTTTGAAGCTTGAACCCAAAATACATGTTGCCATCTCAGGAGATATTTGATTCCAAGTTCTACTATCTGGGCTGATAAACAAGAATTATCATCCTTGTTACTCGTAATTCTTTGGGTTTTGCTGCATGCTTCTCCTTCTCTTCCCTTTTTGTTTCTTTGTAAATAAGTATTTGAGTTCAGCTAGTTCTCTTATATTACTTATTAGTGCTCCATTGTATAGGCCATGAATAACATTTCTCCGGCTCTCTAACTGAAATTAAATTGTCTTTCTCTTCAGTTCAATGGTGAATTTATTATTATTATTATTATTATTTTTTTTTTTTGTGGGGGGAGGGGGTAAATGTTCAATGGTGAACGATTAGAGGAAAAAGAGAGAATGGGTGCCAGCCAAGCTTTTGTGTTCCAACGGATCCATACGGATGTATGGATCCCATTATTGTTTGGATTGGGTCATTTCAGGTTAGATGAGAACCATTCCACTTGTATCCAAAACAAGAAAAAAAGAACACTTAACATACTGTGTGAGTGACTCAAGGTGGTAAGATTAGTTGTAACTGAAAGTCATCCTATAATTTTATCTCTTTTCCCTTCGTTGACTCTTAAGGCAAATTACTGTTTCGCTCTTTCCATTTAAAATGGTGGAAAAAAAATTCCAGTAAACTAGGATTTTCTAAGAACCAAAGACGATATAACCAGATTTCCTTTCAATTGAAAACCACTAAGCTCATTTGGGGGTACCTGGGAGCACTGTTAGCTAGAACGGGTGGTGGCAAGAATAGGGGGGCCATGGATTGTGGAGGAAGAAGAAGGCTACTTGGCCTTTCTCCACGTTTTAGTCCCACACTACACTAAAGGTTAGAAAGGACGAAAGTCTATAAATAAAGGTTACTGGTTACGTGACTACTTATAAGTTGAAAGTCGGTGATTTAATTTTTTTTAAAAATCGAATCGAATAGACCAATAACCAACTGACTGATTTGAAAAATATTTTATTTTTCCAACCCCCCATTTAACTGCACTTATCATGTCTCTAGGCACGTTAGTATTAAAATCTATTGAAATGTCTGTGTCAACAGACCTTTTTTCTTTGTACTTACCACTTGTTCAAAAGCTTAGTAACTTGCAAACAACATCGGTTTGGGTTGGTTTCAGTTTTTTCTGAATCGGTTTCTGTTTCATACCGATATAACTCAAAACTAAATCATCAAAGAGGTGTTAGCTCGGTTTTAGGCTGGTTTGATTTTGAGTTTAATCAGGTTTGCTTAACGGGTTCTTATTGGTTTCAGTCTGGAAATTTTCTCTCTTTTCAAGCTACTTGCGTTCAAGTTGGGGAACAGGCCATGAGTGGATTAATACATACTTATGTGACAACAAATTACTAAGGCAATATGGATCCAAAAATCCATTGACCCAATGAAAAATTGACATGTGACTGATATCGTATATAATAATTTTAAAAATAATTAGATCCAAGATCGATAAAATCAAAAACCGATACGAATTAATGGATACGATACTGATTACTTGAAGTCTTGAGCTATGATGCCAAGTGTGGATACACTGACACAGCCCTTCAAGCTAAGTCTAACATTATGCCTCCTTTTGTGTGTTCTTGGAATTCTATGTATATGTGGGCTTGCCATTCGTATAACATGGAGAGAGAGGTTTATGAGGTTACAAGTAGGATAAGCAAGCACCTAGAACTTAAGGGTTATGTGCCAAAACCATCTTTGATCTACTACAATATAGATGAATAGCCTCTATATCCAATCAAAATATGGCTTGTATTTATCCTTCTATGTATTTTCATTGATTCAAACAGAGATCGCTTGAAAATTTGAGGGGCCATGTAATTTCAAAAAGGGATCGAGAAAGTTCTTTGTCCGACTGTACCCTTACGCGCTTTCAAATGGGGATGAAATGATCACTCCACCCCTAGTCATTTCACCCCCTCATGGGAGGGCCCATGGGGCATAGCCAAATAGAGAACCTTGACCCCAAAAGAATTAATTAATTGAAAAACTATATATACGTTTGTATATGGATAGCTCCTGTACCGCAAGCTTTAGTGGCATGTCCGGGTCCAGGTGAACACTGGGGTATTTTTTATTTTTTTGGTGGGGGGGGGTTCCTACCAATCTATCTTCTCAATTGGGACTTTAACTACCACTACTTAGAATTTAGAGAGAGAGAGAGGAGGAGAGGGGAGGGGGGAGGTAAGATCGTCTGTAGCACCCTAGTGTAGCAGTAGTGATCATGACCATTGAGAGTGCATCGGGACACATGACTGATGCACTTTTAATGGTCAAGATCAACGCTGTTATACCAAAGTGCTATACACAATTTTTTCCTAAGAGGGAGGTGCCTTAAAGGATACATGTATTGTCATCCCTTTTTTTTTTAACTCCTACAAAGATATAATTTGGGCCTGGGCGACTCTGAAACTTGGCCCATGCATCTTAGACCCAAAAATATCTGGGGCAGTCCCACCAGTTTGATGATGAGTTTGGGCTGGCCAGAACTAATGTTGGCCCATCTTTTTTTTTTCAATTAGATATGGCCCATCTCGTTTCTTATGCCTGGAGCTAGAGGGATTATTACCTGCAAGACTATGGGAAAAATGATTTGACTACCTGATGTAAACACATTTTACCACAAAGATAGTAATGCTGCCAATAATTGTTGAAATGACAACAATATATGTGCATTCTTTTTCATTTACAGAACATTGCAATAATGGAGAAAATTTTCCAAAAACCTAGAGTCAGGATCATAAATGACCCTGCCCGGTCTCTCCTAAGTATTGAATGCCGGTTGTTCTAAGAAAGATCCAAGACTCCCTCTAGTTATAAGTTCGAACTTTTGGGTTCGAAAGAGAGGCAAGGAGAACATTTCGCCATTCCAGTGTTTGAACGCATGCTCAACTCAGTTTGACAGCTTTCTTTTTTCCTTGAATGATTGTCACACCTTTTTCCCAAGTTTATCATGATTTTTTTTTTTTGGTAAAAAAGTTTTATCTTGAATTCAAGAAAACAAAGATATCCTGTCTTTTCTGAAATCAAGCAGAGCCCAACTGGGATGAAAGATTTTTGGCTTAAAGCCACATAGGGTTTTTGAATTAAGGAGGCTAACAGGATCATTTGAGCCTACATAAACATAACTTACAGTCTGAACCCTAATATCCTAATTAAGGAACCTAAACCATATGCAGACCTTGGAATGACAACCTTGCCCTGCTGACAAAATCCACATACAATTATCTATGAAGGGCATGCAATGGGTTCTATATCTACTGGCTTAGGTTAGTAGAAGAAATATGATATAGTACTCAACACCCAATCAAGAACAATCAAGCATGTCTAGGTCTCCCTTTAGTCTCAAAAGTGTTGAAAATAACTTCCACATAAGAGATGGATGCTAACGTAAGGCCAATAAAAGAATATGCACTCATTCAATGCGTGCATGATCAGTACTCCTCTCTCTCTTTCTCTCAAGAGAAAGCAAGTTAGCCCTAGCAAAATGAGGTATTTGCAGGCTACCTCAGCATATCATAGCCAATAGTATATGGACTATGAGGAACACAACATGTCATCTAATCTACTCTTTGAAAGTTGGAAGACAAAGACAGAAAAGAGAAAGAAAGGTGGAGCAACAACACATGTCAAGGGTTTCTGTTTATGACTTTTATGTCATATTATGGCCAGCTTTCTTCTTCTCATCCCATCCACCTCTTTGTGTCCAAAAGTCTGTCTCCATTATCCTCTATGCAGAATTAATGTACAAACTTCTTCCCCCTTCCCTCCCCTTTATTCAAAGTGTTTCTTTATGTTTTTCCTCTTTTGTCTACTTGCTTTTTATCTCCACACGCTGCACTTGCAAATGGGTCTATATTTCATCACTCTAGAGAATGAGAGTTAATTCTTATATGTTGTGCAATGGTGTTAGATTAGTCAGACACTCACTAATTCATCGGACAATGAAGGTGATGTAAATGGATAGTCAGAAATCCAAATTTGATTGGCATCTGAATCAGTTTAAGGGTATCTATATTGAATCAGGGATATCCAAATCCAAATTATTTTAATACAAAACATAATATATCCATCCAATAATAAAAATTTAAGTAACTAATGATCTAAAAGTTTCTTGAAGATTTGACAAGCTCTAGAGAACAAGGAAAAGAGAATTATGAGACTAGGTTAGGAGTTTAGTTTCACACCCATTACCAAATAGTCTTCAGCTCCCTTATACCCCTGAAAGCTCTTCCATTTATATATTAGTTCAAACTTTTAGGATGAAAACTTTACATGGTGTTAGAGAAGGTTTTCACCATCTCTAATCTCCATGTTTCAATAGTTTCAGTAGTTGTGCAGGATATTGTTGGGAGTTAAGTCTTACACTGACTACCAAATAGTCTTCAGTCCCCTTATACATCGGAGAGTTCGTCCACCTATTAGTTTGAACTTTTAAGATAGAAACTTTAAAAACTAAGACAATTGAAAGACAAAGATTGAGAGTAAATCATATCCGCTGGGAGGGAGAAGGTTCGGGTTACATACGTCATGGACACAAATGAATAACTGAAAATCTGAATCTAATTTGCATACGCATCTGTTTAAAGGTATTTGGATTCTATCATAATTACATCCGTATCAGTTTGTATCTAATCCGCTTACATCTCTAGGTCTGTGGCATCAAACGGTCGGCTCTAGGGCCCAAAGTGTAGGAGATTTGGATAAGGACCTATTCTTTGGATGCTGGATGCCACATCCAAAGGGCTGAGTAGGCTGACCATCACAGAAATGAATTGATCTATGCTATACCTTTCAATGGCTTTTTCATCTTCAACCTCTAGCGGGCAATGGGGGGCAGCATAATTTGGTAAGGGAATCAAACGCGCTAGAAATGGCAAGAAAACAATTGCAACTTTCTCATGCATTACTACAAAGTTCCTGGAAAAGGAAAAATGGGTGTCCCAACTCTAAGCCACTAGGCCCAATACCACTATGCCTTTTGCTTAGAATCATTGGAGTGATGAAGGCAAGGGTCCCAAATAAATCCTCAGATTATTATTTAAAAAATAAAGGGGGATGCGGCGAGGCACAAGATTTTCTTGATAGTGATATCGGTGATGAAACTGTTGGGATTAAAATAGTACTATAAAAAAAATTCCTTGTAATCCTATTTTAATCAACTTTAACAGATGCCGAAAACGGTAGTTACAGAATAATTCTAATGGGTCGGTCTAAATGTAACCAAGATATCCTAGCTCTGCGTCCAATAGAGGGTAATTTTAGTATTTAAGAAGAGAAGATGTTAAGGTCTAACCTCACATACACCTGATGAAATATCTGATTATGCCTGGTCGGTTACAACCGGAGAAAGGCTACTTTATACCTCATACTATTATTATTATTATTATTATTTTCAGAAGAAGTGATATGTGTCCTTAATGTTGTATTCTTATTAAGTGGGGGAATGATGAAGAAGAAAGAACATATACCTGAAAAGTGATTTGCTTGACAATTTCCCACTAGTGTCTATGAGAGATAGTGAAGGAAGGAGAGAAGTCCAATATGTAGATATCTTGTTGTCGAAGTCGATACGGACAAATCTCCCGTGATGTTTAAGAATATTTGGGTACGAGTAGTGTAAGGAAATCAAGTCTCACTTTTTCTAAAGAAAAAAAAAAATAGTTCAGATGATAGGACTTGGGAGTTGGGAGGCTTTTCTTCCTTGCTGATTTGTACCTTCATACACCCTCACACACATCCTATACTTTAATCTTTCATGCTACTTAGGCCCTTAATTCTAAAGGTACTTAATGAAGCATCATTCCTTGTTTGGGTGAATAGTATCCTAAACATCATCCAACTATGGTGGAACTGTAAAATTTTCATCTCAAAGTTCGAACTTATAAATAAGGGTACAAACAATGTACATACATAACACTCAATGCCCAGAGGATCTTGCACTTTACTGTAAAAGGAGAAATGCGATGACATTCCCTTTTTTGCATTTTGGGTTCGAAAACTCGACTTCCCCTGCTCTAATACCATGTCAAAGCTGATTATCCTAAAAACTTGAACTTGTAGATGGAGGGGCTCCCGTGTGTACAAGGAGGAGGGCTGAAGACTATTTCATATCCGGTGTGGGAGTAAACTCCCAACATTCCCCACATGTGTGGCAATATGTTTGTAGACACGTGAAGATTAGAGACGAAAATTCGCTCTGATACCATGTAAAGTATCCATCCAAAAAGTTCAAACTTATAAGTATGGGCCCAAACAATGCATATACTAAACAAGAAGATGATTGATCAAGGTGTCTGGTGGTAGTGTATGAAGATGATGGTTAGATATATATCACTACGTCATCTACATGCTTACCTCCTTCCAACTCCATTGCCAAATCTTCAAGCTGACAGTATCCTGAAGAACTCACTTTTCTTTTCTTTTCTTTTCCTGACATCCAAATATAGTCTTAGGTACACAACAATGTTCTAAGAAAATCTATGCATGGGGCATTCTATTCTTTCATTTGGAATAATGAAATAGTACATTATGATTAATATTGGATATATAGATGGTTTATCTTCGCCACATATCAAATTCAATATTGTCTTCCATTTAATGTAATACCCTCTCGTGTATGTCTATGCACCCCATATATATATATATATATATATACACACACACACGGTCCCGTGCAATCGTCTTGATAGTCCTACATTGTTTTTTAACTCTTTGTTTTGCCTCTTGACAAATTTTAAGTATGAAATTCAACATTTAAATAGTGGGCCTCATGTCCACTTATCCACAAAGTTTCAGACTCATCTAAGATAGCATATGGTAGAACCAAGTGCAAAGGTGCATCATTGAGACACTCTCTCACTTCCATTGCCAAGAATATATATATATATATATAACTTTTTTTTTTATCTCTCTTTTGGGATAGAGGATACGTATATTTGAAGACTGGATAGTAAGAATTGTTTTAAGAAGCCTTAGGTTTAGGTTGGTAATCAAATTTGATTCAAAAAGGATCTAGGTAAAAGAATTAATTTGTTACGATCCTATATTACCTTTATGGGAGTTAATCGCATATTGGTTCCTTAAGAGATTTGATGTGACTTGATATGGTCTTGGGTTACCTCATCTTACAGACCGGATGTAGGGACCAGTGATATCTGAGAAGCCATTCCCCGGACTACACTCACTATAGAAAGGATGACCTTGTGTTAGAATGGAGCAGTCAAGGAAAGGCTACCTGATCTGGATTGGGCAGTTGTGAACGTTGATTCAAAAGTTCTTCCAAGATTCGTACCATAATTCAATTCAACAATGTGCAAGATTTAGATTCTGATATAGTTCTCAATAGAAATCCTTATCGAACTCAAAGCATATGATTTTATCCAATCCAAGTGAAAATGAGAGTATGATGCTTGTCTTAGTACAAAATATGCCTTTATTCAGATTAATTAGAGCACAAATACCTTACCACAAGGGCCCACAACAGAAGAGAATCCGAGTGCTTTGTTAGATGCCTTCCCGGAAAAGATAAGGAAATACTATAGGATTGGTTTCCATCGTTTCCGATTCAAATTGTCTCACAATCAGTCAAACTCACCCAGAGACTCAAGGGTTAAGTGGTATCAACCGATTCAATCAATTCTGATCCAATTTAGACCCAAGATAGGGTCTGTACTTCTATCTCTATTTCTCTCTCTCTCCTTTGAAATCCAAATTCTCTTTCTCTCTCGTCTCTCCCAACTAATCTTTCAAATAGTAACCCAGATGAGACCCAAGTCATCTTGATAAGACCTTCATTATCCCAGTTATATACACTGAGAAGCACAACAAAAGGCATCTCTTATTGTAGATTTTTAAGCTTTTACTGGTTCTACTTTCAGATAAAATTCGTAATTGCTATCAATGCATGTGATGTATGGTTTTTCCTGTGTGGTCAAAAAAATATTCTTCTATGTATCCATAGCCCACAAATGAGTGACATGGAGCACTAGTATTGGCAAACCCTTGGAGATGAGTCATAAAGCAAATTTGGTGTCTCACCATCCCCAGTCATATCACCCACATTGATAGAGTAAATTTATGGGTTTTGTCTTATTGTAATCCACTAGGTTATAACGAGACCTTGTTACAACTGTTGTAACCAGGTCATTGGACCCAATTTATGACCTGGGTAGATGATGACTTGGACAATTTGGAGCCAACAGAATTGCCACATGTCATGGATATTAACACTTTTTATGGTGAGATAGGGCTCATCCTGTACAGTTTTCAATTCTTTCATTATATCATTCTCTGCTGATCTGTAGAAAAGAAAAACAAAATAAAAGCTTCAGATGCATAAGATCACAATCATGTCTCAAAACCAACAAGGATATTTAGGGGAGAGAGAGAGAGAGAGAGAGAGAGAGAGAGAGAGAGAGAGAGAGAGGGGGGGTTCCATCTATATATGTCTATGCATACCATTTGTCTTTGGGCCTGAATACTTAAAATATATTTCTTGATTGCAGGAGAACTGAGAAGAAGGGTTTTCTCCTCCTTCATCTTCTTCATATAACCCTTTTTATTGCTTTGCACTACCAACCATGGATGGGAAGAGATTGGAATACAAAGGAGAGGAAGCACTGAAGGAACTGGAGAAGTCAACAGTCAAGGTTGATGAAGTTCAGGAAGACATCTTGAAGGAAATCTTGAAGAGAAACGGACAAACTGAGTACTTGAAGCAGTTCATGAAAGGATCTACCGATGTCTCCACCTTCAAGCGTCTTGTCCCTGTCATCACTTATTCCTCCATCTGTCCTTATATCCAGAGAATCGCCAACGGCGAAGACTCTTCTCTTTTATCTGCTCATCCCATCACCGAGATGTTACGCAGGTCTCTCTCTCTCTCTCTCTCTCTCTCTCTCTGTTGAAGAAGACAGCCCTAGGGAATAGTTCACCAGCACCACCATCCTGGAAAAAAAAATCGTCCGAGCACTCTAGTATAGCAATGCTGATTTTGACCATTGAAAGTGCATCGGGATTTTGACCATTGAAAGTACATCGGTCACATGTCCCGATGCACTCCCAATGGCTAGAATCAATACTGTTACACCATAGTGCTACAGATGATCTAGCCTCATGGGCCCTACACTTCAGAGGTAGATCCCACACTCTGTGGAGAGTGATGAGACCTGTGGAGAGCACAATATCGAAGCTCTAAGGTGCTCTAAAAATAATTCAACCGAGGTGGAATTTTTCATTTCACCGATGGACGTGGGACGGCCATTTCGTCCTTCTTATGTCTGGTAGTGCAGCCTTCCAACCAACATTCTTTTTCACTTATGTTACTAACGGTGTTTTTACTTCTTACCAAAGATTGGGTATTCTTGTTTGCAGTTCAGGGACTTCTGCCGGAGAGCCAAAGCTGATGCCGTCAATCGCAGAGGATCTGGACCGACGAACCTTTGTATACAACCTCATCATGCCAATCATGAATCAGTAAGAGAATAATTCATCTGCATGTACATGTACTTTCCATGAATCCCATCACCATTCATATTTAGTGGGTCCCACACTGTAGAGATGGGTCACACACCATATCGGCGATGATAGAATCCCATGAAAAGTACAAATACATGCAGGTGATCTGAACCCATTTTTTACATGTATTCTAGGCTTTCTCTAGCTCTATATGAGAAATAATCATCTGGTTCAAGGGTACTTTAGGCAATTCAGTTTCTTATAATGATGCATGACAAAAAGGAAACCTTCTTTCACTCATGGATACGATTCATCTCCTAATCTTATTCTAAGAATAAAATGACAAAAATACAGTTACATTTCGTGCTAGTTGACGTGTCCCACGCCAAACCGACCGAACCTGGTTCTGGTTTTACTCCAGACCTGATCGCCAACGGTCTAGTTCTTTCCAATCGAACCAACCATCTAAAGTCCTTGGATATCCATTTTTTCAGGTACATCCCAGGACTGGACAAGGGCAAGGCCATGTACCTCTATTTCGCCAAGGGGGAGCGGTCAACTCCCTCCGGTTTACCGATTCGACCGGTCCTCACCAGCTACTACAAGAGCAAGCACTTCAAGTGCCGGTCACATGACCCCTTCAACGACTTCACCAGCCCGGACCAAACCATCCTTTGCACTGATAGTCGCCAAAGCATGTACTGCCAGCTTCTCGCCGGTTTACTCCATCGAAATCACGTCCTCCGCCTCGGCGCGGTCTTCGCCTCAGCCTTTCTCCGGGCCATCAACTTCCTTGAACGCAATTGGGTTCACCTGTGTAACGATATCAGGTCGGGCCAACTTGACCCATCCATCACTGACCCTGGATGCCGATCAGCTATGATGGAATTGCTGACATCACCAGATCCGGTTCTGGCGGACAAGATCGAAGCTATCTGTAGCAGTAAATCATGGAAGGGAATATTGTGTCAGCTTTGGCCCAGGGCCAAGTACATTGAGGCTGTGGTCACTGGGTCCATGGCTCAATACATCCCCACCCTTGAATTCTACAGTGCAGGGAAGCTACCTCTGCTGTGTACCATGTACGCATCCTCTGAGTGCTACCTAGGTGTCAACCTGAAACCCTTATGTGACCCTGCTGACGTGGCTTACACGATTTTACCCAACTTGGGCTATTTCGAGTTCATACCTCTTGGTAACAATGGCTCCCTGGTCGAAGAAGAAGAAGAAGAGGAGGTGACAAGGAGTAAGATGGTCGACCTAGCGCATGTTAGGCTCGGTGGCTATTACGAGATCGTCGTCACCACTTTTGCTGGTAATCATTCTAACCTAAGCCTGAAACCGTGTAAAGTTTTCATCCAAAAGTTTGAATTAATGGAAATTCTAACTATCAAATAGTGTTCAACCCTCTTATACGACCCAGTTCCTCTTAAGTTCAACCGCCTCTTAAGTTGTGATCCGACGACTGGAGTTAGTGCACATACTAATACATTGGATTGCATGCGGAAAAAACTCTAGCCTCTGAATCACAATTGGAGGGGCAGTTGAACTTGAGAGGAGCTCAATCCATCTCAGAGCCGCTCTATCTATCAATTCTTGAGTCCGGATCTTCTCCCCAGGTGGTAACCACCCCACATCTTTTGGAGCCTTTGATGTATATGGATCCCACACCCTGGGTGGTTACTAGGTGAGGAGAAGATTTGCACCCTAACCTTTCTTATGCTCACACTGACTACCAAATAGTCTTTTAAATGTTAGAACTAATAAAATGTTTCGTCTAGTTTTTTCGGGTTTGGATTTCACTGGTTGCGAAACTCAGGGCTATATAGGTATCGTATCGGGGATGTGCTTCAGGTGATTGGATACCACAACAAGGCGCCACAATTCCGGTTCGTTTGCCGGCGAAATGTGGTTTTGAGTATCGACACCGATAAGACAAGTGAAGAAGACCTTCACAAGAGTGTAACAATGGCAAAGAAGCTCTTAGAACCATACGAGGCATTGTTGGTAGAATACACAAGTTGTACCGATACATCAACCATACCGGGTCATTATGTATTGTATTGGGAGATAGTAAGCCATAGATCCACAATGAACGAGTTGACTCGGCTTGAAACGCACGTCCTTGAAGAATGTTGCATGGCTGTAGAAGAATCGCTTGATTACGTATACAGGAGATGCCGTACGTTTGATAGATCAGTTGGTCCATTGGAGATAAGGGTGGTCGAACCGGGAACTTTTGAGTTATTGATGGACCTGTGTATTAGCCAGGGAGGTTCCATCAACCAATACAAGACACCCAGGTGTATCAAGTGTAATTCCACACTTGACCTTCTAAATTCTAGGGTTTGTGGTTCCTTTTTTAGCCCTAGGGATCCTATATGGATTCCTTAATCATTGGACAAAGGGTTTGGTTTTCACTTATCAGAATTCAAACCAAACAGGAGAATTCAAACCAAACAGGAGTATAAGACCCCATGACTAACCCTTTCTCAGGTTCTTTTCTGGTCCTTTTTTTTTTTTTTTTTCAATTTTGTAAGGGCTTCATGTCATTCTACTTATTATTTGTATTTTCTACTCTTAATTATTATAAATAAATAAAACCCTAATGATCTCTCTCTCTCTCTCTCTCTCTCTCTCTTCTCTTGGACTATAGCTTAATTCCGGTCCTTACTTTAAAGTTTCATACAATTATTCGTATTACCCCTAATTTCAAAATCTTATTACAGACAGTCGTAGTTCGTTAACTGATTTTTGTTAGTTGATGTTGTTGTCTCATCTTCAAAGTTTTAAGGATAAAACTACCCTCAATGGGATAGTAAAGTGTTGTTGTTGTCTTAATTAGAGCATGGAATGTCATTTTTGCCCTCGTTACGTGACCACTCTATACGATTCTTCTTCCTAATTCCCTTTTCCATTTTACGAAGAACAAGACTTGCAACATCAGTCGACGATGACAACCTCCTACGACAACCAACAACTCCTTTGGTGTCGAGGATGCATGGCAAAGCTCACCATATGATGGTGCTTGTGTTGTTGTTGGTGTAGAGGAATCATTAGACCCAACATTCCTGAAGCATCAAATTTCATATCAAACTATGATCTAATTAAGAAGTTATAATTGGAATTATCAATCTAAAATAGGTTTCAGAAACAGGGGTACAAAAATAGAAAAGAAGAAGAACAGAAGAAAACTAGAAGAAAGAAGAAAAAAGGGATCAAATCTGAGATTCACATATGAAATAGAGACGTAGGAAGGAGAAGATGAGATCACTCGACTCAACCGGAAGGAAACAGACCTGAGCGGCACTGTAGTGAACAGAACTGGTTGTTGGTCTCGATCTCAGATGATAGGGAAATGTTGGAGAGAAGGACCAAGAGTTAGAGTGGGCCTAAGGTGATTAGCCAACACCAAAAATATGAGGAAGAACAAAGGAGAGATGAGGGAGATCAGACTTGAGACATGGGGACCGCTGATAGCACTAGAGAAAGATACCATATGTATTGAGGTTAAAACTCTCTTAAGCATTATTTGAGTTCCTTGTTGTCCACCACCACCACCACCACCACCACCACTTCCAACCATTGCAATCTTTCGGCCTGACACTTGCAGTTGTTGCATGTGGGAAGTGGACTGTTGTTGCTTCTCTATTCGCCATTGGTTTTGAGTTGGGCAAAAATCTACATATTACAAAGTTGTCCACGTTTTTGAAAGCCCTAGAAAACCAAGAGACCAGCTTTCAAAGGTAGTGAAGCAATTGGAGTTTTCATCTCTTCTTCATTACCGCATCTAAGGCTGCTGGTCATTGGATGATGCTCGCTAGAGGTACTCACTGAAAGTTATGCTCGCTGAACGATTCACCTATTGAAAACCCATGTAGGTTAAACTTGTCATTTCAACCTTATGAGTAGCCTTATTGACCTTAAACCCATCAAGGCTAAAATTGTCTTTTCAATTTTATGGTCAACACCATCAGTTAAATGGGAGCTATGGTAATTTCTAAAACACTAGAGTAGAGGTTAGGATTATGCCTTAGTCCAAGACAAGAACAAAAAATTTACCCCCTTTTTTTAAACTTAATTATAGCAACCCATTATTCTTTAGCATAAAAAAATAGCAACCCATTATTGACTTTAAGATTTATTGATTTATCATTTTTCAAAGCCCATCTCTCTCTCTCTCTCTCTCTCTCTCTCTCTCTCTTATAGAAATCGTCTCCCGCCTGAGTTTGGGCAGGAGACTTGGCGGCCAGATGGATGGCCACCACCTGGCTCTTGGGTGGATCCGAGCCCTCCATCCGAGCTGACATCCGAACCAACAAACTTAGCTTACAGGGGTGTCGGCTCGGATGGAGGACTCGGATCCACCCGAGAGCCAGATGGCGGCTATCCATCCAGACGGGAGAGGATGTGGATCCCTCCCCCTCTCTCTCTCTCTCTCTCTCTCTTCACCTTTTTTACTGGATTATCACTTTGGATTTGGTGAGTCCTACCAAAGGATTCCCCACACTTTGCTTAAGTTTCTCCCGACATGCGCATGCAAAGTTTGCTTTTCTTTTGCAGTCGTTGTAAAAGGTAAGTCCTCCCCTTAACCTTGCTATATTCACTATCATGGTTGTCACTTATCGTTTGACAACTCTAGGGCTGTTCTTCTTTAATTTTTGGGATATTTTAATCTTTTGTGGTCGCAGAACTAGCACTTTTAATTTTCTAATTTGTGTGTTTGATGTTTAAGTTTTTTTTCTTTTTGGGTAAGTACTCCAATTTAATGTTGATCTGAAGATTCGAAACCCATTATTTTGTTGCCAATCATTAGTCACTGTTTGGTTAGAACTTAGAAGTAAACAAAAATGAGAAGAAAAAGGGATTAGAACCATGGTTCAAGTACCCGGAGCCAGAATTGGGCCGATTCCGATTCGATTCATTAGATTTGGTGTTTGATTGGCTCAGATCAGGGTGAATCGACCCCAAAAACCTTAGAATTGGCTTTGTATGAGTGAAAATTGCCCTTGCATCAATTCGAACGGACTGAATTCAAGCGAGTCCTCAAACCATGTTTAGAAGTGTGGGTTATCATGTTTCATGTCTTTACTACAACAGGGTCTTCACTTGATCTATCATTAATTAGTAAGTAATTGTCAAAAAAGACTTTGATTAGTTAATTCTGATGATCCATCTTAGGATGTCCCTTTCATTCAGTGTCCATTTCTTGAATCTTTGTTTGATTTGACTCTTCAAGATTATCACTGGATAATATCATTCATCCTTTGAAAATAAGAATCTTTTGATTTTGTTTATCCTGAGCGTGGTTTAGACTTAATCTTCATACTATAGACTTGTAGAGGTGGGACCAGACCTATGTAATTTCAATAATTCCAACCAATGCTGGCTCTCGGTCTCTATTCACCTTCAAGCACTAAGGAGTTACTAGAGGACCAGCTTTAGATTCATTGGTCCGAGGGCCTGGACAGAATAAGATCTTCTCCAGAAGTTCAGTCAGGAATGGATTGGTATATGTGCCGAGCATCTTACGATGAACGATTGACACGACTAGACAACAGGCAAGGATCCAAGTCCAGATTAGACTGGGAAAACAAACAAAGCAAGAATCCTAGAGATCACAATGAATCTTGCACATAGTAATGTCAACAAAACTAATAGACAAAACAGAGAGTAATGGAAGAGGGAGAAAAAAAAGTTCTGGGGATAAATAGGGATATAAAGTAGGACATAGTTTGTCGTCACCCAGGATGAAGAGAAATATCTTCACCTTGAGTTTCGGTGAGATTAAATTAAGATTCAGGTTTAGTTACCGGCATCGAATATGTTGGGACAGTATGTTCCCTAGGAAAAATTTGCCCTAAAGTAGTATCATAATATCATCTGGAAAACATAAGGTTACATATTAATTTCGTGCAATGTTTTCCGTAATGGATAGTGTTTAATGCTATGTTTTTAAGGGAAAGGGTTTTTGAACAGTAAAAAAAGGTGCCCCAATGTAATGGGAAGGGTAGCATTAGTAGGAAGAGGAGAGAGAGAGACATCGATACTTGCATAGCTCCCATTCAGCTGTTCAAAGAACATTTTTTTTCAAAAAAATAAAAATAAAAAGAACATAAAAGAGTAAAAAAGTTATTAGCATGGCAAAGAAAAAAAAAATAGAGAATTTCTTAGTATCAAAAAACTCATGATTATGGCTAGAAATTTTCAAAAGGTGAAAAGAAAATGAGAATAGTAAGACGATTTCAAAAACCCAACTCAAGTATCTTCTTTTATTCCTTTGCCAAACTAACACTAAAAATTTCAGTGTTACCTTCCCATGGTGATTTATTGATAAGACGATCAGGTCTGCATCTAACAGTGAACATCAATCATTTAAGACTTTTTTTAACCACTATCTAGGAGTTTTATGAGGAAGCAATTCTAGAGGCAAAAAAATCTCATCCGGTGTGCCAGCTAAACGTCTGAGAGAGTGGGATAAAACCAACAGACATACCGATATATCCTAACTCGTCAGATGTTTGACTGACGGTTGGAGAGGATTTCAATCCATTCTATAGAGCCACAAGGATATTTGGATACGATTGTCTGGGACTGAAATCCTCTCCTATGGCAGGTGCACCTGTCAAGGGTTAGATTTCGACCGACACACATACCAATACACATACCGATGTATTGGTATGTATGCCGCCAACTAAACTCCAACCCTTGGATTCTGGCTAGAATCCTCCTACCACATGAGAGGATTTCAATCCGATTGTCAGGCATAGTGATCATAAGGATAACAAAATCCAATCTCTGAGTACCACGAGTCAAGACTAAGGAGACCCTAAGGCCATGGTCGTTGGACCAGAATCCTAATCCTCCATAGTGATTGTCAAACAGCAGTGAGATCCTGACCGCTCATATTGCATCAGAACACATACCGATGCACTATAAGTGGTCAAGATCTTCCCTGCCCCATTGAGCACTGTGGATGAATAATGATAAAACAAGCTGGGTTATACATCCACAAGTTTCGATATGCATATCTAAGAAATCACTACAGAGAAGGACCAGGTCCGGCGGCTTATGTCCTGGGCTTGGCAAACCATCCTCACTGCCCATTCCTGGCCTCAATTCCCATAAAACGGACTCATAAATCCATATTTGCCATTTGCCACCATAATTCAAGGCCAGGACTTGGTTGGCCAGGTTGAGCTTTGTGGATGAATGGATAACATCAAAACACTAAGCTATCTAGACCCGGTTCATGCATGAACCAATCTAATACCTATGACACATGGCTAAGTATGACCTGTAACAATGCTCAAAATTGGCAGAACCCTACCAATAAATGGGAGATTCACCTGAGATAAGTATGTCACTAAATTGTCCTCTGAAACACCATATCACCGGTCAAGTTTCAGCACCAAATAGGCAACTTCATATCACTGGGTCAGATATCAGCATCAAACAGATAACGGAAGTGCATTAGAATCATACTTTTGAAGTGTAGCAGAAAATAAACAAGAAGCCATGGTGAAATGGTGTATTAATGCAATTCTATGAAACGTTAAAGCTCACTTAGACCTCAAGTGCTGTACCATGCTCTATCGCATGAACCCTTCACATTTCCACGTATGCCACATGGCAATGAAGTGTGAACTGCTGATGATGAACGGTCATCAGCCCTTGTTTGCATATAATTTGACCTTCAAGTAGTAGTACACACCCCAACAATTCCCAACATTACCGCTCAACGTATGGAATCACCGAAAAACATAATATGCAAAGTTCTGTAGGAATAAGAGTAAATATAAAGCTCAACTAAAGGTTTTCAAATTGTAAACAAGAAAAATCTGAATCCTCTCACAAATTATGACCATCTAAATCTCTACTTTTGACTACAAAACATCAACGCTTAAAAGTTTCTATTCCCCCTCCGGCAGGCTCTGTAGGAAAGCCAACCCAACAATCATCTCTTACTGTTGTCGAACCTCAACCTTTTTCTTCTGCCAGAGACGATCAAGTGCACTGTCAGCATCTCCCTGCAAAATAAAACAGCACTATTACCATTACGTAAACAGAGCAACTATCAAATCACAAGCCAGAAAAATGGACAAAACATGAGACAAAATCTAAGAGAACCAAAATAGCATCAATATTGAAGGCTTGCATATATAAGGTATATGAACAAAATTCTAAGAAATTTAGAATTATTAGCTTCAAAACACTCTCAAACGACGCAACAGCCGACCGTGAATCACGATGAGTGTGAAGGGACCAACAACCAACCCCAACATGCAACGGTGCAAGATATAATCATTCAACCGAACCTAATGAACTTTGCTAATCAAAATAAAGCATCCTAATGAACAAAAAGAAGTGGAAAGGGACCATTTGACTGGTTTTAGCCCTATAACCTTGGCAAAACACAAGCAAAACATGCATATGATGGACATGCTAGCATCATCAAAACAAGAACACAAAGGATTACAATATGACATCTTACTGGGAATTCCATCAAGGGAGGCATAACAAATTGTGGATTTAAGCCAACAGCAGAGCAAGTCGGCATCACATCCCGACCATAATCATTTAACTTCTACTTAATCTTCAAATGGTATCATAGGCTTCCTATTAAACGTCACAACAGGATGTAGGAATATTCTACCCCATATTACACAAAACTTCGTGTTTCAAATAAATCCACATTCTCCCTATCAAAACGCTTCTATTGATTTCAGGTTGTTAACAATAATTTGCTCAACTAGTAACCAGGGCAAATTTCACATCAATTTCTAAGCCCAACTGAAGAATCAAATGTCTAAACATTTAGGATCAAGTCAAGTTAATCACTTTGCATGGGACAATCAGTAGTAAATTCAGCAACATCATACCCACCAAAGATTATAGGGCACAAAGTGATACACAGTACCGACCCCAGCCAATTCCAAACGTAATTGGGAACAGCCCTGTCTTCCATGATTTTTGCCTTAGCATTCTAGGATCAGCCCTTGCAACACATGCCTACTCGGTTGCTGCACTGGATCGGCCGATGGGCGATCCCATCAGAATTCGCCAATCAGATCTGCGGCCGATCAGATTCGATCCCTCAATCACTGTACCCACCCACCCATATGGTCCACCAATATTAGCCAAATGATGTCTAAATCAATCAAATACAACATCCTTCGAAATGCAGAAGCAGTTACTAATTTGTTAAGATCTTTGAATCAACGAACATAAAACTTTCGCTTGACTTCCTCGTTGCAACTAAGGTACTCAACTACAACCCTACAAGCAGAGAGTTCACCTTAACAAACCCACTAAGAACAAGAAACAACTATGTGGAAAGCACAACTCAGTAAACATAAATCAACTCCTCAGGACCACCAAACTTCCAAGTTCCAAGGGCTTGAGTATGCCAGGAAAGCCTAAGACCCCAAAGCACCTAACCAACAGGACAAACCATGAGTCGCTAACTTGCACAAGTAAGCCTCCAACACCAACTACCCACGAACAAAAATCAAATTACCTCTCGATTAAAAGATACTCCAACAGATAAGGTAAAATAAACATACAAATATCAAGGGGGAAAATAAAAAGTAGGAATAGTTTTTCGTCAACCATTCAACATCATCATAAATTCTCTATGAACTTCCAGCTAAAACCCACAAGTAGGGAAGAACTTCATCTTACAAAGCCCCATAGCATGTATTAAAGAATCAGAATCGTATCGCCAATTCAGATAGGAATTGATCCGGATCCAATTCAACTTAACTCGATTTAGACACAAATCAGCCTTATCCCAACTAAATGGCATTGGCTACATGGATCCTATTTCTCCAATCAGCTCTATTCAAATCCATACAAGATTCAAGTCCTAAGCAAAACATGTATTTTCTCAAAACTTCTCCTAGTGTCATTTTAGGCCTACCTCTAGCTCTTTTCGCTCTTTCAACTTGAAATATATTACCTCTCCATACAGAAACATTCAAAGGCCTCCATGCAGATGGCTGTGCCATCTCAGATGAGTTTCTTGCAACTTATAATGAATTGGGACAACTGCTATGTTCGCTCTAGTTTGTTCATTCTTTAGTTTATCTTTTCTAGTTTTACCATGCATCCACCTCAACTTCCTCGTTTAAGCCACACACACACTAAATTTGTCCAAATGTATTTCTTTACTGCCCAACATAAGCCCATACATCGTTACCACTCGTATAACAGTTCTAAAAAATTTACCATTATGTTTTAAAGTGACACGTCAATCACACAATAAGGACAATAATCCAAATCATTCTTTTCAGTAGGAATCCAATCCTTCATTAAAAGAATAACACATACAACGAATTCCCACAAAACATAATCAGTAGCGGACCACCAATAATAACGTCCAGTTGCAGGATAACATGAACAGAGTGAGGTCTATAGCAATTAAATAGAGCACAGTGGTTAACAAGCAGTAAAATGAACAGGAGCAATAACCTGAGCTCTGACAAAACCGCAAAGGGCAAAAGTAGTAAAATGGCCGGTATATAGGCCATTCTCATCCACATGCCCAATATTAATCTGGACCGATGCGTGGTCCTTCGAAGTGATCAGCCTATTTGTGGCAGAACTGTAAAACACATAAATAGCAACGAACCATCATAAAACATTAATGTCCGATTAAGCCATAAAGATTCAGCAAGAATGAAAAGTTCCTAAGGTTAAATACTAGAAGATTGAACACAGAACGCATATTTACCACTTCCTGGGGATGTAAAGATCCATGTTTTGCCCTTCTTCGTTCTGCATCTTGACAGGTACTTTGAATTCTCAACACAGGAAGATCCAGAAACCTGCATCGTATTACATCATTCAATAAACAACAATACGCACAAAAAATACGTCGTTACTTTAAGATTGAAGTACTGAATATTAAAACTATCTATATTCGATCAAAAGTTTCAAGTAAATTGATGCTTAGGAAACCTTAGATTCGTAATGGATTGACAAAGTAAATAAAGCTCCTAAAACCTCAGTTCGACAGACAGGTAACAATCGACAAATACTAATCTGGGTGGAGAGGGGTGGAAGACGTACCAGGGAAGCCGGAGAAGCCTGCTAGGGTTGAAGAAGCAAGGGTGAGAGAACGTTTAGAAGTTAACTCGTTCTTATACGTCCCAAGAAAACCCTAAGCTCTCGCAAAAGCCTGTCTATTGACCAAATTAACCCTGAACTGAAATGTAGTACTGAAAATTGCCCGTTGTTACCCACTAGCCCATTGGCCATTAACTCTTTTAGAATTTGGGCTTCTATTAGGCCCATATAAGCCTCACTTTTATAAATGATCTTTTAGTGGCCCATCTAGTAAGGTTTTTTGGATTCACATCGTCTCCTCCCAGTGGTTCTGGGAGGACGCGGCAGCCTGCTCTGGATGGTCACCACGTGGCTCTCTGATGAATCTAGACCCACGTTCGAGCCGACACCCCTTGCCGGCTCGGCTTGCGGGCTGGGTGTTTGCTCGGATGTGGGTCTCGGATTCACAGAGAACCAGGTGGTAGCCATCCAAGGCAGGCTGCCACAATCATTCCAGAGGTTCTAGGAGGAGAGGATGCGGATCCAAGATTTTCTACGTAGATATTCTCATTGTGCCATGTGGACAGATGTTGTGTTTATTTCAATGGTTTGTATTTTTTGGTATAAATGAAATTATGTATTAGATCATAATGTGTTCATAGCTTGAGATACATACATGTCATATAACGATAGAGTGCAGAAGATCAAATTGTCAAACATGACTTAGACAATGCCTAACGAGGGAGTTAGCTATGCTATTAATTTCTCGTGGAATGTATATAAAAAAGCAAGATACAAAATATGTGGGCAGGACCGAAAATCATGAACAAAAAATGGCATTCTCTTGACATCATTCCCTTCTAACAGTAACAAATGATTGTTATAATCTCTTCCATTCGGGCAATGTCTAAAGGTGGTTGGCTATCTATACTGTGAAGAAATTGGATTAGGGATCAACAACCACTCTCCACAAGACCACAACTAGATGGTCTATGCAATCCCCAATGGTCTGTCATAATCCCACTCGCATCGTCAAATATTCTCCTTGAAGGCCTGAACCAAAGGTCCCTAGTCCCAAAGCCACTTCCACCATCAGAGAGGATATGATTTTGGATTAGTCATGTATCAAAATTTAGAGCCTAATATAATCAAATAACTCTGATATCTTCGCATAAAGTTGTGGAACAAATTATTAAACAGTTTGATATTGGTTTCAAATATTAAAACATTTAGTTAAGCGGTTCTATTATGGTTAAAAAATGAAACCTTCTAAAATTAATGGTTTGGAACCCTTAAAACTTAAAACCGATTAATTCCTTATTTTAATATGCTAAAGCCTGAAGATCTATTCAGAAAAAAAAAAAATTATAACTTTCCACATGACCTACTTCATCTAAATCGTAAACCAACTTCATATGTGATTCAAATTGTATTAATATTTTATCTGGCTTTTTTTTTTGTACCTTTCCCTTCCAACAACGAAATCATTTAAAAAACGGATAATACAAATCATAATTAATTGATTTTAATAAGTATTTTAAAACTGTTTAATAAATAATTGAATTTCAGTTTTACTTGTTACCCACCACAATCGGAATCGAACCCACATCCTTTGATGCTCTAAAACCTTGTGTCATAGATTGACGGGAATCCACTCATAATGCATTGAAATGTGTTTGAAGGTCACTACAAAGAATCACGGTTCCACGCTAATTGCCAAGTTCCATGCAAGGGTGTCTCCCTGGACCTGATCTTCTCCTTGTCACCCAGCTGTGCCATCCGTCCCATGGTCTGGGATGCTTGGCATGCTTGTGGATGCATCTAACCCGTCCGATGGAAGACAGGTAAGATTGGGCGACAGGTGTCTTCCCCAGTTGATAGTTGATGTCCTTCCTTATTTCAGCTTAACGGTTCACTCATTTCAAGCGATGATGGCTGTGGGTCCTCTTGCGTCGACGCTGCCTTACTTGTGGAAGACAACAGCATAGCTTCACAACGGAAGGAATCCATCTGAAATCTGTCCTTAAGGCTGGCCGTGTCTCGTTCATCTCATGTCCCTCGGAGCCATCATGGTTGTCAGAATCAAAGCTCGACTATTGCAGAGTCGTGTGTCAACTTGGGTCGTCCACTCTTCTCCGAAGGACGGTAATTGAATTTTTTTTTTTTTTTCCATCTCAACTTCTTTATATGTGATCTTGCCTTCACCTGAATCCATGTCGTTTATTTTGGGAATGCTCTCATTTTGTATCCTCTCAGTTTTCAACTAATTCATTTCCACAGTCGACATCATTCAAAACTTAAAGCTAGCTAATGGATGCGAGAGGGAATAAGGAATGGTTAAACTCTTAAGGAACGCCACTCTCAAATTGACGTACTTAAAAAGGATTTTTTTTTTCTTTTTTCCCCTACCTTATCTATAACAGAGCTTGTGCTTCATTATCACTTGAGCCCAATGAGAATCCTAACCTGGAACCATTCAAACTAAAATTTTGTTCATTTTATTCAGAAGAAAGATAGACATGTCAGAGCGACTGCATATAAAACAACTTTTAATGAGTGATTGATGAAATCCCATGTTTTATCAGCTTCCTATATGATTATATGTGCAAGAAAACTCGATTTTTGAAGGTTATAGAAGTATACATTCAAGTCTTATGAACGAGCCAAATTGTTAAGCACAAGTTTGGCCAAGCTGTGTAGGTTTTGATCTGGCCATGTAGAACACTGAGACTGACATCTTAGACCTTGTATAATGCTACTTCTGCACACGTTGAAATTCTCCAGTTTCCTTTGTCTCCCAACTATTTGAGGTTGGCTACAGCAATCCCATCCCGCCATCCCACCTATCACCTTAGCATAAGGTTGAAACATCAAAATTTCAGGATACTTGTTTAAAGAGTTTATCTAGAGGTTTATGAATGCTGGCTGCCAAGTGCCAACCCAACACACCCCATTCCCATCTCCTGCCACTCCCACCACATAGTGGGGGTGCTTTGGTGGTTTCAGTGAACATTTTTATAATTATTAAAATACCACCATTATCCTGAGTACTTGTTTTCATCAACCCAAGTGCTGTCCCTGCCATTTGTATCAGCCTGCATGAATCTTGTTCGGCCTATCCGCTACAAGTATATGCACTTTCAACTAACAGAGTTTTCTCTCTTCGAGAACAATAACTGCAAACATAGTTCAGAGTGGATATACCAAATATTGGGTTTCTATGGTTAAACTAGATTGAACTGACTCGTTAGTATGGATACTGATGGGCCACTTTTGGATCAGACGATGCTTCTGCTGGGATATCCACTTGCAAAAAAAAAGCTTATCTGTATAACAATTGACGGCATGACTCAAGGGTTTAACTCTCAATCAGGAAGCCCTTAAGCAAAGATGGCAGTGGATTTTGTTTCAGGTTATTGAATTATTGTCTTTTAATTTCATCTAACTCAATATTAGATTAATTGAGAATTCCCATCCTGTAGAGGATGGTTTTGTTACTAGTTTTGTTAAAGAAATCATAAAGAAGTTAGAAAATATTGATGGGAAGAATGCATCCTTCCGAGTTTCTAGGGTTTTAGAAGAACAGACATTTTTCCTTTTGATAGTTAATGCATAGAATTTATATCTACTTTCTTTGTTGGAGCTGAAGCTAGAAAACAAAAGGGAAAAAAAAAGGAGAGAGGGAATATGACTTTGCAAGTCCACCCATTGAGTTTGAGAGTTTGATCATTAGTTAATACCCATGTTTTCTGAGGGCTATTGTTTTTCCAGGTCGGGTGTCTGCCCAAAACTGCCCTGAACCAGAACTCTCAATTCATAACTCTGCTTATTAGGCTATAACACTTAGGCCCGATTTCTTGGATGTTTAGCAGATTTTCTTCATGTGTTTTAATGTATTGTGGAGCTTGCTCTTCACATTCTCAATTCATTGCAGTTCACTCTTCATGCTATAACATTGAAGCCCGATTTATTCTATGTTTATACAATTTCTGAGTTCAGGTGCAATATAGCATGCTCTTGATGGTATAGTCATGAACTTGAATAAGTTCCTTAAAATTTTGGGGGTTTGTACTTGGCCTCTTCTTCTGAATGGGGCATGCTTAGGCTGTTTGTTCTGTTCTAAGATACCTGTTATAAGCTTTGATTGTCTGAGCATCTGATTGTCCAACTCTGATGCATCAAAAGTGCAGTGGATTATAGACTGCCTTAACGGTAAAATGCTGCTTTCCTTAGTATAGGTGTAAATGTGTTGGTGGACTTTCCTTACTTCAGTACTCGGATCAATGAGTGTCTATCTCTATTACTTCATTGGTGCATCCTGTCACCCATTACCTTACATCACTCTAAACATGGAACTTTGAGTGTGAAACATCAATGTGGCAGATCAGGTGGGCTCAAATTTTATAGTCAGGTAGACTCATAGTAATGCTAGCCCAATAACGATGTGGTTGAATCGATGATGGTTGCAGAGAGGGTCCCAATAGTGTGGTGACTTCCAACAATTAACAATAACAGTAGCTCAAGAAACAAGAGAGAGGAGAAGGGAGGCCAATCTCAGGTCAAGGGCATCTCACTCAAAACGTGGAGGCAATAGTCTTTTCCATACTCAATATCAACTTAGCTTTATTCTTCTTCAACTTCGTTTGGCCTATGCCTCTCATCATTTATATAGGACTCTATTCTGAATCTCAATATTGGAAATAAAACTAAAGAGGGAAACTAACTAGCTAGGAAAGTAAATAGTAATGGAAACTGGATTACAAATAAAATCCTATACAAACTAAAACTACTAAACTGTGACAGCAGCACCACTTCCTTCCATAACTGATCTTTCCATTCGTGATCTTGAATTGATCTTGCGAGATCTTGTGATGATTTTGCTGAACAATACAGCATCACATATGTCCCTTACTCATATATCAAGTTTCAATTTAGTCAGAGTTTGCGTGGCAAAATAGACCTTTGAAATCTAGGAATATGGGAGTGTGCACATTGTTGGTCCGAGTACCATAGGCGTGCATAGACATACAGGGGAGGCATGCTATTTCACAGGAGGGTATTTGATTGAATTAGGCTTTGCAATTCGACATATCGCTACTCTTGACAATGTCCTCTCTACCCAAAGGTCGATATTGTGACATCATCTGTCTATGTCTTTCAAAATGGTGGACCGTTTAGGAAGTTCTTCCTAAACAGAGCCATGTAAAGGCAATTTTCCCTACACTAAAATAACTCTAATTTAAATGGCTACATGAATTAGAATGTGAGCATATTTTAAGTAGCCATCTAAGTTTTATCTCTAGGTTGGATAGTTAGGTTTGGTCTAGTTGGTAGAATTTGTGGCCTGTTGACTATGGTCCATTGTGGAGATTCCTACAATTTTAAGTTAGAAATTGATGATATCTAGTATTGTGTGGCAGGCTGCATTTTATGCTATAGCTTGTGCATATTTATCATATTTGATTATTCTAATTAGTCCTCTCTAGTGGTTTCAAAGTATCTTGGTTGTAAGCATTGTTTGCAAAACCTGATGCATGTATGAGTAAAGCCTACTGGATTACCTGCAACATTGAACCTGACATTCAATATATTTCTCTTGATATGAAACACTTTTCAAGTATTATTCTAGTGACCTTGTGATTTCAACAGATTGCTAGCTAGCTACCAGTCATCCATTCAGGAGATTAGTCATAACCACCGATCCTACTTGTTTACCTTCTGATGCAGCAAATGAAATAAGATGGAGAGAAGTTAAATTTAGGAGTTATATTGACCCACCAAAAGGTAACTTGGAGTTTTAAGCATGTTATATTCTTATTTCTATAATTTTATTTTTATTTTTCTATGGCGCCTTAAGCTTCTTTAACATTTCGACTGCAGACGACAGTGATGCGGCCTAACACACCCAACTGTGGATAGATCCTATTGAAGAGTTTCTGCAATATCATGTGGATGTGAAGGTAGGGTGAAGGAACTGAAGGCATTTTGGACCAAGTTCTTGAACTTAGTTATTTTGAGTTTAAACTTATAAATTTTATGTCTGGAGAAATGATTAGAGGTTGCAACTCATTAGCTGTTAGAAGTCTTAGAAGTCCCAACAATAGTTGTTGAGACCCATCCTTATGGTTGCGCTCAGCTCTCAGGAAAATCTGTGGAAGATAAGTTCTCGGCATTTGGAAGATCAGGATCATTTAATTCTAGCATATTAACACTGATGGCACGCACCTAGTTGACTTTTAATAAAAGGTAAGTGTTTATTGAATGATATAACATTCTCACTTGATTCATCTACTCTTCCCTTACAAAAAATTTATGCAAGTTTATAGTACACCCAGGTAAAGACTTTGATATTGAAAATTTTGGTTTTGGAGGAACAAACCAATTCTAATGGCTCCAAATTTCTTCCTAGATGATGGGTCCAATTCCAAATTTGATGCAAAACTGGTCCTTGCAACCATGCTTGTATCACAGCTCCATGAATAAAACCTTTCAGAGCTTCTACCATTGGCCACCACCTCACATGGTCAAGCTGATCAAGTGACAGGATCTCAAGCACAACAAGAAAGATCCAGAGTTTCTGTTTCTGGGCATCCATCTGACCACACAAAAATGTGGTCTGAACTTTCAGGTATACAACTTCATCACTTGGCCTGTTCTTTTAAAATATAGTTCAAGAATCTTAAATACCCTTGTTTATAACAGGAAGTGCTGCCCAATGTGGCAATGGTGCTGAAGAAAGACATGCTCAAGTGGAAAGGAATTCAAATGCTAATGATCAGATTGTAATGGAGAGGGATAGCACATTGGCTAATTCAAGAGCTGGATCTGCAATAAGAATATGCCTGAGGAACTTGATCTGTTGCCACAATTTCTTTGTCTATCTCTCAAATTAAGTAATTAGCTTAATGAGTTAATTTTGCCCTTTTATGTTGATTGGCATATTCATTTGTTTTCAACTTTAAGAAAATTTAGGAAAGTAATGGAAGGACAACATAAAAAACGAGGTTGGTTTTCTCAAAGGGGACAGTTTTAGTGGGATGGAGGGAGTCTTTCAAATATTTCATTAACATGCACATATTTGGTTTCATGTTATGTCTGTGAATGTTGGCTAAATTCCTTTAGAGTCATAATGTTTATCTTGACCAGATACAGTAGCCAGCATCCTAAGGAAAATGATCTTGTGGAAGAACCACAAAGTTAGTTGGAAATACTACTATGTGATGATGATGGTGATGAAGAGGATGTGGGTGAATTATATGTTCATTCGACGCCTTCATTATGGAACAATCAATTAGTTACTGGAGCCTTTTCCAGTTCTTCCAATTAATGTAAATAAACTCTCCTACTGTCAATGCCATTTCTTTCATTGTGATACCTGCACCTTTGTAGCTGCACTTTTCTTTTACATCTGTTTATTTCAATTAAATTTTTTTTTTTGCCTTTAATTCCAAGTTTAAAATGAGTTAGGTTTCTTTCTATGTTTCCTTTCCTGTCAAGAATGTCCATGGATCTGATATCATCAATACTCTGATATCTGGACCTGCCTGGGTTGCTGCTTGAATGGTTTGATCCATTACACCTCTGTAAAATGATTCACTGATTTTCTTAAGAAACACTTATTAAGGTGGATCTACAGTTTGAAATATGGCATTACCCATGATAATAAATACTATGACAGCGAACATATTTTGATTAGGTTACAATTTTGTATGTTCATCAGAGTGAGATTTTAAGGTTCTTGGAAATTTGATTTTAACAATTAAATACACAAACTAGGTTTCAGATCCTCTCCAGGGGATCAGACAGTGGACATCATTGGGTGTGTGTCCCAATGTACTCCCAGCCATCGGATGCATCACCGGCACATAGGCGGGTGGGGTTTGGTTTGATAAAATCCTCACACGGAGTTTCCAGTCTTGAGTCTCACTTGATGTTACTTGTAACAGATCTCTTCAAGTCTCACTTGATGTTACTTGTAACAGATCTCTTCAAGTTTAAGTGAACTTTCTAACACAAAGTTTCCAGGCTGGGTGTGAATCACTATAGCACATATATGGTACAGTAAATTCAATGAAAAGTTAACATCATTGAGGAGTTTTTAACCAACCCATGATTGTGATCTTACTAAATTCCAACTGTATCTATCTGGATTATTCCCACATGAATCAGGCAATACTGGGGCCCATGAGAACCATGAGCAACCTCAAGGGCACCTCTGCTTCCTTAGGCATAATCCCTTACCAACTATGCTACCTTTCGGGGTAAGAGAGAGCTGATCTAGAACCCACAAGAACCAAACCCTTATCAATTGTCATGGTTTTGAATCTTTTTTGAGTGCAATGCAATAGAAGTGTGGAACATAAACTAGATAGTTGGACTAATGATCCAACATCTCATAAGAGGTTATGAGTTGTTCTTTCTTTTTCATTAATAGATGTAAAATTCTTCTTGCTCGTCTCATTACAAAATGCGCATTAATGTACCCGTTACAGGATTTGTGGAGATCCCTTTTTCTTTGGATTTTATAATTATTGTCAACAGTTTTATATTAATATAATATTAGGATTGATTTTTCGATTTAAAAAAAGATTTTTAAAGAGTTCATGAGTTCAAGTTTCCTTATAAACTTACCAATCCCTAAAAATAAATGATTCAAAAAGAAAATCATTTCATTAATTTATTTTATTGACTAAGATGAATCCAATGAGATCGCTCTACTCTCTCTCTCCCACAGATACACGGGTGAAGACCACATTCACCCCTACCCCACTTAGTGGGATGCCATTAATATGTCTAGGGTTTGAAAAATTCATGGAGAATGTATCTTTTCTAATAAACAAATGTAAAAATGCAATGTCTAAATAGTTGACTATAATACATGACTGGGGAGGAGATTTTAATAATTTCCCCCCTAATCATTGCTTTCTATGTTTACATAAAATAAAAGTATCCATGGTTGGTAGGTATTGGAAATGGAATATTTCAACTGTTTTGAATTTGTAAATTTATCTCTTTAAATTCTGTTTGTTTTCATATAAAATTTCATTTGTAATATTTTATATATAAAATTTGATTTACATAGTTTGTTTTCAATAGGTAAAAGAAAGACAAAGTTATTTTTTCCTCCTCCTTTAGAAGATCATTATATTTTATCTCTAAGAAATAAAATATTAAAAAATAAATTTATATATTAAATGTAAAATTTTACGTCAAAACAAACAGATCCTAAGAAAATATATAAAAATCAAGGTTCTAAATCCAATTATTGCACACGGCATCAGCTATGTCCAAAACTAATCCGATATGCAAGTTCAATGAAAAACTGACACTGGCCGATTGAATTGAAGATTGATCAGGTCCAATACAAATCGGCCAATCTAATTGATGTGATTACTTGAACCTTTTCGAGATTATGATCTGATTTCAGCTAGAATCGCCTGAGCCCTAGAAAACGACGAATCGAGCTAAATTGGAATCAGGATCAGCCAATTCCACTCCGAATTGGGTCATAGATTTTGGAAGTTGATTTCTGAAGGGCATTTTCGACAATGTAGCCAGGGAAGGGGTGTGATGGATTTTGGAAAGAGGAATAATGAGATTTTAAAATATAGATTTTTTTTTTTTTTTTTTGGTAAGAAGATTTTAAAATATAGAATAGTAAGGCTAAAAAGGTAATAATAAATAATCAACGTCTCATAAGCCATAAAGTAAGGCGAAGAAAGATACTGACAGCTGGCTTGACGATAACACCGCCTTGTCCGAAAGGCACAATGTGTAAGGGGCCCACTTCCCCATATCAAAAAGTTTGATTACAGCTAAACGGAGGGAACGTGTAGATCACGTCGTCGCCCGCTGACGTGGATAAACGCTCCTAAGGCCGCGTTTGGAGGAGAACTAAAATGAAGAATAGAACTTTTGTGGGGCCCAAACTTAGAAGACTCGTGGCATGTTATTAACCATCTGATTGGGATATTGGTGGCTTCTATTGAGAGGGAGCATGGAAGTCCATGCTGTAACGCAGCACCAAAATATTACCCAATCAAAGTGGGATTATGTGAGGAAGAAGACAAAAACTGACGGTTACTTTAAAGAAATGTAACGACTGACGGTTACAATTAAAGAAATGTGACGGCGATACGTGTTTTTTTTTTAAATGTAACGACGAAAGTGACAACTGGCAAATGATATCAGGGGGAGGAGAGAGAGAGAGAGGGGAAAACGTGTTTCCGTTGACAATCAGATTCGGACGGATATGAGAATAGGTGCAAACCCTAGATGCCATCTTCAGAAAAAAGAGTCTTTCCATTTAAATAAAGGTCCACCAATTCATTAATACCCCTTCCTTTCTTCTAAATGACGGATCTACCCTTCCTTTCTTTCATAATTTCATTACATGTTTACGCTATCCCCATTATCTATGTGGAAATTTGAAGACCTAAGTGCTTCTCAATTTTCACCCCTTAAGTTGAATGTGCATATTATATAATAATAATAATAATAATAATAATAATTTTTAATTTCTAAAAAAAAAGGTTCCATTGACCAATAATGTAGAATGAAATTTTTTTTACGCAACAATGATCTATCATTCATAACTTGTTTTTTCTAACTCTGTAAAAACGAATGATTTGCTCATTATGGTCGTCTCATGTTAATTAATAATCTTGAATCTTTATTTTACATAAAAATATATTATGTTTAAAAAAAATGGTGTATATGCTATCAATAGTACACGTCCTCTCACTCTATATATATGAATTGTGAATTACTTCTTCATAAAAAGATCATCTCCTATTACCCATTCTGTCGTCCATCGCAATGACCAGTCGAGATAGAAGAGGATCCATGTGTCACTATTTCCATGCACTCATTTATTGTGACTTTATTTTTGTTCCAAAAGAAGCCAATTCTATCGTTGATTCCGTTAGAAAAAACTCATCTATCAGGTGTATGACAAATTGACCATTTTTCACTTCATGTTGGCTTAGTGTTTTATTGGAACAACACCACTTTAAAATAAATCCCACCGCACCCCTAAATAAGGCAAAAAAAAAAGGGGACAATTTTTATGCATATGTCTCATGGGCCCATTTGTTTTGTAAGAGGAAGTTTTAGTATCGAATATGGATGAAGTGTGTACTGTCTATATGAAACTTTTATAAATGGATTGAAATATAATATAGAGGAGAATAAATCTGAATCTTCTTCGATCGTCCAGTTGTGTTAGTGATTCATCCAACGTATTGAAATACTCGGCACATATGCCAATATATTCCAATCCATTCGATGAAAAATCAACGAGCTAAACGATAGGAGAGGATTTTTTCTAAGGAGAATTTTGCAAGGTTAGAAAAAAAAAATTATATTTGTGAACATTGTGGAGGAGGGAAATAATAGTTAGTGGAGCTCCAAATACATATTCATAAGTCGCCTAAAGCAAAAGTCAAGTGGTCCTTCCGTAAATAACGACTTAACCAGTGTCATTTCTTTAGGCTTAATTTTCTTTATAATATAGAGCCTGCTCCCCTCCTCCTCTCCGCTCAGAGACAGCTTAGAGAAGAGAAAAGGGGGAAAGAGAGAAAGAGTAGCAGAAAAAGGAAAGAAAAGGGAAAAGATCTACTTCTTAAGCTTCATTTGAAGAAGAGGAAGAAGAAGAACAGCAACAACAATGGCGAAGCCTGGTGGCCTTTTCTTGGTGGTAGTCATCTTCATAGCGACCTTCGTAATCTCATCCTCCAAAGTCGATGCCGGCGGCGATTTCCAGTTTGGTTGGATCCCGATGGGATCCACTTGCGACGGTTCGATCGCAGATTGCGAATCTGGTAACGAGTTCGAAATGGACACAGAGATCAACAAGCGCATTCTTGCATCCAGCAGTCGTTACATAAGCTATGGAGCACTGAGGCGCGATAGCGTTCCTTGCTCAAGACGGGGTGCCTCTTACTACAATTGCAAGAAAGGAGCTCAAGCAAACCCTTACACCCGTGGTTGCAGTCACATTACTCGATGCCGCAGTTAGTTTTCTTTCTTTTTTTTCCCAATCTTTCTTCCTCTTCCCCCCCTTCCCCCTTCTTCTTTACCGTTTGCTATACAATGGGAGAGGAAGAGAAGGAAAAAGTTGGTGTTGCTCTCTGTAACGAAGGGATTGGGGATAGGATTATGTTTCTCTCGTCACAACTATACTTTGGCTTCTTTGTGTAAAACAAGAATTTTTTTTTTCATAAATATTATTATTTTTACTGTTTTGTCTGAATTCTTCTTTGCAATTTTATTCTTCTATGGTTATGTAGAAGCAGTGTGTCTTTCTCTGTTAGATTTTTTTGAGCGGATGATCTCTTAGTTATGTTGTAATAGTTGACAATTTGTGTCTCTGTTGTTCAGTGGAATTCATGGAATATTGGTCTTTGAAAAGTTTCTTCTGCCCAATGGATCTCTTTTTCCACCCACTCACTTTTATGATTTCTTCCAAATTTTGGTATGAATGGTGCCTTATTATTGTCTTTTGATAATGAACATTTCGTCTTCCTGTGTTAGAATTTGGGCAGAGAATGAGTTCTGCTTGTATTAATGTATTTACATTTCCAAAAAAAAAAAAAAATTGAATGAGGAAGATGATCACAAGGAAGGTAGGAAGGTGGAAAACTAGAACTTTGAGTTACTCTGTAGTGCTTGAAAGTTGGAATTCCATCCTTGCAGTTCTGAATCTCAATTTTGAAATGCTTCCTAGATAAAAAGGTCAGGAAGGAAAGAATAAGAAGAAAGAGGAAAAGGATGGAATTAGGAAAGGTGGAAGGAACCCTTGAGTACTACTTCTGAGTGAAGAGAATCTCTTTCAAAACACATTGGATTGGGGAAGATATTCCAATTCAACAATTATGTGTAGGACTTTTCTCACAAATTCAAAGCAGAAAATCCACTCAATTCAAAAATTATTTTTTCTTCTTCCAGCTTCTCTAATCTATAAACTATAATTCTTCCTTACCGGTACATTCAATGGCTTCTCTTGTACATGTTTTAATCATCTCAAAACTACTCTCCTTCAACTTATCACCTATTGAATCTATCCCTAAATCACCTAATCTGCCCATTTTTTATTTTTATCTTTTGTGCTTTTGTCTCGTTCATCTTCTCTAACATCCTCATTTCAATTACATTTATATTATTTCTGCCATCTTTTTCCTGTTATTCAACACCATGGTTTTAGTTCAAGGTATCAGAACGGGTATGGTATCGAGGATCAGTTTTGGATACCCATATTGCCAGTATCGGTCAAGTATCAGTACGCAATACCAAGTTGGTGATCCGTTACTATATCGGTCATTTATCCATAATTGCCACTGCCGAAATGATAACAAGAGAGAAGAATGAAGTGAAGATTTTTTTTTTTTTTTGGTAGGTAGAGCCCAAGGAGATTTGAATTCATGATCTCGTGATTTTAAGGTGTTGATCTTTTGCCAACTAAGCTATCCCCTTGAAGTAATGAAGTGAAGATTTACTGGAGCTGTTGATGATAATCTTGGAGTTGGCTGGAATAGTTGGATGGAAGAAAACCATCTAACGTTGGAAGTTGGAGTGTATAATGAAGGAACAAGAGTGGTTTTTTATATAAGATTTGAGAGAATATTTTGGTCATTTTATATATATGTTTTAATTTATAGTGTTAAAAAAATCATTTCAACTATGTTGCTTGTGAATGCAACAAGGATAAAATTGTTTTTAATTTTTTTTACTTAACACTGTTAGAACTTGCGATGTAATTGTAATTGTTGTCAACTTTTTATTTATTTTTTTTCGTAAAATGTAGCAGGCGAACATGACAATTGCAAATAATACCAAGGGAGAGAGAGGAAATGTGTTTCCGTTGACAATCAGATTCAGACGGATGTGAGAATAGGTGCAAACCCTAGATGCTGTCTACTTTTATCTTCTTCTAAAGGGAATTTACACGGACCTCCCCTTGGCATTATGTTTAAGAGGCAACACTGCCTGTTTTGTGAAAAATGACACGGACTACCCTTCGAATGCCAGATTTTTGACACATAGGTACATTCTCTTTGTCAATGGACGTTATTTGGTGAGGTGGAGAAAGCTAAACTTTTATAAAGATACCGATAGTAGAGAACCCCGATGATACCACTGCAACGTTTTCAACTCCTTCTCTTATGCAACTGTTCCGACTCCATCCTAAGAGAACCCCATCGTGTCTTCCAACTTTAAAAAAGGGAAGGTAACTTCTGATTTACGCCATTTTCGATAGCTCAAATTAAAAATCTTGCAGTGGGGACTGTCGCCGCTACGTCATTGTTCCTTGCTTCAACTATAGGGGATAAATATCCGCTAAGGACGGCCCCACATTGTATCTTCGCTTGATTTATACCTCCATGTTTTTCCCCAGAAATTTTTAGGTGTCTTTAGAGATCCTCAGGATCAGAGACAGAAAAATAGAGTTTTAAATTTTTTTGGAATAAATTACACTAAAAGTATTCAACGTTTTGAAAAATTACACCAAAAGTATCGATGTTTTGAGAAATCATACCAAAGTACCTCTGGTATATAATAAAGTTATTGAATGGATTGCTCTGTGGACTATTTAGATGGATTTCTTATTGCATTTGATGATCTTTATGGTGACAGTGGGGCACCAAAAGTGGTGTAGGGTTGACGGAGTATGACGTTGGCAACAGTGCCAGAACCAGTAAGAAGATAGAGACTGATGTTCCAGCGACGAAAGAAGCGTGGTAGGGCGTCATTGACCCCACCGGCGATTTCATGAACATGGGTGCTCATGGCGGTTGAGTCGGTGGTGTAGTCGTGGGATGAAGATTGGCGGCTTGGGTTTGTTCTTGGAACTCGGTGGGACTCAAGGAAACTAGGCAAATTAGCAAAATTATATACAGTGCAGTGAAAGGGTATTTTTGTCAGACCATTAATTTTGTTCACACCTTTGCTTGTAAATCTAAAACTCACAGAGTAGTATTGTGTATTAAACGAATTGTTTAGGGAAAATCGCATAAATTTCCCTCAATTTGGAAAAAGGTCCAATTTATTAATACCCCTTTCTTTCTTCCGGATAATGGATCTACAATTCCTTCACTTTTAATACATGATGTTTGCGCTATCCCCATTATCATTGCAATGTGGAAATTTGAAAGACCAAAGTGCTTTTCAGTTTTCATAACCTAAGCTGTGATTTCGCTAAATTAATAATATATATATATATATATATATATATATATATATATATATATATATATATATATATATATATATATATATATATATATTTAGGAAAAAAATTTCCTTGATTCAATATTGTAGAATGAAAATTTTTAGGCAAAATGATTTATTAATCATAACTTATTTTCCCCGATTCTCTATGAAACGAATGTTATCTGCTCACCATCATCGTGTTTGATTTATTTTATGAAAAAATATATTATATTTAAAAAAAAAATTATATGGTATCAATAGTGCAAGTCCTTTGAATTTGGTACTCTTCTTTATATGGATTATGAGTCATTCGTTTCGGAAAAAAATCCTCTCCAATCGCCCAACTTGTTAGTTCGTCGGATAGGTTGGTGACAACATAAGAGGATCCACATGTCATTCCTTCTATGCACTCATTTATTGTGACTTTATTTTTTTTTCCGAAGGAAGTTAACTCTATAACTGACTCCTAGGCTCACAAAACCTCGTCTATCATGTGTATGACAAATTCGCCATTTTCTATTCCATGTTGGTTTAGTGTGTAATTCGAATAGGAAAAATATCATTTGTAGTGAGCCACCTATGTAGTGAACATCTCATCCACTCAAAGTGGATGGTCACGTATCCCGATCTACTCAAAGTGTATCAGGATACATGCAGATCCACTTTGAGTGAGTGAGAACCTCACTACAGGGGTGGTCTCACTATAGAAAATCCCAATCCATTAGAACAACACCACGAAATAAATCCCATCGCTCTCCGAAAATAAGGATGAAATAAAGGAACAGGTTTTTTTTTTTTCCGTATGTCTCGTGAGCCCATTCGTTTTGTAAGATGATTGTGCCAACTGTACTCCACGTTGGCACCACGAAATAAATCCCATCACTCTCCTAAAATAAGGCAGAAAAAAACAAAATAGAAATCCTCTCCTGCGCACCTACAGGCTGCCAAGGGTTAGATTTCAGTCGGTGCCTATACCATGTATTGGTATGTGCACCACCAACTGAATTCCAACCTTTAGATTCTGACTGGAACCCATCTGCCACAAGTGACGATTTGAATCCACTGTTTTATTCATGTCTCATGGGCACCCTTGTTTTATAAGAAGATTGTGTCCGCCTCTATCGAATGAACTAGGATAAGTATATCAATGCATCCCAATCCATCCGATGGACAACTAAAAGACTAGAATTAGGATAAGTATATCAATGCATTCCAATCCATCCAATGGACAACTAAAAGACTACCATAAAAGAGGATGAAGGTGTCCCTCCTTCTATGCAGTCATTTATTGTGATTTTATTTTTAGGAAGCTAAATCTATAATTGCCACCCTAAACAAATGTCAATTTTTTGGTGGCAATTACCTTTATAAGATAGAACCAGCCCCTCCTTCCGCTCTCCATTCAGAGACAGCTTGGAGGAGAGAGAGAGTGAGAGAGAGTAGCAGAAGAAAGGAAAGAGAAAGGAAGAGAGTTAGTTCTTGAGCTTGAGCTTCCAACAATGGCGAAGCTTGCTGGTCTTTTCTTGGTGGTAACCATCTTCATAGCGACCTTCGTAATCTCATCTTCCAAAGTCGATGCCGGTGGCGACAATCAATTAGGTTGGATCCCATCGGGATCGACCTGCGATGGTTTGATTGGAGAGTGCGAATCTGGTAACGAGTTCGAAATGGACACAGAGATCAACCGGCGTTTTCTTGCAGACGGTGACCGTTACATAAGCTATGGAGCAATGAGGCGCGATAGCATTCCTTGCTCAAAACGAGGTGCCTCTTACTACAATTGCAAGGGAGGAGGTGAAGCAAACCCTTATACCCGTGGTTGCAGTCGCATTACTCGATGCCGGGGTGGTGATTAGTTTTCTCCCCAATCTTTCTTCCTCTTCTTCTTTACCGTTTGTTATACGTTGAGAGAGGAAGAAGAGAAGGAAAAAGTTGGCGTTGCTCCATGTAACCAAGGAATTGGAATTGTGGTTTTTGTCACAATTATGAATAAAACAATAATTTTCTCAAACCACCTGTGAGTTTGCGTTAATATCACCTATCACCTACTAGTTTTGATAATATCATCTGCACCCATTTAATTCGCGACACAAACCCAAAATTATTATAACAAAAAACTTTTGTAATTTTATTTTTTTAAGTAAAAAAAAATGAAAGGTACAATTCTAACCTTCGTATTGCAAAATAAAACCCTATTTCATTTTCACTATGTTAGATTTATTTCACTGCGATTGTGGAGTTCGTCATTATCTCTCTCTAGCAACACCATCAAACTTCAAGGTCTGGCAACGTCGAACGTTCTTCAGTCGGTTAGTCATCTTCTCTTCTTCTCTCTCATTGTGAAACCATACTGAAATCACAATCACTGTTCTTCTCTTTCCTTTCTCCCATATTGTGAATTGTCCTGAAATAACAATCGCTCCTTCAACTTTCAGCATCCATCTTCCAACTTTCATTTATCCTACTTTATTAAAGCCTAGATCATAGTGAAATAACAGTTGATTTCTGATTCTGTGAAGGAGGGATCCTCCAACAAATTCAAGCCTAGATTTTGAATCATTTGTTGCCAAAGATGATTGCCTTAAGTCACTATTATTAGGGAATCCTTGTTTTAAAATTTCTTATAATTCATTCTTGACCATAGTTCAAGTAAATGGAATCAGGAACCAAATAGAAAAATCTGATTTTGGCCATAAATTTGATGTTTTTTTGGTTATTTTATCATTTCTTTTTCTTAGAAGATTAAAAAAGTTATTTCAATCCAAATGCATCAAGGGTACAATTGTCTTTAAATTTTTTTACTCAAAACTGTTCAAAATTGGGGTGTGATTGTAATTATTATGAATTTAAAGATAGGAAATATATTTGGACCGAAGTCCAGGTGGTACGACCGTACAAGTATTTTTCTCTAAATTGTCTAAATAAAAAAATGAGGTGGTGTTTCTGTAAATAACGAGTAAACTAATGTCGATTTTTAAGGGGCAATTATTTTTATAATACAGAATCAACCCCCCTTCCACTATCCGTTCAGAGACAGCTTGGAGAAGAGAAAAGAGAGAGAGAGAGAGAGAGTAGCAGCAGAAAGGAAAGAGAAGAGCTTGAGCTTCATCTGAAGAAGAGGAACAGCAACAACAATGGCGAAGCCCGCTGGCTTTCTCTTGGTGGTAGCCATCTTCATAGCGACCTTCGTAATCTCATCTTCCAAAGTCGATGCCGGCGGCGATTATCAATTAGGTTGGATCCCGATGGGATCTACCTGCGACGGTTCGATCGCAGAGTGCGAATCTGGTAACGAGTTCGAAATGGACACAGAGATCAACAGGCGTATTCTTGCATACAGTCGCCGTTACATAAGCTATGGAGCACTGAGGCGCGATACCGTTCCTTGCTCAAGACGGGGTGCCTCTTACTACAATTGCAGGAGAGGAGCTCAAGCAAACCCTTACACCCGTGGTTGCAGTCACATTACTCGATGCCGGGGTTAGTTTTCTTTCTTTTTCTCCCCAATTTTTCTTCGTCTTCCCCCTCCCCCCTTCTTCTTTACCGTTTGCTATACATTGGGAGAGGAAGAGAAGGAAAAAGTTGGTATTGCTCTCTGTAATGAAGGAATTGGGGATAGATTATGTTTCTCTTGTCACTATTATACTTTGGCTTCTTTATGTAATACCATAATTTTTGTTCTTTCATAATATTATAATTTTTACTGTTTTGTCTAAATTTCTTCCTTGCAATTTTATTCTTCTATGGTTATGTGGAAGCAGAGTGTTTTTCTCTGTTTGATTTTTTTTTTATTTTTTTAAGCGATGATCTCTTACTTAGGTTGTAATAGATGACATTGTGGGTCGCTGTTGCTCAGTGGGATTCATGGAGTATTGGTCTTGGAAAAGTTTCTTCTGCCCAATGAATCTCTTTATCCACCCACCCACTCACTTTTAAGGTTACTTCCAAATTTTGGTATGAATAGTGCCTTATTATTGTCTTTTGATAATGAACATTTCGTCTTCCTGTGTTTAGAATTTTGGGCAGAGAATGAGTTTTGATTGTATTATGTAGTTAAATTTTCAAAAATAAAAAAATAAAATAAATAAGGGATCAGATGAATATGAGGAAGATGATCATAAGGAAGGTGGAAAACTAGAACTTTTACTTTGTAGTGCTTGAAAGTTGGAATTCCATCCTTGCAGTTCTGAATCTCAATTTTGAAATGCTTCCTAGATAAAAAGGTCAGGAAGGAAAGAATAAGAAGAAAGAGGAAAAGGATGGAATTAGGAAAGGTGGAAGGAACCCTTCAGTATTACTCCTGAGTGAAGAGAATCTTTCAAAACACCTTGGAATGGGGAAGATAATCCAATTCTGCAATTATTTTTAGTTATTTTTCAATGGCTTCTCTTGTACATGTTTTAATCACACATCTGTTTCCTGTTGTTCAACACCATGGTTTTAGTTCAAGGTATCAGAACAATATGGTATGGAGGATCAGTTTCGAATACGAGTATTGCCAGTTTTAGTCAAGTATCAGTATACAATACCAATTTAGTAATTCTTGTATCGGTCATTCATTCATATTGGCCACTGCCAATATGACTGATCTTATCCAGATACCTGAAACCATATCCAACACTCAAACAATTATATATATATATATATATAAAATTTCATTGTAGCTTCTATTTTCTGCCTTAAACAAGTCATTTGTGATCTACGCAATAACCTAACAACACTTTGATGTCTTTGTCGTCCTTGGAGAATGGAGAATGGAGAATGGAGGACCAAATCCTCCATCATTTGTGTTGTTGATATACATCATGCAATGACAACCAAGTCAACAACTGGTGTAATCTGTGCATCTTTCTTGAGAAAATAGTAGCATATTCTATCACTTTCACGCACATCGCGCAGGACGGTGGATGATTAAAGTAATGGCATGCAAAGCTTAAAAACTCAAAATTAAGTATGGGCTTAGGAATTAATAAGATATTTTTATCTTAATAGTAAGGGAAGATGGTAAGGAAGGAAAGGAATGAAGTGGAAGTTATAATAAGATACCATCTCATTAACAAGAGAGATGATCAGGTGGAATGTTTGGATCACGGCAACATGGGCGGTTCGACACTAGCTGCGTTGCAATAAGTCCACTGAATCTTATCATTTAGTTGTAAAAAGGTTTCCACAGGTAAGATCAAGCAAGTATTTACCCAAAAAAAAAAAAAAAGGTTTCCACAGGTGAACCAGCGGAAGAACCAGTATGGGGGCATGAGTTCTTTCCTGGTTTTCGATCCAACACAACAATTGACACAATTGACGCCAAAGAACTCAACAGAATGGCTGTGCCACCGTAGCTTGGTTCGACGTTCAATGGGTATCATTTTGGTGGTGAAGGATTGTTTAATGGTGGAATTCTAACATTCACAAACACCTGTTTTGAAATGTTTGATGGGGTCCTCGCTTCCTCCGTTTTCAATACCAATTATTGCACAACATCTTAACTTCATTCTGTGATCTTGACAGATTCCTAAAGACGTACGTTTGTTGTGGGCAAAAGGTTTTCCAAGTGGGCCATCTATTTCAGCCACTTGAGACGATAATGTGGTTGAGAGGATAATGTGGTAGACGACGGCTGCCCACATGGGCGATATAGGGTCATGGGCTGCCCTGGTCCACATCAGGTCCTTGCATCAATTCTAGACACTTCCTAATTAGAAAAAGATTTGCTATACAGCTGTGTTTGTATACAATCATACTTTCGACGATCAGATGAAAAAAATATTATCTTAAAACTATCCCTTCTCTGATTAAGTGAAAGGTTAATACCTGATCGTGTATATAAACTAAACCAAAATTTATTTTGGGTGTTGTCCCAGTATAGAAATCGTCTCCTGCCTCAGTTTGGGCAGGAGATTTAGTGGCCCGGATGGATGGCCACCACATGACTCTCAGGTGGATTCAAGTCCTCCATCTGAGTCGACACCCGAACCAACAAGCTGAGCCGACAGGGGTGTCAGCTCAAATGGAGAACTCGGATCCATCCGAGAACCAGGTGACGGTCATCCATCAAAGCCGCCAAATCTCCCGTCCAAACTCAGACACTGGATCCGTTACCCCTCTCCATTCCTCATCAAAAGAATTAAAAATTTACCACAAAAAAAAAATTAAACACTACTATGAAAATACATGGTTGCAAGTAAAAAGAAGGGAAAGTAAATGAATTTGATTTTAAAAAATATGAAATTATATACCCAATTTAATATTATTTTCATATTTAACAATTACATTTTTAAATATAACTTTTATTTTACTCGATAAATTCAAGGGATTTGAATACAAAATAAAATAAAATTTATTAACCAAAATTAATGAATACTAAATGCTTTTTTTTTTTTGGGTAAAGAATACTAAATGCTTGTTGGGTATTTAGGAACTTGGAGATGGCAGTCTTCTTTAGTTTTCTATGGTGAAGTTCAGGTCATGATTTAAATCTATAATAAATAAAATGGACAAGGTTCTCCCACAATGCCAGTGTGGAAACTTGATCAATAAGATGGTTGGAGAAGGAATCTATCAGAAGGGGCCCACATTAGTAGAGGGAATGTCAGTACTGACTTCATTTTCCTCACAATATAACCTAAAAAAACCCATATCCAAATCCTCTCCTATGGTTAGAGGGTCCTGCTGCTGATCCAAGGGGTTAAAGATCAATTAACCCGTCTACCAATACATGGAGAGATGGACTGACTAAAATCCCACCCTTGGCTAGTGACAGGCCAGCAAGAGACGATTTGATTGCGGAAAACCCAAAATAACTTCCCATCCTGGGAAGGATTCCATAATGTCTTTGTATGCGAAGATTAAATAAAAGTTCACCTGGAAAGAAAATATATTCGACAAGTCAAGTCTCCATCAGTTCAAACATAGACGTACATAGCCCTCCAACGGGATATTTTGCATCTATGATGCTCAACAGTAGTAAAATGTATATGAGGCGGCATATCAACTATCGTCCGCTATATAGATTACATGAAAAAACAAACGTTTGGTGGCCACATCAACCCTACCTACATAACGCTACAATAGAATGTCCAAGAAAATCTGAATACTCTTCTAAACCATAAGCACCGTTCTTCAATCCATGAGAAAATGACAAACCAAGAATTGCATGAAGTAGAAAGAAAGAAAGGCAGCAGTATAACAAGCTTATCCTTTCGTTCACAAACTACACACACACACCTAATACCAATATATCATGGTGTACCAACAGCTGGTTTTGAGTCTTCTGGCTTCGTTTTGGTTGGGGCCAAAGGAGAGGGAGAGCCCTCAGTTCCCATCTCGCTTTTGAGTTCGTTGATGCTATGCTCCAACTCATCTATCCGCTCGCCCATCTCGTCAAGTACATTGCAGTTAAAGAAGCCTAGACCCTGTGCTCATTCACTTCAAGTCCTATAATCCCGATGCAAAAGACAACTGAAGCAGGGACCAAAATCATTTCATTTAGGTTTTACACAATATTTGTGTATATATTACAAATTTCCATCCAAGAAGAACAGAAATGAGATTCCTCCTTAAATGGGAATGAGATCATTTCAGGATTTCAAGAGATAACTCTACTTTCTATTCATCCTAGTGAGGACCTCATTTTAGATGATTTAACATATACAACCAAATGCGGCGTAAAACCAAATAAAATGACTTTGCTCCACATGATCCCCTAAAGCCACAACCCCCCCCTTCCTTCTCTGTTTGAGAGAGAGAGAGAGAGAAGCCCCAATGATTGACTGGAAGTTATCCCATGCAAAACAAGCAGGTAAGCCAAAACTTGGACAGTCAGGTCAACCAACCTCATAGGCCAAAAATAAGTACTATAGTTATAACACTCTAACGTCCTGAACTGCATTTTAGTTAACTGTCAAATGCAGAAAATGAAAGCTAAAGCAAATGGAAAGGCTGGTTACGATAATATGAAATTGACTACTAAGGTCATCCATGAGAGGTTGAGTGAAAAGGGTCCTGAACCCCTTGCATGTGCCAGCACAAATGAGGGGTAGTCAACAGAAAAGGTTCTTCCCTCCCATTACTATTGGCGTGTACTACTCCCATAGAAGTCGCACAGTTAAGTCATAATTACTTCTAGATAAAGGATATTCTTTGAAACAATAGATTCGGACATTGCCTGAAACCTGGATTGCTGCAAAACAGAACTATAGTTTAAGGAGGAGTCACTGAAAAAAATAAAGATTCAAGGTCCCAAATGAAAAGGCATTTCAAGCAAAAGTGTATAAGAAACTTACCATCTGCGTAAGAAGGTTCTGAACCTGGAACCACAATAGAAAGATCGAGTTAAGGCTGAAAATTTTTTCACATAACATTAATATAAATACCAATCACAAGGCATAGATAGAATAAAAGATGTGGCTCCAGACTGTCAAAATAAAGGAGGGAAAATTTTCTCAGTTTCTTTCTCTTTTTCCAAAAAAACTTCATGAACTTCTTGAACGGCATACGTTAATAGTTCTCTTGCAGATGTAAAAGGACTATGGAAACCTGGATACCAATCAAATAAATATAAACATGGTCTACCACCATGCAGAGGTTATTTGACAAACCTCCAGCTTCCATACCAAAATCCAAGTGTTATACTGGGGAACCATCCCTAATGCAGGTTATTGGACCACTCAATGAGTGGACCATTGTCATAACCAGATAAAGTTACTTTAGATTTTCTTTCTTCATTTTTAACACAACAAAAGGCCTAGCATGGTACTCACAAAAACTGTCATATCAGCAGTGCTTTGCTTTGAATCTTCAGAGTCTTGACCGTCCTGCCAGAAGAAACAATAGGTCATTACTTACACAATATGAATCTAAATTTTTTCAAGTTACCAACAAAAGGCCACAGAATGGCTAAGAGATGGGATAAGCTTCAAGTTAAGCCAGAGGTACTTTGATGAGAGGACACCATACAGGCTTCCAGAGTAAAAGTTATGTACCAAAATTCAGTGGTTTTACTAATAAATCCTCTTTGAGGCTATATTTGTTTGGTAAGAAATGGCCTAAGAGATGCCAAAACCATTGACTACCACTGGGAACCAAATAAAAACCTAGAGATGCCAGTACCTATTCATCAGTGGCCAGGGAGATAAAGGAGCACTCCTATCTTACAGGGCTTAAAATGGAGAACTTTCAAGTGCAATATTCCAACACCAATCCATTTGAAAACTATAAAAGAACATAAACAAAACAAAAAAAGGCATTATCACACATCTAATAACTCTACATAAGAAGATACAATGCCAACTTCGAACATTATCAAATGGAGCCTCTAAAATCATTGACAATTTGAGTGGAAGATACATGATTTAATTTTCAATTCAACCAATAATTGGGTCCTCAGAATTACAGTTTTCCTTAAAGATTCTCTGGTTCCTTATGCTTCAAAATATAGAAACTAATGGCAAATATAGGAAGCTCAAAGGAATCCAAACTATGTAACATTTTGCCTACCATGCAATATTAACTCCTTTTAGACATTGGAACAGCCAATTTTTTTACTAAGCTATGGCCATATACAGATATAAAATTTCTTGGCAGCTTGCTTCACAAGTAACCATTGCTAATGGTATTTTTAAACATGACCTTACACCAGAAAATCCTCAGCTTGTAGCTTCAATAGACAATGTACAAGAACCCAAATGGACCTAAAAGATACATCTGCACGAATTCTGCATGATAAACAACAACATGCAATTTATTTGAACCATAGAAGCCAAGAAGAGTCATGGAATCTGATGCGGGATACAGGTTGAGAAAACCCTAATTAGATCCGCTAGTAGGCCCACTCAAAACAATAAGATACTCAAACAATGATGTAATGGGAGAATTGTAATTAATTCCAAAACTCAACCAGTGAAGGCAGTTTCGTAATTAACCAGAATTATTCAATAACTTAAAAAACCAAACAGATCCTTAGGATGGCATGAAAAGAATAAAGAAAGGGGTACTTTAGGAAGGCCAACTAAAAGGAAAGAATATAAAAAAAAAAAAAAAGGAGTAATCAAGGAATGACGTGGGGAAGAGAAAAAGGTTGTCCTCAACCTCTAGCCAACATACGGTAAACCAGATTTAGGAAATTTGATATAACTCTCTGATTTGATCTCCAATCAAACTGAAATTTCTGATCAAGAGTGGTAATACCTAGTACCACTGAATCGGAATGAATTTCACCAAGAAATCAACCAACAATCATTGGTATTTCAGAAATCAGAATCTAGCGGTAATGGATAAAACAGAGTAGTTGCAGGGTCAGGGTTCTCATGACTGAAGAGATTTCGGGTCATAAAGCTCAAGGGTTTGAGTCATCTTGGGGAGAGTAACTGACACTCCAGGTTGTAGGGGAAACGGAAAGGAAACAAAGGAGTTTGATGGGTTTCTTTGGGACTGTGATCACCGCTAAAAAAAGGAATCGATTTCAGTAGCCGAGAAGGGTAACAGAAATAAGAAGAATAGGGAAGGAAGAAGTAAGAAGAAGAGGAGGGGAACAGACCAAGGGAGTAGGCCTGTTCTGGTTCACAGAGACGAAGGGGGGAGAGAGAGACTGAAGAGCACACAAGCTTCACTTCTGCCCGTAGGCAATCAACTGAATATCAATTCATTCTATTCTTTCTTCAAATCTAAAATTAAAAAATTGATTACATGTTCTATTTAAAGATAAAACTTTCCTAACTAAATGAAAAAAAACTAAGTAACTAAATAAAATCCTAATCAAGATGGAAACCATAATCTACTAAATTAGATATTACAAAAACTTCTAATCTAAAATTCCCAAAAATAAAAGATTACAAATATCCCACTTAAAATCAAATCTAATAAAGATTTTCATCCAAGCCCATCTCAGCTTGTGGGCCCACTGCTGCATCAGAATCCCTATATTTGATGTGTTTTGGCCTCCATAGAGACATCAACCGGAATATGTAAATAATAATTCCTGATGGTTAGGGTTGGTTTGACGCTTGAACAACCCTTCTGCACAACATGAGTCTGCTTGGTTGTGTTATCCATTTGAGCGTTTTATTTTTGTGTGTGTGTGTGTGTGACCCTTGAACAACCTTCTTCATCACAATAGTCTGCTTGTGTGGAATCCATGTTACCAGCTAAAATGAGAATTCAACTGACCAATACCAAAGTCCATGTGAATCAGCTGTAACTGGAGTTTCCAACCATGTTAGCTTTGAGTTTTATCTGTTTTGGTGCTGACAATGTTGCAATGTGAAGCACACCATGCCCCCCCCCCAAAAAAAAAGGCAGGAAAAAGAAGAGTGGGAGAAAAAATCCAGAAAAATTTAAACACACAAAAACAACGACAGCAGATGTTACTACAAATCTACAACATTCATTCTATTCTTTCTTCAAATCTAAAATTAAAAAATTGATTACATGTTCTATTTAAAGATAAAACTTTCCTAACTAAATGAAAAAAAACTAAGTAACTAAATAAAATCCTAATCAAGATGGAAACCATAATCTACTAAATTAGATATTACAAAAACTTCTAATCTAAAATTCCCAAAAATAAAAGATTACAAATATCCCACTTAAAATCAAATCTAATAAAGATTTTCATCCAAGCCCATCTCAGCTTGTGGGCCCACTGCTGCATCAGAATCCCTATATTTGATGTGTTTTGGCCTCCATAGAGACATCAACCGGAATATGTAAATAATAATTCCTGATGGTAAGGGTTGGTTTGACGCTTGAACAACCCTTCTGCACAACATGAGTCTGCTTGGTTGTGTTATCCATTTGAGTGTTTTATTTTGTGTGTGTGTGTGTGTGACCCGTGTGTGTGTGTGACCCTTGAACAACCTTCTTCATCACAAGAGTCTGCTTGTGTGGAATCCATGTTACCAGATAAAATGAGAAAATTCAACTGACCAATACCAAAGTCCATGTGAATCAGCTGTAACTGGAGTTTCCAACCATGTTAGCTTTGAGTTTTATCTGTTTTGGTGCTGACAATGTTACAATGTGAAGCACACCATGCCCCCCCCCAAAAAAAAAAAAGGCAGGAAAAAGAAGAGTGGGAGAAAAAATCCAGAAAAATTTAAACACACAAAAACAACGACAGCAGATGTCACTACAAATCTACAACCCAGCAAAAAGATTTTTTTGGACTAAAAAAAAAAAAAAAAAAAAACACTTAAACACACACACAACAAAAACAACAAATGTAATTACAACACAGCAAAAGAATTTTCTCACATGTAGATACTATTATGTAGCCCTACACTACCCAGACACTTCAAATAATACAGCATCTGAGTCTGTGCCAATCAGTAGATTTGCCCCTTCTGTTATCGCTCATCTGGCACTTAGTCACTCACAGGATTCAGATAGAGTAGCATTCTGAAAAAACTTGCCCTCTTATATATATATATATATATATATATATATATATATATATATATATATATATATAACTCTTTCGTTGGATCGGACAGGGAGTTCCATAAAGGTACCATCCATTGGTATGGTACGAAGAAACTTCATGCACCAATCATGTGCAGATACTGGGTCCAAAAGCCACAACATATGACATGTTTCACTTTTTTCCCTGATAAATAGGACATTTTTCACTTTCCAGCATACAAAGGTTTCCATTGGGGATCAGATATACAACAGTTGCCAAAAAGAAACGCAAGGACAAATGGAGTAGAATGGAAGCCAAGTCAATCGCTTGATTAGGGGCACATGGAATATCTCCCCCCCAACACAAAGGATTCGCACACACATCCATATTTCTATAGCAAGAACTCGTCTTTTCTAAAAGTTTAAAACACCTCAACCTTAATCTATCTTGCCAGTTACATGGACTATGGGAGAGTGCATAGTAGTAGTCAAAGTACATTATGTGCGTATATATATGTGGGAATGCATGCTAATACACAAAAAGGTATTTGATTGAATTAGGTTCTAAAATTTGACACTTTGACCAATCCAGACCATATACTAACATGGTCTATAAGTTAGTATACATTCTTCTCTCTTTTCAAAGCCTATGTTTACTATTGATAAATCACAAGCCACAACAAACTCTAAAACCAAAATCTCCTCCTCCTCATTCCTATCTCCAAAACGACATCCCCCATGAATTCTTTCATAAACTCTGTTATCGCGTCCCACATGTCCATTTAGAACTCCTCGTATAATAATCTTTTTTCCTTGACTAATTCCTTAAACTAATCTATCCATGTATTCTCAAAATTGTTTCTTAGTATTTTCATTTAATCTGATTTGGAATGCATAAGCACTAATTATATTATTTTTAACTCTTTCCCTAACACAAGCTTGACAGATATTCCCACCCCTCTTTTTTATAGTCAAATAAATTGTTAGCCTTTTTACCCTATTTGGTCTTTTGGATACAAGCTATGTTAATTATTCTTTTTATCATTATATCTATCATTTTCAAACTCTTTCCCACTAAAGCTCTTATGTTCCAACATACTAATCTAATCCTACAATTTTGACTAGTTTCTTTACCTGCACCTATCCATATGTGAGAACCCTTGCCCACTTGTCATTGTAACCGAGTGCCGAAATGGTTCATCGCTTATGGGGACTCCCAAGCTAACCTTAGCTCACTATCCACTACACCCGGGTCATAGTGCGACGAATCAGTTCTAGGGGACGCCCGGATAAGGTAGAAAATATAAAATTCTAGAATCCATGCAAAAAAGTTTGGCTAAAATTTTAAAATGCCAGCTGCCAACCTCACGCAATAATCCTCCTCCTTTATCTGAGCTTAGGACACTAAAACCACAACCATACCTACACTTAAACCCTTCACTCTCAACTAGACCGTGACCCTAATTCATCTGAATCCTTTTTCCTAACATCCAGCATCAGGTTAATTCAATATCTGCGGCACTAAACAGTTCAAAAAAATAATAAATAAATAAATAAAAGTTCAACATAGGAGATGCCATCTCCAATAACGTTTGGGTCATGTCAAAATTGCACGCATTATTTAATCAAAAGTGCTATTTAGTCTTTGAATAGAAATACATCGAGCAGTCCAGGAAATATCAGCGGCATTACTGCTACTGGAGAACGAGAAGCATTTATCGAACACCATCCGCAATCCAAGAAATTCAGAAGCAAAAACAGGCATACGGAATTCTAGGCTTACATTTAATTGATTTGAAACGAAAGGAAAACAACAGATAATCGAAGTAATGTTCAACAACAAATTCTAATGTTTCTCTCAAAAAGAAGAAAACAAGAGTTGTCCCAAAATTATAGCCGACGGACATTAAGGATCGAATATACAAAAGTTTTGTAATCCCTAATCAACGAAACGACAAAGGTCGCACTAAATGTGCATCGAACAGTAGATGAAAAAATTAATACAATCAAACTGTAAAATATAGAAGTATTTAAGGAGCGAGTAACTTACCATGTTTTGCCGCTCCGCTACTCTTCTTCTCACTCCCAGTATCTGCAGATCTTCGCCGGAAGACGGGAGAATAAACGACGAAAAGGACGATGTCCATGTATTTAAAGGTGAGAAAAAGCATTGATGGTGGTAAATTACATTCATCTCCCCGAACGTCAATTGAAATGACTGAAGCGGGTAATTCGCGCGCGCAGAGACCAAAGTTGTTTCACCCGCACGTACGTGTCCTTCCATTGATGGATAAAAATCCTCTCCCGCCACGGGAGGTTCCTGCCGCTGATCCAAGGGCTGGGAATTAATCGGCCCACCTACCAATACATGGGGAGGTAGGCTGGCTGAAATCCAGCCTTTGGCAGGCGGCAGGTGGGCGGAAGAGGATTTTTATACTCCATTGATCCCATCACTATTCAACCGTTAGATCTCACATGTGGAAATGGGTTCTCTTATTGCCGGTTCTAGCCCAGAACTTTTGATGACACTTGTTATAAGAAAATAACAACACACCAGAGAGCCAGATTGGGTAATATTGTGGTTATTCTGATACCTAAGTCAGTTTTAGAGCAACAAGCCAACGAACTCGAGAATAGAAAAAGTCAAATTCAACTAAAGAGGGTTTCTAATAAATTCTTAATTTATAAAAGCAATGAAATGAGGGGTGGAGAACATATGAGATCAGAAATTCGATACATTTACCATCTTTTTTTGAGGTATTTGTAGAATGGCATGGAGTGGGGTTTTTTTAAGTGCATATCTATGTAGTTGCACATATCTCGAGGCATGTTTCGAGTTATTCAGGGAGTTATCTTCATGGAATATGGGTCAAGGTGTATGTCTGTTGGTTCAGCCCTAATTGCTAAGAATTGTTTGAATGGAGAAAAATCCCATGGTAGTATGGTGAGGATCCAATGGTCAAATTTTATATAACCATCCCTTGATACATGATTGGTTATGTCTCTGATTGACACATGTAGTTAACTAACAATAGTGGGTTTATTGTTTATTTGAACTTCATGGTTGTGAGCCTATCCTCTAAACGTCTGAATGCTTCGAAATGGAGGTGTGTGTGATATACCTAATTGAGATTTTGATATGTATCCATTAGGGTAAGTGATCTATACGAAAACATGTCTTATTCTGGTTGACTAGTTTCATCGTGATTTTAAAATGTTCCACACCACATCTATAGTGACAGAATCTCATCAAGAGTACATCCATGTATAGGTGAGTGTTCTTGCTTCACACACCACCTACTTGGACCAGACCAACCCATATTGTAATTTTTTTTTTTTTTATTTAAATAATTTTTTTTTAAGGACAATGGAAAGTGATGTTTAAAAAAAATCATGAGATGAATCTGAAGCATTCATTTTTATTGCTCTATTTTAATCTAAACCATTCAATATTTAAAAAATGCATATGATGGACTTACATCCATGTATGCCACTACGAAGAGAAATGTATTTTCTTAATGCATTCCAGAATCCAAATATTTCCGCTCAACTATCTAGTCATTGAGGATTTAGGGATCCAATAGGTCATGTCCATATCTCGCGGTCAAGGGTGTTAAATAGTGCAATTCAATTTCAATTTGATATATGATAATAAAATAAAAATCGAATTATTTATTTAAAGATTTTAAAATGTTTACCAAAATTAATTATTAATTAATTTTGATTTTTCAGAGTTTTTAAACCGATTTGTGGAGGAGGAAGAGAGCTAGTGGGAAAAAAAAAATTTAAAAATATTAAAATAATTTTAATCATACGTGCGTATTTAAGGGTTTTGATATTGATCTGGATCGACCGATCCCAGATCCCGATAGGGATCGGCTTTAATGACACCTCAACATTGCTAGTCGTTGCTCACGAATACGATTGCAGCACTACAATTATTGCATAAAGAGAACGATTTATTGGATCACAGCTGTCCCGCAAGAGTGAGGTACGTGCTTGATAGAGAGAGAGTCTGTACATGGACATCTTATAAACGTACACCAAACGTCCCTTAACGATGCATAGGTGGCACTCCTTTCCTTCCACGTGTAACAGCTTTATCCCTCCTTCATCCACGTGTCACCTGCTCAGCACCGAATGCCCATCTATAAAAGCTCACCTGAAATCCCTCTCTCCCAAACACCTCTTTCTGGGACAACATCACCTTCGTTTCACTTTCTCGGATCTTTCTCACCCGTTTCTCATGGAATCTCAGAACCTCAAACAACGAACCAGAGATGAATCCACCCACAGTGACAATGATCAAGTCAACACAACTGATGACAACAACAAGAAGAAAGGCAAGAAGACCAAGATGGTGATGGCAAGAGGAGGCCTTCGATCTTTAATCCTAGCCGTTGCTTTACCTATCACTCTAACCCTAGCTATAACCTCCTTCTCTGGTTCTACTCACAACTATGATGCCCTAAAAAACAAGCCCTTCTGGTACCCACCTATCTGGGCTCTACATTTGGCCTCTCTTGCTTCTTCTTTTCTCATGGCTCTCTCAGCTTGGCTAGTCTGGGTTGAAGGTGGTTTTCATCATCAACCCTTAATGTTATCTCTTTATCTAGCCCAACTATTATTGGCCCTATCTTGGGACCCAATTACGTTCGCATTTGGAGATGTTCTGATTGGTTTGGTCGTATGCATGGCTCTCACGGGTACTCTTGTTGGTTGTTCTCAGAAATTCCGGAAGGTGAACACGGTCGCTGGCGATCTGGTTCTGCCTTGTTTGGCTTGGGCCGCTTGCATGACAGTTCTGAATTTTACGCTTTTATACCTCTGAAGTGGGCTGTTTGGTTGTTATGGTCTTATATGTAATTAGTTTATCTTTTTTGCTTTCTTAGCAAATAGTGTGTTGAGGCTTTTTCGTAATACAAATTTCTTTTGGGCTGTTTCGTAATTATTTTTATTACCACAATATACATCTTGGAATCAAGTACGGGATATTCGGTTCCGTTCTCATCTATGCTTCTTTTAGGCAGGGGCAATATTACGGTGGGAATGTATTTATCATTTTACCAAAACATATTAAATTCTCATTTTACGGTGGGAATGTATTATTTATTTTATTTAACATACAAAAAGCAGTCTTTAACTTTATTTAAATACATTGGTTGGTAAATATGGAAAAAATGAAAAAAAAAATGATGGTAATTCATGCTCACACGAGGGTCAATATTATGTGTTTTGGATCTTAAAGATGTTTACATTTTTACTTTTAAACGAGATTATTGTAATTTTTTTATGGGTAAATTATACAGACATCCTCTCTACTGTTCTGAAATTAACAGAACTATCTTGTTTTTTCAAAAGTTATACAGAATATTCCTCTAACAATGCTATCATACAATCTCATCCTTGCCGTTATTTTTAATTTAACGGGCAGATGATTCATTTTTTTGAGACGAAAATATCCTTACTAAGGGTAAAATGACTAAAAAGGTTTAAAAAAAAAAACCCATATTTCTCTTTCTTCTCTTCACTTTCGTTTTCTTCTCAAGGTTTTCTCATGATGAAATGTACAAAATAGTCAGCCCAGTTTTCTCGTTGGAGGGCATGACCAAATATCTGGTCGCCGATGAGGGGAGACCCAAAAGTCACACAGAAAGTAGGAATCCGGTTTTGTTGGAGAAACCACATGGTAGTAAATATAGCGATGGGACCTCCAGATGAATGTCTTGTAAACACGATTTTCTTGTTTTCCCTCAAAGCTTGACTCACCTGAGATTTTGAACCAGTAGGATCTGATTAATTCTTCATGGATTAAGCGAGCGGATCAACCAGACAATCAATTCGAAAAGCAAAGAAGAAGAAAAAATGGAAGAAATTAGTCGATCGTACCTCGACGCTGATAATCTTTCAGAAGTTGTTCGAAGCGTACTTCATCGCTGATCAGAAAATCTTTCTTTAAAAGATTTCGAAATTGTTGGAAGAATTTGGCATTAAAGACAGCAAGTTCATCATTGCCGATATTTCTGAGGGAAGGGAAGAGCTTCAAATCAACGGATGTATTTCTGAATGGTTTCCTGGAAAACCATTCATCTAGATTCCCAGATCCAGGGAAGGCAAAGATAGATTCTCCCTTCTTTTTTTTCTGATGTGTTATCAATTTGGAGCTCAAGATTCCCAGATCCAGGGAAGGCAAAGATAGATTCCCCCTTCATTTTTTTTTGGTTTGTTATCAATTTGGAGCTCATGGTTACAAAACCAGCAGGTGAAGAGGGAACATCCTCTCTGGTACTCCTTTGTTTTCCCTTTCATTTGGGTTGGATCTAACTTATCAGATTGGAGTCAATCGATGGAAGAAAACAAAATTAAAAGCAAAGAAATCATATGGAAAGCAAAAAAAAATTAAGGGTATTTTCGTCTCAAAAAAAAATTGAGCCTCTACTGTTAAGTTGAAAGTAACGGTGTGGGTGATATTGTATAATAGCATTGTTATAGGAGTATTCTGTGTAACTTTTAAAAAAGCAGGGTAGTGCTATGTAATTTCACTACAGTAGAAGGGGTGTCCGTGTAATTTATCCTTTTTTTTATTGAATAATCTACTTACCTATTCTCTATAAAATAAAATAGGAGCAGGGTTCTTTTTTGTAGTTACAAGGTGGTAAGTCTAGGTGCCCATGTTCTGTTTTACTCTAGATCTTATTTGTGGGTGTTAAATCTAGATCTTATTTGTATGTTCTGTTTTAATCTATAGATATTATTATTGTCTTGTGAGTGATAAATTTAAGAAAAAGATTGTCTCTAGTCCATCCAGTTGTCCAGTTATGGACGGATAGACGGAATTCAAATGACACACCACCAATGTATTGGTATGGATATTTTTTTTTACTGTTCTATTTTCTCCACAATGTATTAGTATGCGTATCTTTTTTACTGTTCTATTTTCTCTAGATCTTATGGGTGGTAATTCTAGGTGTCCTTTTTTTTACTGTTATATTTATCCGAAACCTTGTCTCTCCTGTTTACTCTAGAGCTAATTCTTGTGGGCGACAAATGTAGGCGCCCATGTTTTAACCCGTGGGTTGTTGCCCACCGACACTTCCTATAATGAAAATGTTTTGGTCAACGAAGATTATTTTATACATTAGTTAGGGTAATAGTATATATAATTAATTATATAATTATAATTTATTACACCGCACTTGTTTGGTAGTATGTTTTTTTTAATTTTTTATTTGTAATAATTTAGCATCCATGTGAGGAGTTCATGATGTGTTATGGACCCATAATGGACGATGGTCTCTTTATGCGTTTAATTTTAATGAACACGTGTTTTATGATTGAAAAAAAAGGAAATATAAGCCTAAGGCTTCTCTCTTTCTTGGTCATTTCTATTTTGGTCTTATATTGGGCAATCTGCCTTTCCAAGTCTAGGGTTCATGAGTTCAATTCATCTCAAACTGATCAATGATTAATGGAGGAGGAGAAAGCCAATGCATCTTATGATGAGCTGATGCGCAAAGGTGAACAATGCCGTGAGATTCAAGCATGGTTTTGGATTCTCGTCTTAGTCTTCAAACGCATCCAAATCCTCTTTTCTATGGCTCCCTGGTTCCCACCCCATCCAATCGTTGGAGGGGTGAACCGGCTCAAACTCCAACCCCCTTCAATGGTTGGATGGGGTGGATGCCGGGAAGCCATGGAGGAGAGGATTTGGTTCCGTCTTCAAACACCACCATTGACAAGGTTCTTTCTTCCATCATCATTTGCCTTCTTCGTTGGGGCTTCTAGCCCAAGGAAAATTGCAACTTTCGAGAAACAAGAATGTCTAGAAAACATTTACAAGAAGCTCAAAAAGCAGCATAATTCCAATAGAGGGATATAGGCAGACATTCGAGGAGGATGAATACAAGTAGAGATGGCCATGATTCTAGGTGTCAATATCATTTTTCGAGTAGGGAAAAAGAGAGACAGAAAAAGCGAGATGAGGAGGAAAAGTAGGTCTGAGAGAGATGTAAACTTATCGAATTTGATTGGGATAAGCACTATCCAAATTTGAATCCGTTTGCCAACTATATTATATGAATCTGATCTGAAATCCTACGGATGCGTAAAAACCAAATCCGATATCGAATTCAAATCCGGAAAATGGAATAAGAATTAAAATTGCATGGAAAATGAGAAAACCCTAGTTTAGAACAAATGTGTAGTCCACCCTAAGAAAATAAGAGGCGAAACCTCAAATCGATATATAAATAATAAGGTTATTATGCGTCTTAACATTTTAAAACCTAAGGTTACATGCGTCTTAACACTAGGCTAAACGGAGTACATATAATTCTATCCGTTTGATTGGTATTCGAATCTAAACATAGCTACCCGAATTCGAATCCGAAACCGATTGTTTGAATTCGAATTCCCCTAAATGGATGTCAAATCGAATCAGATCCAGATTTTCGGCAATCCATTTACATTTTTAGCTATTCGAACGAAGAGAGAATAGATAGAGAGAGAACAAGCAACATAAAGAGGAAGAGCAGGTCACAAATATACTCAGATGAAGAAAGAAAGCATCCAAGAGAATGAGAAGGAAGAGGGAGAGAAAGGAGAAGGATGATTCGTCTCCTCAGGAACGAAGATCAGAAAATAGCAAATGCGATGGGAATAAAAATAGGGGTGAGAGTAAAAATGACAACGAAAGGAATGGTGGGATCCAACTATTCTTGATTCAAGTGGGGTGGACAAATATCTGCATTTTTTGCGGAACATCAGGAAAGGGACGCGAGAAGAAAAGTAAAACAAATGTTTACAAAATATATTATTCATATAGGAAATACCAAATCTATTTCTTATTATATAAACTATTATGTGATCTATAATGCATTATCAATGATTAGTCACAAATAAGTCATGAATAATTATATAAACTATATCAAAGAGACCCTTAGTTGATACGTAGATATGTGAATCTTTAGGGAGGGGTCTGCAACACTCAAAAGGGCCTACAATAATGGTGAGATTTTATAACCAATGGTGAACCATTTTGTCCTTCTTGTGTTTACACATTCCACATATTTCCACCCATTTTTTTCTCAATTTTTGTATCATACAAATAATCTTGTTGATGTATTTATTGAATGCTTCATCTTGCAAATATGACTACCTTCCACTACAAGGGAATGGAATTTTTTTTTTTGTTTATTTATTTATTTATATATTTTTTTTTGGAGATGGGTTAAAAAAATAATTATCTTATTTTCATTTCATCTTTAATTAAATAGTTAATAACTAAAAAGTTATTTGTAGAAACATAGCTTTTGCAGTGTCTAGTGGTGCATATAATAGATTTGATGAAATATTATTGACATCATTATGTTATCATTACCTTTTCATAGTTTGATTTCTAGTCAAATCTAATACTTTCATGTGTCAAAATAAAATTATAAAATTATATTAAGAAATCAATGCCATCAAAAGAATAACAAACTTTGAAATTGATATATGAATTATCCATGAAATTGATCATGGTAATAGATGCTGCCATACAATTATATCTTTTTCTTTTCTTTTCTTTTTTTTTTTAACTTTCCCCCCTTGGTAATTAAAATTATATAAAGTTAAAAAAAATTAACATATTATATCTAAACTTATAAGACTGATTAATCTAAAACACTAAAAAAGTAAAAAAAAAAAAAAAAAAAAATGAAAATCTTTGCATTTTCTTCCCAGTTCAGTTTTCTAGGATTTTGACTAATTCAGAACTGCAATTCCAATCCGTTCTTAATTAAAATCGATATGATGGAATCTAAGGTTACCCTACCCTGGTTTATTTAATTTTTTTGTTAATATGATTATAATTTTTCATTCACATTAAAATATCTTCACATTTTTAAACATTAAGATCGTGGGTGTGATTATCAAGGTCTTCATAATTCTATATAGAAAAGATGTCTTCGCATCGCTTCCCTATTCTAAAACATTGAGATCGGTGTGATTATCAATCTCTTCACATGATTTCTTACAATATACGTATTATATTATAATAAATTAAAAATACTTAATTGTTTATATATATATATATATATATATATGATGACAAGTGATGGAAAATTTTAGGGGCTTCGTGGAGTGGGACGTCCTTTATTTTAGTGTCAATCTCTATTTGAATTATAATTTAATATGTGAGTAGAGGACCACTATACGAGAGCAACCGTCCATAATTTTATTGAGCAAGTTGGGGCAGCCTACGTCTCTTAATCGATATTTTTTTTTATGGGGTTCTATCATGTCCCTTGTGGTCAAGAGATTGAATTGGACACCAACGGGTAACCTTTCTTGGGAGAGGGACCACGGAGCAAGTGAGGTACACTTGGATCCATATCTTTTTTCGCCTGAGTTTGGGTAGGAGAGTTGGCGGCCTGGATAGATGACTCTCGGGTGAATCCGAGCCCTCCATTCGAGCCGATACCCTTGTTGGCTGGGGTGTCAGCTTGGATGAAGGGCTTGAATTCACCTTAGAGTCAGGTGGCGACCATCCATCCAGGTCACCAACTCTACTGCCCAAACTCAGGTGGGAGAGGATTTCTATTGGGTACAGTTGGGGTAAGACTCGAACCCGAATCCTTAGATTTACACAAGACTTAACATGCCTACAACGCTTGTGTTTTCAACACTTCACTTTCTCTCTCTTACTTCTTCCATTGGCTTTAAAATGGAACGATAACTCGGATACTTGGTCAAGTATTGACCATATGCTGAGACGGCATATCATTTTGGTATCAGTCAGGTATCGGTCATTATCGACTTATCTTAGTAACATATTGGTATCTGTCACGACCGTTGTTGATACGAATTAACCGATATATCCGATACATTATCGATACCTAAAACCATGATTAACATAGTATTCTCCTTTTTGTCCATAATTCCACTATAATCCAAAATTGCTCGCCGCGTTGGGAGGGCGGGGGAGGGTCCCAGCACAATAATTAAAGAGAATCAGGGCTGGGTTGTAAGGAAAAGACACAGAAGAATCCTGATTCCTGACAGTTGTCTCTCTCTCTTCTCCACCGACGTTTCTTTTCAAAGCCCAAAGCGAGAGTCGCACAGAGCTGAGGATTAAGCGATCCTGAGCTGCTCAAACACAGCAAACTGCAGCTTCATTATCGTTTTTGATTAGGCATTCAAATTCCCATCTTTGGTAAAGTATACAGCTGAATCCAATTCTGTTCCTTTTTGAGGTTAGGGTTTCCGATCTGTTTCAGAGAAGCAAAATCATAAAAAAATTGGGGAAAAAAGACGATCACAATGCTGGATCGTTGCCTTGGAACTCACCGTGCTCGAAAAATCCAGAGAATTGTTCGGCAGGGTAAGATTACCGTTCTCTGCCTCTTCCTTACGGTTGTTGTTCTTCGCAGCTACTTAGGCGCTGGCAAATTCGGGACTCCGGAGCAGGATTTCAAGGAGATTAGGGATCATCTTTACTCTCGGAAGCGTGCTGAGCCTCATCGTGTTCTTGAAGAAGCAGAGACGACGACTGCGGAGACGAAGGACGGCAACAGCAACAACTATGCTACATTTGATCCGACCAAGATTGCTGTCGATGAGGAAGGAGATGACGAGAAGCCTGATCCCAACAAACCCTACACTCTTGGCCCCAAGATCTCTGATTGGAATGAGCAGCGAGGGAAATGGCTTGCGGATAATCCTGATTTCCCCAATTTCATTGCTCCCAACAAGCCTAGGGTTCTGCTTGTTACTGGGTCGTCACCGAAACCATGTGAGAATCCTGTCGGAGATCATTATCTCTTGAAGTCGATCAAGAACAAGATCGACTACTGCCGTCTCCACGCAATCGAGATCTTTTACAATATGGCGCTTCTTGATGCCGAGATGGCCGGTTTCTGGGCGAAGCTTCCCTTGATTCGTAAGCTTTTGCTGTCTCATCCAGAGATCGAATTTCTATGGTGGATGGATAGTGACGCCATGTTTACCGATATGGCATTTGAGGTTCCCTGGGAACGATACAAAGATCAAAACCTTGTGATGCACGGGTGGAATGAGATGGTCTACGACGAAAAGAACTGGATTGGGCTGAACACGGGAAGTTTCCTGCTGAGGAACTGTCAGTGGTCGCTGGACATGCTTGACGCTTGGGCTCCCATGGGACCGAAAGGGAAGATCAGAGACGATGCTGGAAAGATCCTCACGAGGGAGCTCAAGGGCCGGCCTGTTTTCGAGGCTGATGATCAGTCGGCCATGGTTTACATTCTCGCGTCGCAGAGAGAGAAGTGGGGCGAGAAGGTCTATCTCGAGAATGCTTATTACTTGCATGGATACTGGGGAATTCTGGTTGATAAATACGAAGAGATGATAGAAAACTTCCATCCAGGACTGGGCGACCACCGATGGCCTCTGGTTACTCACTTTGTCGGTTGCAAGCCTTGTGGGAAATTTGGGGATTACTCTGTCGAGAGGTGCTTGAAGCAGATGGATCGAGCGTTCAATTTTGGAGACAACCAGATTCTGCAGATCTATGGGTTTACCCACAAATCGCTGGGTAGTCGTCGAGTGAAGAGAACTAGGAACGAAACGAGCAATCCTCTGGAAGTCAAGGATGAGCTTGGTTTGCTTCATCCCTCGTTCAAAGCTGTGAAGGTATCATCTTCCCCCTGAGCATTTGGATCTTGATCAGTGAACACCAATCGAATTTCTGCTGTCCTTAGTCCAGATCAGAAACGGGATGCTCATCCCCCTTTCAAGAATTCAAGCCCATTTCGTTCGTTCGTTCGTTCGTTCGTTAAAAGAAAAAAAAAAAAGGTCATTAACTTCTTTATTCATTCATGTTTTGTTTGCTGCTCTGGTTATTTATCTTTCTTGGTAGTTCTGGAGATTAATCTCATTTGTAACAAAGTTTGTTTCTCTTATCAGTTTCTAAAACTAGAATGATATAAAAAAGAAAAGAAAAAAGAAACAGAGATGATTTCGTGTTCGCTAATCCTGCAGTTTCCTTCTTTGTAAGTTATATCATTTTCTTGTTGCATTCAATGTCGTTAGTTTGATGCAATTGAGGTCCTAGAAAGTAGAAACAATATCCCGCACAAACTGTGGAAGCATGTGAAGAAATTCAGCTCTCCCTTAAAATATACAGAAAATACAGATTGAGACGTCTGACCCATGAATCTCAGATCCTGAATTTCATTATTTCCGTTTGCATTTGGATTTGGATTTGGATAGAACCTGGAAGTAAAATGGAGGAGAGTAAAATTTAATTGGTAAAGCAGGTGAACTACACAAAATAGAGGTTACTTCTCCCAACGGTGCTGGGCGGCTGATCATCATATGGCAGTCCATTTATGGGGTTGGGAAGCACAGTTACCATTCACTCATGATTAGCAAATAAGAGCGAGGATCCTGTTGGAGATTGACAATAAATGAATGAATAATAATAGATGATTTTTTTTTTTTTTTTTTTTTTTGGGGATCCAAATCGTCTTGGAGACACCATGGGCTTGGGGATCAGTCTGGCCGTCTGCCAATATATGGAGAGGTAGGTCGACTGAAATCCGACCCTTGGTAGGCGGCAGGTCGACAGGAGATGATTTGGATACGGAAGGGGGGGTAAGACCGAATCGTCTCCTGCAGCAGGAGGCTCCTGCGGCTGATCCAACCCTGCCAACACATGAGGAGGTGGGCTGACTAAAAACCGACCTTTGGCAGGCGGCATGAGACGATTTGGATGGGGTTCGTATTAGTTTTCTTTTCAAAGTTGTAAGATTTTTTTATTTTTTATTTTTTGCCTTTTTTTCTTGATGCTTTTTTATTTTTTTTCTCAATGGTTTTTTAGATAGTTATAACAAGGGAATGTGATATTTCTGGAAATAATAAGACAAATTTAAGTTATTTATTTTTATGATTTTTTAATCTAAATTATTAATTCTTGATCATCTTTGGAAGAGTGTACAGTAATGTCTAGGATATCATGTATATACATAGATGTATTTGATTGAATTAAATTCTGAAATTTGACTCATGATTAATATAAATTATATCCTTTCTATCAAATGGATACATCATTTTACATGATATTGGAAAAACTAACAGTCATTTGTGACTAATATTTCTTCTAGGTTTCAAACCTCTTAAAAAAAGAGATAAATTATGTATTGTGTTGTGGATCCATATCGTCTCTTACGACAGGAGGATCCTGCGATTGATCCAAGGGCTTGGGGATCAGTCTGCCAGCCTACTAATACATGAGAAGTGGGCTGACTGAAATCCAACCCTTAACAGGCGGCAGAAAACGATTTGGATATTTGTGTTGTAGCTTAATGAGTTGTTTAACACCTTCCAATTTTATATTTAATTATTTTAAATGGTTTTAATCTTACTCATTCCCGAACCCCCCAAAAAAAATAATAATAATAATAAAAAAATTAAAAAATCCCAATACAGGATGAGATTTCAGGGATGGGTGTAACAGCACGTGATTTCATTGTCATGATAAAGATATTCATTCATTCACTGAAAAAAAAAATCACATAAATTTACATCCGGAAATATTTAAACACTTCTACTTACTACCACGATGCCAATGATTTTCAAATTTTGGAGAGTGAGGATGTGGTTGGAGCCATGTCCATTAGATCCTTTTTTTTCTTTGATATGACACCATGTCCTTTAAACGAGGACCACATCAAAAAGACATGGTAGGAAACCGACATCGGTACTAATATTTAATTTGGACTGCTCCCTTATGTCTTAGTTGAAGCAACCCCACTGCCATTTTCATTAGTTAATTATAATATAATAATTTTACCATCATTATCAAGAATTATTATGTAACCAACTCAAAAAAATTGAAAACCTTATGAAAATCGACATACATTTAAAGTCAAAAGTGAAAATCTTCAGTAATGTGATTCCCTCTCTCAAATTCAGAAGTTCAGAACCTACATCAATTCAATGGACAGACTGCCTGTTCCATCACCTAGTTGTGAGGTCAAACGAAACAAGGAAATTAAACATCCCCTCCCCCCCCCCACCCCCCTCCCCAAAAAAAAAAAAAAAAAAAAAAAAACCAACCCCATGTATGATAATAGTGAGAAAAGCTATCAAAATTGACACAATTATGCAAATTCCCCATCCATCAAACAGAACAATAATAGGTTTGTGGGAAATAGTTCCTACAACGGGCATGCGAGAACGCTTCATTTTTCCTAATGATTTTTTTTTTGGTAAGTTTTTTTTTCCTACCGATAATAGCAATAGAAAAAATGAGGACATAAAATTGATAAACTTACCAGAGGTGAAATAGGAACCCCATTTGATTCTGGATCATCATGGGATCCTCTAGATTGCATGGAGAGCTTCACTGGACCTCTTCCATGGGTATGCCACCAAAAAAAAAAATGAGCCATGAGCCATGCAACAGCTTGTTTGAGTGCGCAGAAAATAGGGAGACAGCTGCAACACAAGACAGTTTACCCTCAACAATCCTCTGTCTCCCATCTGCCCATTTAAGTTTTAATGCAAAATAAGGCTCACCAGAGAAGGAATTCTCCACCAATTTTTATTTTGGTATCTTTCTGACCTGCTCTTCAGAATGAGGTTTTGAAAATGACAGCAAACTTTCATCTTGTACCCAGTTTCCAACTCATGCACCAATTCAAAGAAATCAAAAGAAAATGAAATGCCTCCTAAAGATGATAGGAGAGAATGACCATCTGCAAACCTGTGTATTATGGATTTCAACCAGAATATTAAAAGAAAAGAATAGATCTTGTCCTATCGTTTGATTCAAAAATATGATCTAAACTGTGGTACTACTATAATTTTTTTCCTCAAATAATACGGGCATGTGGTGAACCCTGTTTTAGCACCTATTACCTTACATATACCAGCCATTAGCTGAGTGATATTAACTCACTCCAAATAAAGTGTAATGAGTTAACATTCCAATTATCTTTTTTCTTTGTTGAATAGTGGGTCCCCACCATCTAGGCAGAATAGCTACCTGAGTAGCTGGCTGTGCCAGTTTCAGCATATTAGCATCACCCGCAGTACACAGAAGATACATGTATCCTTTCAGACCCACAACTTTGAAACAGGAAACTATCCACCTCAAATACAAGGGGAAACAGGAGGCACCCTAAAACATAGACCAGTTGGATCACTTCTCATAGATCTACCTAAAATCACCTTAACCACATGATAGAATCTTGCTGCCCCCATCCAAGACCAGCTAAAACCATTTGCGCTTGCTTTGCTCTCAAGTGGGCCAAAGTCTACACCCTTCCTAACCCCATTACAACCATATCCGGAGAAGCAGAGAGCACTGAGAGACACCAATTCAACCAATTCATGTTAACTGTCTTACATTTATAACTTAAGGATTCTTACCCTTCGGGCAAAGCTTCCTCAAAGTAATGGAGGTTCTTCTCTTTTGACATATCTCCTGCCCTTCCCACACTTGAAACCCCGGTTTGCGGTTTATCTCATGTTTCCAAATGTAGCGAGCTTCTCCCCACATGAGAACTAGAGAACCTGGGTTCAAATAAACAGGGATCTTCATTATAGGAGCACCTCCTCTCTCTTCACATTTAACGTTTGAAGCTTCTGTTTTGACTTCTGTGAAGTGCATCACACATGCAGATTCCAGGGAACAGATAGCAATTCCATCATCGAAGCGCATGAGGTCCACATGACCACATATTCCCTGAATAAGTTCACAGGAGCTAAGCATTACACAATCGTTTCTGAAAGGCCAAGTCAAAGCCTCAAGGGAAAAATTAATATAATGTCACCTCAATCTAACTATTGAATATGAAATATATTAAAAGAGCTTGATCATCTTAGTGGTCCCTTTTTCAGAAGCTACTCAAGTGCAATTCTGTCTCAAGTCATTAAAACTAGATTAAACTTAATAATAGGAAGACATGTACTAGCCACATATTAAAAGCAAAAGAAAAGGAGCAGTTTGCCAGGAAAATTGCAAATAAGGCCCTGTTTATTTCATTGTAAACTTTTCATGGAAACTTTTTGTAAGAACCGTGCTCTGAAAACCCGGTTTAACCCATGGTTTACATTGTGACAGGTCTCCCAATCATAACCGGACCGGAAGGCGAGGCCGGGTGACGAACCACGAGATCCAGGTATGAGAAACGATGTGTAAAATGTAAATTTTACATACCGGTCTCACTAGTCTCACACTAGTGAGACCGGTATGTGCGACCGGTATATGCAATAACGGCTGGAGACGGACTCCAGCGGGTCCCACACTCCGAATCAAAATTTTGGAAAGTTTCTAACCGTGGGAAACCTTCCTAGAATGGTCTCAAACTATATATATATGCCTCCCAACCCTCCTATGATCCTTCCAAACCTTATCAAACCCTAGCTGTCTGGAAGAGATCTGAGAAGGAGCAAGGAGGGAGGAGACCGCTCAAGAAGAGGGATTTTCCGTTGGAAGAGCACGCCGCCATCCGACAAACACCGGTAAGTGCTCAACCCTCTTAGTAATGTTAGGATTTCGGATCGGAGCCGTGAAACGGCGCAACGATCCAAAATCCTAGAACCCCAAAACCCTAGTTTCTATTAAGATCCAATCTGGAATGATGCGACGTTATAGTCGAAACCTAGCAGGCTAACGAGTATTTGAACCTTAGAATGGTTTAGGAAAAACCCTAGAAACAAAGCCGATGACCGACAGGGGAGGGAGATCCGAGATCGGGCTCTCGGACCCAAACCGCCAGGCCTAACCGCTGGACAATAAGTCCTACGGTATTGGTCCTGCGGTATATACCGCCGGACATACCGACTGGACCTAAGTCCAGCAGTATAGCTCTGCGGTATATACCGCAGGACATACCGGCTGGACTATAGTGTCCTACGGTATGGGCCTGCGGTATATACCGCAGGCGCATACCGGTCTCGCTCTTACATACCGCAGGACATACCGGTCTCACTCTACTGAGACCGGTACCGCGACCGGTATGCTTATCGAAGTCTGTTTGCCTGGCCAGACTTGGTTCTGACCAATTGTAACACTAATAATTTAATTTTAACCTATGAATATGATTATGTAGGACCTGTAGACAGCGTGAGTAGACCCTGTGACGCAGAGTGGACTGGTTATCACGCGTTAAGTAAGGGACAAGACCCAAAACCCTAATTAACCAAATAAAAGTAAATTGTTGTGATTATTTTGTATCTGTGTATATTGTCTGGTGTTTGTGCATTTCATATGTCATTCTAGTTGTTTAAATTATTATTATCTTTTCATGCATATTCGTTGTAGGTTTTTTTTTTTTTGGGTGTTTTTTTTTTTAGTTAGTGTGTGGAATGTGAAGGGGAGTGGTGTAAGACCCGCACTCTGAAAACCCGGTCTAAACCTTGGTTTTGTGTCGTGACAAGTCTTCGATCATCACCGAGCCGGACGGGGCTAGCGGATAACAAACAGTACAAAATCGGACCGAAGTCGACCAATTATACCGATTTTAGGTATACCGGTCGATGGTACCGGATGATGGTACCGGTCGACCGGTATGGCCCTGCGCGCCTATGTGCGGGAATTTGGAAATTGGTTCTGCGGGTCCCACTTTCCCGATTTCGAATCCTAGAAGTTTCCTAATCCTAGTAGGGTTACTAAACCCTATTTCTAGCCTATAAATACACCCTTAAACCCCTCAAATCCTTTCCATTGTCTCTCCCAAACCCTAGAGAAGAGAAAGAGCTTGGAAAAGAGAAGGAGCTAGGAAGGAGAAGGAGGTGCCGCCATTACTGTTTGACGAAGCTCTCGCTACGCTGTCAACGGTAAGTGTTTGAATCCCTCTCCTTACCCTATGTTAGTTATGTGGGTGGATCAATACCATGCAAAGTAGGTATTGATCTAAAACCCTAAATTGGCCAATAAACCCTAAGTTGCCGTCAAACCCTAGATTCGAGTTTCGAGATGATATTCATTGAAACGAGACTTGAATGAGTTGGGGATAGCTCTAACTCAAAGCCTGGACTTAGAATGGATAGGAGAAACCCCGAAAATCCGTGGAGGATGATCGACGGCGGTCGAAGAACCCATGTATGGTCTTCCGGAGACATACCGGTCGACTATACCGGTTGCACATAGTGCGACCGGGTATGTTGCGACCGCTACCTCTCGGGAGGTTATCCGTGGGGGACCGGTGACCATACCGGTCGCCGGTCTTTCCCACGGCTGCGACCGGTACATGCCACCGGTCGCCTGTGAGGGTATTTTGTGATCTCTGTTGGTTTCCGACCAGCATGAAACCCTAAATAATATATTCTAATGAAACCCTAATATTATGTAGGACGCTGTAAATCGTTGTTAATCATTGAGTATCTATGATGTGATGTTTGTGCATATTCACATGCCATCCTTTACTTTCAGTTATTATTATTGTTCATGCATTCATAGGATGTGACTGTTAGGCATGTGATTGTTTTCGTTGGTGTGTGGAGTGGGGCATGGGCCTGGGATCGCTCTTCACACCGGCACCTTTTGTAGTATTCTATCTTGACATGCTTGGTACGGATAGGGTATCGGGGAAGATCGTGGTACGTTGGTCTCCGATATTGATGTTGTCCCGACCATCGTTGGTGGTACTGAGGATTCCGAGTCGACGCTGCCTTGTCCACGATGCTTTAGCTCTATCTCTATGCCGTAGGGGTGTCGTGTTGGGATAGGGTCTACCGCGTATTGTTTCTATCCTAGTGGGTTAGTTGCGGATAGGGTATCGGGGGAGGTGAGGTCCAGGAGGTCTCCGACCCGGCCCGCACGCTCTAGCTCTATCTCTATGCCGTAGACGGCTGTGCCGGGATAGAGCATACATTGTTGACATATAGGATTGGTTAGTTGCGAGCCCGGGCTTCGCGGCCCCGGCCGAAGGGGCTTAGGTACTGGTATGGGTAGAGTATCGGGAGGTGCGGGTATACCTTAGCTCTATCTCTATTCCATGATGGGTGTATGTGGGTTGGTGGTTGTGTGATTACCGTGCGACGCCACACTCCGTGTATAGAGGTGCGGGGGCCACCAAACCTTTCTATAGCACATTGCAAACTTAAAACCGGACCACAAGATAAAAATGATTGTTACTCATGCATAATCTTGTGAAACCGTTTGATTGCCTTCTCGGCTGTGTTGTGTGCTCACCCTTTGTATATACATTGTTTTTAGATGTTGATGCAGGATACACGGTGGATGACTATGTAAACGCTCCGGCGTATGGAGGTGTGGCTGCTTCCGGATGTGCAAGGGAGAGGACGAGCATGACGCTCATGCGAGTGCCCTCTTCGCGTGTACCGTGATTTGTTTTACTTATTTATTTCAGTTATTTTGATTGGATTAAAGGGATGTAATAATATCATTATTATGTGTTTGATTTGAATAATGGGATAATTATTTACATTATCAATAGATACTCAGTTCATTCTATTTTAAGTCTTCCGCTGTATATTTATATTCTGATTGTGGTTATGTGTAATTGGTTTGTATGGGTGAACACGGCCTATTCGAGATCCCGTGTGAACCGTTGGTTCAATGACGGTTCACTCACACCATTCCCGTTGGATCGGAATTTGGGGTGTGACAACTTGGTATCGAGCTCTCGGGCTCTGCTCCAACAAACCATGCTACACATAATGGGGTCGATGAACTGAGTTAGGAAGTTTAAAAATCTTAATACAAACACACCCTAAGCATTGTTTGATACCTGAGACGGACTAAGAAAGAGAATAATGTACTATTCTAAATGTGAAACATAATTTGTGCACATACACTAGATAGGTGAACCATGAAACTTTCATTAAATGGGAAAAATAGTATCAAATGTAATAGTGCGAGCGGTACAGTCCACAAACCGGAAGGTTACCCCGTTATATAAACGGTCAAAAGAAAAGTAAATGGAAAATCATGGGGTAGGAGGCCCTGGGAGGAATGGGGTCCGCTATGACGTAGTCCCCCCTCGGATGCGACCCTAAGCCGTGCACCTGGTCCCGAGTCACTCAGAGACCACGAGCCGAGCGCCCCAACTCCCGACCCATCGCTCGAGATTCCGTGGATGACCCTCGGGTGTCCCCGATCTCGAGAAACATACCCAACACCGAGTCGGGAGGGGGCCGAGATGGTCCGGGCCATGGGAACGGATGGTGGTGGTACAGGTGGAGACTATGGGGCGGGACCGGTGCTTCCCCAACCACATCGTCATCATCATCATCCCCCATCTTCGCCGCATAGGCGCGCATTGGCCGCGGGCTGCCGCGGCCGCCGCCGCTACTCTCCCAAGTGGACGAGGGCGAGCCTCCAACTCGCCATCGCTAACGGGCGGATCAACCATCCGCATCCCGTTTATCGCATCCCGCCGATGTCGAAGTCATGGAGTCCTCAACGGCCGTCTCTCCTCCCGAAACTCACGCCCGGCGGCGAAGAAGGAAAGTGACGGGACGGCCATAGGGAAGGTTGCCGGCCCGACGGGCCACGGCCGCCGATGCATAGTCCGGATGATGAGGTATGGAAGTGAGATCCGCTCTCCGGTGCGCACGCAATAGGTGACGATCGGGTGAGCCCCGGACAACTCGTTGTAGTGACCGCCTGCGGGCACTATATCGCGGCCGGATGATGCGGTCGTAGACCCGAGGTATAGGTCCCGAGCTAGCCGCCTTCATAGGAGCCCCCGTGGTTGAGTATCCGTTGCGCTATCTCCCGGCGCAAATCTTCGATCAAATAACCTTTCGCCTTGGGGGCGCAAAGATACCAAATCTCCATCATTGGGAACCCCAAGCGGATCGGCTAACCGGTGGGTGTTGAAGGAAATATGTACACCCCGGACGTAACCGGTGATGCGCAGATCCCTACACCGGTTCGGGTCTTCGACATCCCCTTCGAGTTCCGGGATTCGCATAAAAGTGCTTAACTAGGTTAGGGCGTGTGGTCCCGGTGTAGGAAATAACCGGCGGCCAACCTAGAGCACCAAAAAGCCGTCTCTACATTGAACCGGTGCAATCGTCCCACATTGACCCGTCGCCCGGATATAATACCCCTTGTCATCAAACCAGGGAAACCGAGCCCGAGCTTCCAAAGAGCGCAAACCGGAGCTCATCTAGCCGAGGGATAGGTGGAGAGGGAACCCGAGAACTGGAACCGTGTGATCGCTTCCCGAGGCTGCGTCTAGGAGCCATTTAGAATCTGCAAAACAAAAGAAAATGAGATAAAAGTTAGAAATTTTCAAAATTTCGGCAAGATAACGGCTATAAATTGGGAAAAAGCCTCGAACTCACCCAAAAACATGGGGAGGAGGACTTACGTAACCCCACACTCTTCCATAAACCAATCACAAGCAATTATAACAAGCAATTTCAAGAAATTTCAAGAATTAAGAAAAAATTTGAAAAATTTCGAAATTTTTGAAAACCTAGGTCAAAAAAGATGAAAAATTCGATTTTTATGAAAACCGTTCGGTGAAACCCCAAATTGGTTGAGGGCTTTTGCTCTTGGGGGTCCCTAAACCCTTTCTAAGCCGAAGGAAAAGAATTCCTACGGTTAAAACATCTCGAACAAAGAAAAACCTAAAATTCTACATATAGACGATATGAAAAGTTCCTAAAAAATATGAGAGAGAAGGTAGAGACCTACCTGGAGACGATATGCTAGGTCTTGAATGGAAGGAATCGGCCTCAAATAGCACCGGTCGAACTGTAGCAACTCGAACCCGGAGAGGAATCGCCACCGGAGAGAAAGAGAAAGGAAAAGTGAGAAAAATCTCACTTTTTCGCGATTTTAAAGCCATTTTGGGCATACCGGTCGACGGTTATGCCTATACCGGTCGACCGGTATCAACCCGTGTGTGCGACCGCTATGTCTCGGCCGGAAAATTTTTCTCGACCGGCCGACTATACCGGCCGCAACACCGCCTACGGAGTGGCGACCGGTATCTCATGGACATGCGACCGGGTATGTCTCGGCCGAAATTTTAATTTTGACCGGTCGACTATACCGGCCGCAAGATATTTCTACGGGTGAGCGACCGGTATACCGCGACCGGTACGCCCCAAAAGAGTCGAAAAATGTAAAATTTACAAAATTGTGCAAATTGAAATGTTACTCGACTATTCGCCCGCATTATTCAAGACTAACACTACTATTACCGATGATTCTCACGTGTTATGTCTTCTTCTCGGATCCAAATAAATAGTCCGAGATGGCGGTGGAAACGGTCGAAGGGGTAGAAAGCATCATCATGCCGGAAGCGCCCGGAGGAAGAGCAAGCCGAGCAAGACCGAGTTAGAGAAACCAGCCCCGAAGAGGATGAGGAACAGGTCCCGAAGTACCGGCGCAATTACCGGACCACCTCACCGGGATTCCGAGACCATAGTTACAAACTTGGTCTATCGGATGCAAGCTCACCGTAAGGAATTTCGAAGTGAGGTACTAGCGATGCTCGGGTCGGCGGGTTCTGTTCCCGCCGGTAATACGCCCGGGTCCGAGAGAGAAAATGTCTTCACAACGGGTGCAGAGTAGCCCAAGGCCAAGGGCCCAAGCACGAATGCACCACCACCGCATCGCTTCCCGTCGCCTTCGCGTATCCAGGGGCGTATCCGTATCCACCACCATGGTACGGAGCGGATACCCGGGGGCCGGACGATCTTAGCGGTCGCGTGGACGGGTTCTTGAAGTTGAAACCGTCATCATTCACCGGCGGAACAGGGAAACCATTGTGGCCAGCACGGTGGGTTTCGTAAATGGAAAAGAACTTCCGGTTGATGACGTGTACCGAGGAGGAGAAGGTTCTATTTGCCACTCACATGCCGAGGGAGGACGCGAATGCTTGGTGGAATTCCACGCGGGCATATTTGGAGAACCAGGATGCACTAGTTGATCGGGAAGTGTTTAAAGCGGCTTTCTTCGACAAATACTTCCCAAAGAGCTTCGGGATTCAATGGAGAGAGAGTTTCTCGGCCTACGCCAGGTCGGCCGATCGTAGATGCTTATCAACGGAGGTACGAAGAGCTATTCTTCTTCGCACCGGCCAAGATGCGGGAAGAGGAGACAAAGATACGTAGGTTCACCATGGGACTACGTGGAAGCATTAGGGAGCATCCGTTGGGTCCGGATAAAAAGACCTACAACGAGGCAAGGCGGGTTGCGAGGGTGATAGAGTCCGGGCGGAGGGACAGCTTCTTCGCTCAAAACAAGGGGAGTGAAGAGACCTGCCGGAGAGAACTCGAAGTGGCAGAATACTAGACCATTCCGCCCATACAGGGGGCGATCGCTACAGACCGCGGAAACAACCCGGCACCACCGTGCCACAATTAACCGGGCCCAACCCGAATATTAAGTGTTATAACCGCCAGGAACTTGGACATGTTGCAAGGAACTGCACGCTACCTAGGAAGCAAGCTCCCCGAAGAAGCCGAGTTTATGCAAACCACCACCGAAGAGGCCGCCGCATCACCCGATGTGGTAACCGGTACGACTTTATCCCTTACTATTTGATTTACTCTTTCGGTTGCATGAGCATATAGAACTAAGGGACAATATATTCCGGGAATTGTAAATGTAGTCGGGTTACCCGCCGAGTATTATTTGACTCGGGGCCACGCACTCCTTTGTTTCGTTTCTTTGGGAAGCGAATGGAGTTACCAATCAAGCAATTGAACCCAAGCTTGATAGTTCGCTCTCCACTAGGAGTCGAAGTGGCTTTGACCAAGTATTATGGACCATGTAATCGTAAGTATCGAGGGCCGAGACCTAGAAGCAAGCCTAGTAATACTTGAGATGGCAGATTTTGATGTCATTTTAGGAATGGATTGGCTAGGCCATCATTCGGCCGTCCTTTTATGTGGTGAAAGGAAGCTTATGCTTACCGACAGAGAGGGAAAGGAATATAGTTTCGCTGGAATTAAGCTATCTAGGAAGCCGAAAGTTGATCCTCTCCGCCCTAAAGACTAAGAGATGCTTGGAGAAAGGGGGGAGTGGGTTATCTCGGATCCGTAGCCGACCTCACAGGCAGAGTCACTCAAGATGGAGGATATAGAGGTGGTTCGGGAGTTTCCGGATGTATTTCCGGAGGATCTTCCGAAGCTTACCACCGGCGAGGCTACGGAATTTGTGATAGACCTTATACCGGGTTCGGCTCCGGTGTCTAAAGCACCATACGAGGATGGCCCCAACCGAAAGTTAAAGGAGTTGAAGGCCCAATTACAAGAATTGCTGGATAAGGGCTTCATACGACCTAGTATTTCGCCTTGGGGAGCACCCGTGTTGTTCGTCAAAAAGAAAGATGGAAGTGTACGGCTATGTATTGACTATCGTGAGCTGAACAAGTTGACGATCAAGAATCGGTATCCTTTACCTAGGATCGATGATCCGCTCGATCAGCCGCGGGTGCAAAGGTTTTCTCAAAGATCGATCTCCGATCGGGTATCACCAATTGAAGATCAAGGCCGGAGATATTCAAGACCGCTTCGGGACAAGGTATGGGCATTATGAGTTTCCGGTTATGTCTTTCGGGTTGACCAATGCTCCGGCGTCGCTTATGGAACTAATGAACCGAAGTGTTCCATGACATGTTGGACACTTCGGTCATCGTATTCATCGACGACATATTGATTTACTCTAAGGACATGGAGACTCATACGGCGATTTGAGAGCAGCCCTACAACGGCCGAGGGATGTGAGGCTTTACGCAAAATTCAAGAAGTGCGAAGTTTTGGCCCAAGGAAGTGGCTTTCTTGGGCCATGTTGTATCCGGAGACGGTATCAAGGTTGATCCAAGCAAGATAGCTGCTATAGTAGGATGGGAAGCACCAAAATCTGTTGCGAGATTCGTAGTTTCCTTGGGCTGGCTGGTTATTATAGAAGATTCGTGGAAGATTACTCCAAGATCGCGGTTCCACTCACCGATTGACCAAGAAGGGAGAGAAATTTATATGGACGGATGAGTGTGAGAAGTGCTTCCGGACTTTGAAGTCAAGACTTGTCTCCGCACCTATCCCGACCATCCCCGAACCAAGCCGCACCGCTTACTCTATATACCGGATGCTTCGGGGTTGGGTATTGGGTGTGTTCGATGCAAGGAGAAGGTGATCGCTTACGCATCAAGACGCTTAAAAGAGCATGAGAAGAACTACCCTACGCATGACTTGGAGCTAGCAGCGGTTATTCATGCAATCAAGACTTGGAGACACTATTTGTACGGTGAGAAGTTTCGGCATCAAGTCGATCACAAGAGCTTAACGTATCTCTTCACTCGTAAGGATCCGAATATGAGACGGAGAAGATGGCTGGAATTGTTAAAAGATTATGATTGCGACATCCAAGTACCATCCGGTAAAGAAAATGTGGTGGCCGACGCCTTAAGCGAAAAGTGGGCATCGAAACCCGAGGCGAGACCGAGTACAAATGCCGCATTGTGTGTCGCGGCCTCGAGTTCGATGGAAATTGATGAAGACCATATTATCGAAACTGCAGAAGATCCGGTTGAGCAAGGCTTGATTCATAAGTTCACTATGATGTTCGCCGCATTGAAGATCTCACCGAGCCTAATTGATGAAGTCAAGGTAGCAATCCTACAGGATCCATATCTCGGAAACGGCGGAAGACTTAGAGAAGGGTACGTGTAATCCCGACTTTACCTTGGAATCGACAAAGTACTCAAGTATCGCGGACGGGTATGTATACCCGAGAGCGAAGACCGCGATATCGGAGGCCGAAGTTATGACCAAGCTCATTACACTCCATATTCGGTACATCCGAGAAGTACCAAGATGTACCATGATCTAAGAAGACTCTATTGGTGGAGGGGTATGAAAGCCGATATAGCTCGTTTCGTGTTTCAATGTCCGAATTGTCAACAAGTTAAAGCGGAGAGACAAAGACCCGCAGGTTTACTACGGCCGTTACGTAACCCGCATGGAAGTGGGATTGTATCACTATGGATTTCGTCACCGGCCTACCTTTGACACCAAGGTCGGTGGATGCGTTTGGGTTATAGTAGATCGGCTCACCAAGACAGCTCGATTTATTGCGGTCGGACCTCGGGATACCATGGAGAAGCTGGCCAAGTTATATGTTGATAATATAGTCGGACTTCATGGCGTTCCGAAAGTATAGTATCCGGCAGAGATCCCCGTTTTACATCGAAATTCGGGAAGGATTACGTAAAGCTATGGGAACAAAGTTGAAGTTCATGACGGCTTTCCATCCTCGACGGACGGACGGGCGAGCGAACCATTCAAATTTTGGAAGATATGCTTCGAGCTTGTGCATTAGATTTCAAAGGAGCTTGGGATGAGAAGCTATCACTTATCGAGTTTGCTTACAACAATAGTTATCGGGCTACAATTCGGATGGCCCCATATGAAGCTCTCTATGGGAGAAAATGTCGTACACCTTTGTTATGGAATGAAGTGGGGAAAGACGAATTGTAGGACCGGAGTTTGTTGAAGAAACTTGCCGAGTGATTGATCGGATCAAAGAGAGAGTAAAGACAGCTCAAGTTCGACAAAAGCACTATGCGGATAATCGACGTCGAGATCCGGAGTTTGCAAGTGGGTGACAAAGTGTTCTTGAAGGTGTCACCGGTGCGAGGTCCGAAACGGTTTGGTAAGAAGGGGAAGCTATGCCCTAGGTATGTGGGACCATATGAGATATTGAATCGACGTGGTAATGTAGCATATCAATTGGCTCTACCACCATCTATGTCCGGCGCTCATAATGTGTTCCATGTATCATTATCAAGAAGTATGTCGAGATCCATCGCATATCTTGAGCGCTGATCCTCCGGACTTGACCGAAGACTTAACTTTCGGTGGTGCCCGTAATGCTCTCAAGTCGAAAAGTTCAGCAACCTCGAACCAAGGATATCCATTATGTGAAGGTACATTGGCGAAGCCAAAATGTGGAGGAAATTACTTGGGAAGAAGAGAGCGCAATGAGGAAGGAGTACCCTAACCTTTTGACGATCAAGGATCGCTCAAATTTCGAGGCCGAAATTTCTTTTAAGGGTGGGGGAGTTGTAGTACCTACATGTAAATTTCGGGACGAAATTTCTTTTAAGGGTGGTGGAGTTGTAAGACCAACACTCAAAACCCGGTCTAAACCTTGGTTTTGTGTCGTGACAGTCTTCCGATCATCACCGAGCCGCACGGGGCAAGCGGATAACAAACAGTACGAAATCGGACCGAAGTCGACCAATTATACCTGATTTTAGGTATACCGGTCGATGGTACCGGATGATGGTACCGGTCGACCGGGTATGGCCCCGCACGCTATGTGCGGGAATTTGGAAATTGGTCTCGCGGGTCCCACTTTCCCGATTTCGAATCCTAGAAGTTTCCTAATCCTAGTAGGGTTACTAAACCCTATTTCTAGCCTATAAATACACCCTTAAACCCCTCAAATCCTTTCCATTGTCTCTCCCAAACCCTAGAGAAGAGAAAGAGCTTGGAAAGGAGAAGGAGCTAGGAAGAAGAAGGAGGTGCCGCCATTACCGCTTGACGAAGCCTCGCTACGCCGTCAACGGTAAGTGTTTGAATCCCTCTTCTTACCCTATGTTAGTTATGTGGGTGGATCAATACCATGCAAAGTAGGTATTGATCTAAAACCCTAAATTGGCCAATAAACCCTAAGTTGCCGTCAAACCCTAGATTCGAGTTTCGAGATGATATTCATTGAAACGAGACTTGAATGAGTTGGGGATAGCTCTAACTCAAAGCCTAGACTTAGAATGGATAGGAGAAACCCCGAAAATCCGTGGAGGATGATCGACGGCAAATCGAAGAACCCATGTATGGTCTTCCGGAGACATACCGGTCGACTATACCGGTTGCACATAGTGCGACCCGGTATGTTGCGACCGCTACCTCTCGGGAGGTTATCCGTGGGGGACCGGCTGACCATACCGGTCGCCAAGTCTTTCCCGCGAGCCGCGACCGGTACATGCCACCGGTCGCCTCGTGAGGGTATTTTGTGATCCCTGTTGGTTTCCGACCAACATGAAACCCTAAATAATATATTCTAATGAAACCCTAATATTATGTAGGAGCCGCGTGACTTATCGCTTGGATCTTGCGACGTGGAGCAAGTTACGAACGAGCGGCCGGTAAGGGAATCCGACCTAAACCTAATAATTAATGGACATGAAATCGTTGTTAATCATTGAGTATCCATGATGTGATGTTTGTGCATATTCACATGCCATCCTTTACTTTCGGTTATTATTATTGTTCATGCATTCATAGGATGTGATTGTTAGGCATGTGATTGTTTTCGTTGGTGTGTGGAGTGGGGCATGGGCCCGGGATCGCTCTTCACACCGGCACCTTTTGTAGTATTCTATCTTGACATGCTTGGTACGGATAGGGTATCGGGGGAAGATCGTGGTACGTTGGTCTCCGATATTGATGTTGTCCCGACCATCGTTGGTGGTACCGAGGATTCCGAGTCGATTGCCTTGTCCACGATGCTTTAGCTCTATCTCTATGCCGTAGGGTGTCGTGTTGGGATAGGGTCTACCCGCGCATTGTTTCTATCCTAGTGGGTTAATTGCGGATAGGGTATCGGGGGAGGTGAGGTCCCAGGAGGTCTCCGACCCGGCCCGCACGCCTAGCTCTATCTCTATGCCGTAGGCGGCCGTGTCGGGATAGAGCATACATTGTTGACATATAGGATTGGTTAGTTGCGAGCTCGGTTTGCGGGCCCCGGCCGCAGGGGCTTAGGTACCGGTATGGGTAGAGTATCAGGGGAGGTGCGGGTATACCTTAGCTCTATCTCTATTCCATGATGGGTGTATGTGGGTTGGTGGTTGTGTGATTGTCGTGCGACGCCACACACTCGTGTATAGAGGTGCGGGGGCCACCAAACCTTTCTATAGCACATTGCAAACTTAAAACCGGACCACAAAGATAAAAATGATTGTTACTCATGCATAATCTTGTGAAACTGTTTGATTGCCTTCTTGGGCGTGTTGTGTGCTCACCCTTTGTATATACATTGTTTTTAGATGTTGATGCGGGATACGCGGTGGATGACTATGTAAACGCTCCGGCGTATGGAGGTGTGGCTGCTCCAGATGTGCAGCGGGAGAGGGCGAGCATGACGCTCATGCGAGTGCCCTTCTGCGTGTACCGTGATTTGTTTTACTTATTTATTTCGGTTATTTTGATTGGATTAAAGGGATGTAATAATATCATTATTATGTGTTTGATTTGAATAATGGGATAATTATTTACATTATCAATAGATACTCAGTTCATTCTATTTTAAGTCTTCCGCTGTATATTTATATTCTGATTGTGGTTATGTGTAATTGGTTTGTATGGGTGAACACGGCCTATTCGAGATCCTGGTGTGAACCGTTGGTTCAATGACGGTTCACTCACACCATTCTGGTTGGATCAGAATTTGGGGTGTGACAAGTGGAGCCCTGGATATATCCTCACACTAACACCTTTTCGTATCGCCGTCTACCTTAGCGGACTTAATGCGAATAGGGTATCAGGGGGAGGACGTGGGATTGTGGTTCAACCTGCCCACCAGACTCGAGCCCTATCTCTATGTCGTAGGGAGCCGTGCTGGGGTAGGGTCATAGATACTGTATTCACATATAGGACTGGTTAGAAATGGAACCCACTTGCAAGCCATTGCCAATAGGGGTTTAGGTATTGGTACCGTGTAGGGTATCAAGGAGAGGACACGATAGTGTGGATTGTTGTCTGACCGCCAGACTCTAACTCTATCTCTATACCGGAGTGAGTAATGTGGGGCAACAGCAGTAGTGTGGATTGTTGCCTGACTGTTAGGTGTGCTCACACTCTCGTGCATGGAGGTGCAGTGGCCGTCAAACCTTGCCATAGCATTTTGCAAGTTATACCTGACCCAAATTGTAATGTTATCTCATGCATTTTGTATGTTGCATTGGTTTTGTACTTACTGAGCTAAGTTGTGAGCTAACCCGAATATATATATTCTTTCTTTTCAGATTTTGATGCAGGGTACACAGTTGATGACTTCATGACTACCCCAGCGTATGGTACAGTCGCTGCCATTGACACTCAGGCAGTAGAGGACAAGCATGACGCATCATGCGAGTGCTCATTCTGTGTTTTTCTTTAGAGAGGGTTTATTTTAAAACAATACATTGTAATATTTTATTATTTAAGTTTGTGAATGATGAAATAATTTGGATAATTATTTTATTTACAATATAGAGCTCAGTTCATTCATCTATTAATTCCGCTGCTATTTATTATTCTCTGATTATATTAGACTGCTTGGGATGGTTTGTTGACACGGTCTATTGAGATCCTGGTGTGAGCCGTGGTTTGGAGACGGTTCACTCACACTTCTAGTTCACCGGAATTGGGGTGTGACACTTTTACCCCATGTAAAATTTTCTTGTATTTTCAATGCCTTTTTTAGCATTTTACATTAAAACAAACAGTGAAGAATCCTATTTTACAGGAAAAATATCCTGTTACTTGGAAACAAACGGAGCCTAAACAAAAAATATTGATGAACATAAAACAAAGCAATAAACAATCACATATCTTTGAAAATCAGAACTCCAGAATGCATGAGAGCTCGTGTTTTTGTGGGTATAATCACATGACAGTGTATCCTTTCTATAGTAAAGGGGAATGTTTAAGGGAATTGAAATAAATAATGTCAATAGTAACTAATGCATTAAATGGAACAGTACGAGTATGAATCGTTTCCATAAGTCTGAGATATAAATAAATTCAAGGCAGCATCAGTAGGACCATTATGAGATCTCAAGGAGTGAAGGTTTGAATTATATTTCTATTTGGAATGATAGTTTATAAAAGGTTGCTTGATACTGACGAATCAAGATGTGGACCGCCGGTGATAAATTACATCAGCATCTTCATCCCTGTTTTGCATGGTACTGTTGGAAATTCTCCACCACTCTAGCAGAAGATATTTTTCTTTGTAATGGTTTGAGGTGGTGGAAAGAAATTGATTTTTGACGCAAGTTCATGTCAACCATGACTCCTCTTGTTTACATGTTTAAAAGTGAATTATGTTCCTCCTAGATCATTGTAGTACATCTAGCTTGAGATACAAGTGCTGCTGGTCTGGCTTGACTGTCAATTGCAGACAACTTGAGAAATGAGGCTTCATTGCATTCCCTTCAAAGACATTTTACAGTTTGTGCACTGAGCTCCCTTCTAGTACTATGGCTGCTTGCTTTGAAGACAGGCAGTTTTCCATACTTCCAGTGGACAGGACAACTTGATATGCTTTTTTATTTCTTTTTTGGGTTTGATATGAGTTTGATGTAAGGCAAGATCCCAATTTTCTCAGTATTCTCGAACAGGTTCAGACGAGATGTGGCACGAGACTTGGTCTCGACATTTTCGACCAAGTTTCGGTCCAACTCAAGATTTTCAGTTTGACCAAGACCCGATTTACACTTTAAATTAGAAATCTTGTACCAAGACTGTCTTCCTTGCTTAGTTTTTCCCTCTTTTCTCCATTTTGGTAAAAAAATACCACCAAATCAGTGTGCTTTAACAATTCATTCTGTGAGATTAACTACTTGTATGAATTATTATTGTATAGTCTACTTGACTACTTTGGGTTTTTTTACTATGACAATTAATTAATCAAGTGCTATTATGTTTATTCTTCTCTTAAACTAAATGTTACTGTCTCGTTTGGCCTTTTTTTAATCTTCTACTAGGATAACATTATGTTAAATAGCTATATTACCCTCGGTTTACATCTGAACTTCAGACCGACACTGCCAAACATGGGTGTAAACCCAAACAACCACCATGTATGATTATTTTTACAATTTTATAGTTTAAATGTATTTATGTCTGCTAAAATAGGGTTTCCCTGGACTATCAGGCTATTAAATGGCCATTTTAGCCCCCGAGACACTTTTTTAGCTTTCGCGGAGCTTTTACATAGTCTCGCCGAGATCTCGACTGAGATTTTGATTTTCTCAATTTTCGACTAGGTTGAGATGCAGTTGAGAACCGAGTTTTTGAACTATAGTACTTAGGGGTTTGAGGACTTAGCTTTAACTCACTGTTCTTAATATATACTTGATAAAATTTCAAGGGCTTATCCAAAAGAAATTGTGGAATAGGAAAGAAAAAAAGGAATTCACTCAAGGGAAAATATTTTAATGAAGTGAACAATAACTTAAAATATGCATGCAAAGGTATGATATTCAAAGAGCAAGTTAAGCAAAAGCACCCCTTGACACAGAACGAAATAAGAGGTAAAAGATATTTCTAGAACACAACTACAATTGTCAAACTTGAAAACCCAAACTATGCAAACTACAACAAAGTTGAGATAAACATAAACACTGATGGACAGAGAGATATGTCAACCCCCAATCTACATTATCATATACGCACCTCACCTGGTTGGTATACATTTACAATTAGTTGATCAAAAAGTGGCTCTCGCCACAATAAGTCTGATGGCAAGGGACAATATTCTTCACCATCCTCACACTCAAAGGCATACTTGCTTAACCAAACCACTTCGTGAATATATGCAGAAAGTTCAGTTGCCCACAGCGGAAGATCTCCAAACCTCATGGCCTAGCAAGAAAGAAAGTAAACAAGTAAATGCAAATTAAAAGGAAAAAGTTTTTTTTTTTTTTTTTTTTTTTTTGGGGGGGGGGGAGAAATTTAAGGAATAAACCTATATAAATGCATTATCTTTTATCAGAGTGCTTGTCCAGTAGACATGTTCATATTTTAGTCAATTCATAAAGGTAGATACAGGCTTCTCCAATTACTAGGTTGATTACAGTGGTTTCATATTAAAACTCACTACTTTTGATGTTTACCAGAATCTGATCAAGCAAGATTCATATATAAGAATCTATCTAATAATATGAAACTGCTTCCTGACTTCTCTTCTACAGTTTACTCAAGTCCATACAGCAAATCAAAGGGAGGGAAATTAACTAGGGCGGATGTACGGTAGCTATCAAGCATTCCATAAATGGAGTTGACCAAAATACTAAATCCATATGCTCATCATTCCCAGAAGTTTTTGGAAACTTCTAAGATGAATTTTGGCAGCTCAATAGCCAAAGGACACAACCTGACACCATTACTCTGCCTCCCCTCCATATTCTGCAAAATTGTAATCCATGCAACGTCAGCCCTTTAACAGTCTGAACAACAAAGGAGATGTATTATGCAAAAACTACCTCCACAAGCACCGTCCAAACCAGGTTTATGGGGATTAATAATCCAAAAGAAGGGGTATTTGGGAATCATATTGGCAATTGGTTGTCAAGAATGATTCAATCTTCATATCAGATATACTTTTCGAACTAATCCACCACCATCTAAGCACATCCCCTCCTCAGTGTTCCACTACCTCCCATCAAGATGTTAAGACACCCTACGAATGTATATCAAAAGATCAAACACTGTAATCAAATTGAAATCCCAACAGGTGGTGTAATCCCCATCGATAGCATTAAATTATTGGGACCGTTGCAGTAGGTATGCATTACAATCAACCATTGTGACCACTGCAAGATTCTTTTCCAAGAAAATATATAGTAGTTCACAATGACCCAAAGCCCTTCATTCCAGAAAAGCATTGCACTTTAAATAAAAAAAGTTATAGTATAGTACCTGGTTATGGGAGGCCTCCGTAAACCATGCCTCTGCAAGAAAAAATAAATTGAAATTTCGCAAGAAAAAAAACCCAATAATGCTGATTATTCCAAAATCATGTCCTACAGTAAACTAAAACAACATAGAGCACAATCAATCAATACTGGAATGCACTTTTTACATAAGTAAATGATAGTCTAAATAATTGAAATAAAAATTACTGAAAGGTAAAATTAAATGCTTATGACGTAAAAGATAATTATATTTGAAACAAACTGTGAGGAGCAGTCTATGAAAACTTGAGTGATACAAAGAATAACAAGTGAAATTGTTGCTAGGGAGATAATGAGTTCAAACAAGAATGTCCCCTCAAAAAAGTATAAGAAGAAGAATGAAATATTCATCCCCTTGTGCCCCAAAGTAAGTCAGATGGTAAGGAAAATCCCAAAACCATATGCTTAGAAGGAGCCAGATATCAAAAAAAAAAATCAAGCAATACTTGAAATAAAGGAAAGAGCTTGGGGAAAATTGATGCATGGGATGTGAACAGGTGAATATTTGTGAGCAAGAATGTGCTGTTTATAATGAAATTCTCTCTCGTTTTACATGCCATAACTCACAGTTTCATTTATCAGAAGAAAAAAAATGAAGCATATGGAGGAAAGAAAACTATCTGCACCGATTCATATAGGTCAACCCACAAACAACATTAGCACACCATGCAGTTGAGGAAAGCAAAATTCCTTAAGTCCGATATCAGCAACCATAAGATGTTCGCAAACTCTAAAGCTTACATAAGTCCTCAGAAATGGCATTTCACATATGTTAATTCCAACTTTGTCACCAAAACCATGGAAAGAAAAATAAAAATAAATAAAGAGAGAAACTTTATGCAAAACTCTAATGTTCAATAATTAAGATAGACCTCATTCTACCTTGGGTGAAAAATAAAAATAGATAAAGAGAGAAACTTCATATAAAACTTTTACTGTTCAATAATCAAGATAGATCTCATTCCTTGATTGTATTTTGTTGTTGACTTAAATATTATGGTTACCCCTTGTGTCTTTTAATTTTACATTTTCCGTGAGTTAGTGTTGGTTTATGGCTCATAAAATTTATAATGTTTTATCATTGTAAGAATGTAAGTGCAAATCCGATTTTATGTCCAATTTTGTCCCCCCCCTCCTCTCTCTTTTCTGGGAAGTGTCTGGTCTTTTCATTCCTCTAAAGGCCATCTCCTTAGTAAACACATAAGGAGTCAAGTGCTGAGTGGCTGTGGCATGGGGAGAATTAGCCTACTGGTTCTACATAGACCTGTACACATTTTTCGTCAATGGTAAGTCAATGCAGTTCACTGTATGTCTCAGAATGGCCATGTTATGTGGTTTGAACATTGAGGACTTGATACAGAATCATCTAAGCTCTCCAATCTGCCTATTTGGTCTAAGGAAAAAGAGCACAATTTCGTTTTGTCCCTCTCTGTGAGGGCTCTAGCCTTTGAATGATTCGGCCAGCCCATGGATTTAATCCAACAGAAAGGATCACAGAAGGGCTTGATGCATGATCATCTACCCTCTCCAATCTGCCTGTTTGGTCTAAGAGAAAAGGGCACAATTTCGTTTTGTCCCTCTCTGTGAGGGCTCTAGCCTTCGAGTGACCCGTGGATTCAATCCAACAGAAAGGATCACAGAAGGGCTTGATCATAGTTGTCAAGGCGTCGCCTAGGCGGCGCCTAGGCGCCCAGCGTGACCAGGGCCGGCGCCCGGGCGCCTTATGAATGTGCTGGGGCGGCGCCCGGGCCTCGGGCGCGCCAGGCGCCGCCTTGCGCCTGGGCGCCCGAATGCCTGGGCGACGCCTTGGGCCTTATGTGTTTTTTTTTCCTTTTGATCTCTCGAATTTGCCACAGGATTTATTAGGCTAGCGGAACAACATTTACTGGGACAATACTTATTTATGACTAATATCATTAAGTAAATGTTTTATTTCATTTACTAAGAATTATTCATAAATAGCAAATACCCCTATTTGAACCAATAAAAATAATTAAAAATTCAAATCGAAGGATAAAAAGTCAACTCTTCGGTCAAGAACAAAAATCGTATTTTCGGGTGCGCGGCGCCTAGGCGCCTAGGCGCCCAGGATGGCCTCAAACGCCTTGGATCGCCTTGTCGCCTTGACAACTATGGGCTTGATGCATGATCATCTGAGCTTTCCAATCTGCCTATTTGGTATAAGGAGAAAGGGCACAATTTCATTCTGTCCCTTTCTGTAAGGGCTCTAGCCTTTGAGTGATTCAGCCAGCCCACGGATTCAATCCAAAAGAAAGGATCAAAGACACTAAATCAAGAATGGGTCAGAAAATGTGGGGTGATGATTTCCTTACTGCAGTTTATCTCATTGACTGCTTGCCTTCCTCTGTCACTTGAAGTCATATATGAATATTCAAGAAACAGCTAGTTAAATAAGGCTTTAATAGTACAACAAAAATAAGCCCCAATGTAATTGCAATTTATCTTCTCGTGTATCTCTATTCATGCCATTTCTAATATTTTCACCACTAGCTAAATTGTACTTTATCCCCCTCATGGATCTCTAAAGAACATGAGCTCCACAACCATGCGACCACTGTGCCCCAAATTAGCTAAATTATTCTTTATCCCCGTCGTCGAATCTTTGATGAACATTAGCTCCACAACCATGCGACCCCATGCCCCAAATTAGCCAGTAGTCGCTCCTTTCACATAGCCATCTACACAGTTCCTCGACCTACTCTCTTGTTTACCAGTTTCGAGAACTCGCCAGGTCGCCATTTCCAAACCTCCTATATGCCAATTGCTGCTCCTTCACCCACTGTGGAATCTGTCCCTACAGCGTTCCCATAGCAGCTGTGTTCTCCCACACAAATTTATCTCTTCCGTGTACCATGACTTGTTGCAAAAATGCCATTCACGATTACCCATTTTGTGGAGTTGAATAAACAATAAAAAACGGTGAGTTCTTCTAATCCCTAGCAAAATACGAGTACAATCAGAAGCAGATGGTTCTGTATTAAACGGATAGCTGATGACACCACGTAATGAACTTAAGACTGGTCGGTGATTACAGTAAAGGATTAAAATAACAAGGAAAACAAAACGTTGATGTTATGGTAATTTAAATATACCGTTTTCAATAGCAGAGAGCAACGAAGATTGCTGTTCCGGGGAAAGGAATTCTCTGCACAACCATAACCCATTAACTTCTTCAATCCGGTGCCAAATAGGGACACTCTTGTTCGGTGCCCTTGGCTGATTACAGTCGTTGGCGGCCTCTTCCAAATGCGTATGTTTGTCTTCTTGGCTGTCTGATGATTCGCCAAACACGTCCTTCAGAATCTGCTTCTGCTCTTCCGTACTCACACAATCCATTGAATCTCCGAACCAACGCTGTTCATCTTCTTCGCTTTCTGATGACTCCCCAAAAACATGATTCAGAATCTGCTTCTGCTCCTCCTCCTCCCCCATATGGTTCTTCTCCATACGCAGAGACCAGACCAGATGACCTTCGTACTGTTTAGATTTTAGTCTTCCCTCTTCCCTCTTCCCTCTTCTCGCAGTTCGCATATCCTATTGTATTCGGATTTCGGATACTCAGATCGGATTACCGCCTTAGTCCCCGCCAACAAGTCTGGCTGGAAATAATCCGAGGCACAATTAAGTGACAATTACACGCGTACAATCCTTGGATTATGTACTAATTACACCTATCATCACACATCCCACCTCTAATTAAATGACAATTTCGCACGTATTAACCTTGGATTATGTACTAATTACACCTATCATCCACTGACAATTACTCATACCACCTCTAATTTTAGAATCATGTAGTAAAAAGGTCTATTCTGTTAATGGTATTAAGTTTGTTGATGATGTCAGATTGTTCTAAAAATTTAAGAATGAAAAAAACCCTTCACCCTTTTAATTTCACAAAGAAAAATAATCTTCACCTTCAACAGCAATTTCTCCCTCAACATTTTCTACTTCGACAGCATCACTTTCCATAGCTGCCTAAGAGAACTTGGATGCTGACCAGTAACGGGTTTGCTTGAATGTGATAGAATTAGGGATATAAAGATGATTGTAAATAGGGTAGATTAAAAGGGAGGAAATGATGTTCGTTCTAGATGTTCAGGTAATGTTGGGGTTGGCTTTGTTAGGCGTGATTCTAGTGGATTTTGAGGTGATTCAAAGTACAAATAGAGGATACCCACTTCTATTGAATAAACCTTCGATTAACCCTTTGTTAATTGACTTTAAGCTTTGTAAACAAATCCAAAGCTCTATGCAATTTATAGTTATTTTCTCTCATTTTCCTTTAATATACATCTTTGATTGTGCATATATTTCTATCATTTTCCTTCAATTTATATGTACTATTATGAACTATGGACAAATTACACCTACCATACACTACCCTTTGGAACTCTCTACTTACTGTTCCGAAGGGAACTATTCTTATGTCACAACAACTCTTTGAAACATTACCAAAGCGGCCAAAAACTAAAATGCATAAGGCCATGTTTGGAAGCAAGAAAAATAAATAGAAACAAATTCATTTACACCCCATTAAAGATCATTAACATCATCTACACCCATAAGAATGTCAAAACATCATCTACACCCCAAAACTTTGGCTGTGGTAATCAAATAAGTCAACTCCGTCAGTTGATTCACGTTAGATGCTGACGTCAGGTGGATTGGAATTTTTCACAGACGAGAATACCCTTTTTGTAAGTTGAAAAGACAAATATACCCTTTTGGCCTATTGAATATACCAATAGAAAGGGAAAAAATAAAATCCTACTTCTTATCAACGAGGACGACGAAGACTGACTTGTCATTTTTCTTCGCTTTCGACGGTGCATTCATCTTCCCCGACCACGATTATTCCTTCGACAACAAGCTCAATCGACCAATGTCTTCTTCATCCCCGACCACATCAAGTTTTTAAAGTAGTTTTTATTTGATTAGGTAACTATATTTAGAATGGATTTTTGAATGTTACAGAGATGCCTATTCTGGTCCAAAACCAGCAGCTGCCATCAGAGATAATAGGGAGATGCTTATGCATCAATGGAATTATATTTGAAGTGCCAATTTGTAAAACTGAGTTGAAAATTAAACATCGCTGCTGCTCGTCTTCTCACCTTCAAACCTCCATTGATCACTGCAAATGTTTTTTTTTTTTTTTTCTAAATGTAAACTGCAAATGCTTTACAACCTTGTAAATCACTAAGAACTTGAATGTGTACAGGGGATCCGCCTTGAGCAATTGGGTGGGCCAGTGAGCATGGTACCCAGATGGAAATCATACAAATCAATGACTCTCATTGATTGTGTGAATCTCCCACAAACATTACAGTCTTCTTCCCTTTCATCTTTACAAGAAAATCAAGCCGATTGAACCTTCCACCATGAAAATGAAGCAGAGATCAGAGGAAAGAAAAAGAATAATTTGGAAGCTTCTTCCCGACGCTGCTCAGAATGAGAAGAGGAAGATTCTTGGGGGATTGTCTCGAATTTTTCTTGGTTTGCCCCTACATCGCTACTACTCATCTTCTCATTACTCGGGTCAGGGTTGCAGCCATCTTTTTCATCTTTCTCCATGTCCTTCCTTTTTCAGTTGGGGTCGAATGAACAATTGATGTCCTCGAGGACGATGATGGACTTGCCGGAGGTTTCGAGCAAGAGCTTCCGCAACTCCGTGTTATTCTCGACGGCCATGAGTTCAAGGTTGTAGATGTCGTAGTTCCATGAGCTTTCGCCAGGTTTTAGTGATGAAAGACACCAGAGACTCCAACGTTAGGGGATAGGGTTTGGGTGAGAGTGAAAAAGAAAGAGGGAGAAAAAATATAAGTTTGATTTGAAGGGTAAATTAGTAAATCAACATAATCTTTTAATTTCTCAATTTATAATACGAGGGGTAAAACAGTATTTCAACAATTTTAGTGATTTTCGTCAGTTAAGCGGACCTATGTGATGTTTTTGCAATCTTGTGGGTGTAGATGATGTTAGCAATCATTGATGGGGTGTAGATGAAATTTTTATTGTTTCATTATTATCTTTTGTCTTATTATGTGTTTTTCTTTCCTTTCTTGGCTTCCAAACAACAATTTACATGAACAGTCATGAATAGGTTTTCTAGTTGTTCATTTATTAGTGTTTAAACTACCAAAGTTCAGTGGGAATTGAAATGGCTTAGTTAAACGAGTAAGTTTCTACCATTCGTTTTATGCTCTTCAAAACTTTGAAGATAATCGATTTGTATATGGGGGTATTTTAACCATTAACGAATTTATGATGGTGACATGTCATTAGTTAATGGGCATCAACTAACGGAGGGGGTCTGAACATAGTTATTTAATTATCCAAATTATTCATGAATTATTATTATGAACTGAATAATACGAATATTTCTCTCTAAATTTAAATTATATTTAATGATTCTGAAAAAATTTCACATTTTTTGTCTAGTAATAAATATCACGAATAATTATTTCAAATCCTAATTATACCGAATAATTCAGATACTTAAAAAAAACTATTAACTATCATAGTGAATGACTTAATGCCTTAACTACTATTCTCAAACAAAGTTTTTCAAATAAAAAAAACTTAATGCCTTAACTATTTGCATCTTTTCCAATCTATGACTTAATTATAAGTCTAAAAATCACGTCATATTACAGAGCAAATCACTAATTTCATTTTTTTTCTTTCTTATATGAGATTGAATATGAGTTTGTAAATCAAATCATAATACAAAGCAAATCATTAATTTTATTTGATAATATAAAATTAAACATGAGTATAAAAATCATATCATAATATGAAGCAAATCATTAATTTAGTTTGCCATTCCAATTGAGATTAAATATAAGTCTACAAATAAAAATTCTAATAAAAATCATGAAAAAATAATTAACAAACATGAAAATGAGATGGATTTCATGAGGATGATTGAATGAATTTATGAATATATTTGATTTTATGAACATCAACTTCACTGAATTAGTATAGTCATCATAATAAAATCTAAGGATACACATTATATGATGTAATGAAATCTTTATAAACGCATGCACATCTATTATGTATTATATTATTATTTATAAATTAAATATTATTCTATTGTCACATGTATACTATGCAGGTGTGATAATTGATACAGTATGAAATAAGAGCATAAAAAATTAAAAATTAACATATGATTTTTTTTTATACAAAAGAATAATTCCCGAATCTGAATTTTATTTTAATTATGTTTTTTTTTTACTGCATCTTTGACCAAATTCTTAAATTATGGAAACGACTCGTTCCGAACTATTATCCTTTTCGAATAATTCATAAGTCCGAATTAAATAACTATGGGTCCGAATGAACCATGTTTTCAAAAATAAGGAGTGTAAGTGATATTATCGTGAAAAGGCGGGCGCATGATATTGAGCTATACTACAGGGGGTGTGACTGAAATTTTCCCATAATAATAAAAGGGACAATTACAAGTACTATTCTTACACTATGGACTAACTACGTCTACCATTTTATAGTTTATGACAATTAACATACCACCTCTAATTTCATAAACATGTAATAAAAAAATCAATTTCGTAAATGATGTTAAGTCTGTTGGTGATGTTATACCATTATATAATTTGAAGGATGAAAAAACTTGTCGCCTCTCTCTCTCTCTCTCTCTTTTTTTTTTTTTTTTTTTTTTAATTTCGTGAAGAAGAACAATCTTCGCCTTCAATAGCAACTTCTCCCTCAACATCTTCTACTTTGACAGCATCACCTTAAACAGCCACTGAAGGGGACTTGGATGCTGACCATGTAAGGGTGTCAAAAATGGGCCTAGCCCGATAGCATGGACCAAGCTCGCTCGATATAAACCCGAACCCAGTTCAGATCGAACCTTAATGGACAGGTTTTGGTATCGACTTATAAAGTCTGACACTATTTCAGTCCAGACCGAAATCAAACCGGATCGGTCCGTTAAGAAGCCCGAATTAGCCCGAACCAATAATACCTAACCCGAACACCGGTAAGATTCATCCGGGCCCAGTTTCTTAATTTTAATGGTTTTAAATTTTGATTGATTATATTACACTGTTATAGTTCACTTATTGATTCGAAAGATTATATGAATCTATAGTTGAAAAAAGTATGTTAATTGTTACAATTTATTGAATTACATACATATAGAATGAATGATGCTAATTTTATAGATAGAAATAATAAAATAGGCTATATATCTTACATATAAATAGGCCCGATAAGCTTGATAAGTCCGGTCCGAACCGAACTAGCCCGAAATCACTTCAATAAGTCTAGCCCGATAACAAACCGACACCGGACCAGTCCGTTAGTTATCGTGTCCAGCGCAACCTAACTTAGCCCGAACTCTTAATGGACATGTTTTTGGTTGAGCTTATAAAACCCGATACTGATTCAGTCCGAACCGAAACCGGCCCGGACCGGCCCTGTTGACACCCTTACAACCATGTAACAGGTTTGCTTGAATGTGATAAAATTAGGGATATAAAGATGATTGTAAACAAGGTTTTGAATGGATTTGATTAGAAGGGAGGAAATGATGTTCGTTCTAGATGTTTAGATAATGTTGGGGTTGGCTTTATTAGGCGTGATTCCAGAGAAAGGTGATTTGGAATACAAATAGAGGGTACCCACTTCCGTTGTGTAAGCCTTCGATCACTCTTTGTTAATCAACTGAAGCTTTGTAAACAAATCCAAAGCTCTATGCAATTTATAATTATTTTATCTCATTTTCCTTCGATTTGCATATTCATTTGCGTATATATTTTTCTTATTTTTTCTTTTAATATACACGTACCATGAAATATGGACAAATTACACCTATCATCCACTACCCTATGGAACTCTCTAGTTATTGTTTCAAAGGCACAACTCTTGAAAACATTATCAAATAAGCTCAAAACTAATATGTCTAAAGTTATGTTTGGAAGCAAGGAAAATAAATAAAAAAATAGATAGAAACATAAATTTTTATTGTTTTTTATTATTTTTGTCTTATTATGTGTTTTCTTTTCCTTTCTTGACTTCCAAACACAAGCTGAAAAACCGTTGGCAGAATTCACAATAATTAAAACCGGCCGAGTTTTGCATCCGTATGGTAAGGAAGGTACTGTGAGCAACCCATAGGTGACGATAGTTAGGTGCTTATCGAATTTGATTCCAATTTGACGTTAATAACCACTGACACGTGTTTCTGTTAAATCATCCTAGCGGCCTACCTCCTAAAAAGAAGAAAAAGACAAAAAAGATGAAATTATTATTTAGGAAACGTACAATGAAGCAAACGCGTGAAAATATCACAAATCACTTCCCCTGTTCTGCAGTCAGCCTACAGCATCAGTCATGGACACCATTACTTCTATATAAAGCATAAACCAGATCGAAAGCGACCGTGTTTTATCCAGCTTCACTGGCGGCTAGATTTTAAGATTCGTGTTTTTGCTGTAGAACATCTCCAAAGCTCCAAGCTCGAACCCTAGTTTATTTATTTCTTATCGCAGACGTATCTCGGCCGCATGGAGACAATCATGGAGGTTCATCTAGGGCAGAAGCAGAAGCAACAAGAGTTCACAGTTTCTATTTCTCAGCTCTCTGCTTCTTCTCCTACTACACCCTGTTCATTAGCATTGGCTCGTTTCAGCATCGAAGGTCAAGGTGCACAGCTTCGGTTCCACCAAGATTCGGAACCAAGAGATGATATCCTAGTTGATTTACGAACTGCTCAGGTGAATATTTACGTTTTTGAGGCTTTTTTTGACGTGGCGACAGTGAAGTCTGAATTTTGTTGCACCACGCTTGCGTTTTTATTTTTATTCACTATGAAACGTCGACTCGCGGCGGGAATGCTTGTTGATTGACGTTGTTAATGAACATAATATTTTTTCATGTTTCTGGTTCTTCAGCTATTCAAGTTAGGCCCCGTTGAATCAACCTGCATTGATGAGGGTTCTGCAATCAATAAGGAGGAGGAGGTACGTCAGTTACTCTTTTTGTGTGTTTTATGTTATTGTCTTGCTACTCAGAGGTACTGACAATAGCTGCTGAATGGTGCTAGAGCATAGAGCAGTTTTTTTATTTTATTTTTGGTTTATATGGATCCATTACTAGGAAGCTTGTCAGTGCTGTAACTATGTGCGTTTCATATGGTGCTAGTCTCAAGTGTTTCAAATACAGGAATAGATGGTTGCGACGCTTATATGTTGATATTTTTCGGATGCATTTGTAATAGTTATCCTTTTGAATCAGAAATCGTATTCAAGGGGAATCACCATTCGATTTAAAGTGGAGGATGAAAGCAGAGCATTCCATCGGGCATTTGAACATTGGAAGACTGAAGCTGCTCGAGTGTGTTCTGGTATAGCTACCACCGATTATTTTGTTAAACTTCGAGACCATAACAAACTATGAATTTATACATTGTCTCTACTTACACCCCCCCCCCCCCCCCCCAAAAAAAAAAAAAAAAAAAGAAAAACACTTTCTACTAATCTTCTAGTAGTTGAACAAAAATAATTTCTTATTATGAGATTGTAATTGAATCTTGCTCATTGTAATGATTTTAGTCACACATATTGTTTTTTCTTCTCAGGAGGAAGATTGGAAAATGGAATTTTGGCTTGTAAAAGCAAGTTTGATGATAAAATAGAGGCGTCCTCCGCTAAAATGTACTTCCATTACTATGGGCAACTACTGCATCAACAAAATATGCTACAGGATTATGTGAGGACAGGTTATATTATCACACTGTAATTTTTTGCTCCCTCACAGACTCATATTGCATTAACAATCTCCCTTTCCCTCACCCCCTCCAAAAAAAAAAAAAAAAAGAAGAAGAAGAAGAAGAAGAAGATTTTGACAGATGATATTTATTCTCTGGTAGGAGTAATCTCCCGCCTTTTCAGATCAAAGTTATTCTGTATCAGTGAAAATTGAATTCGACTGCTTGTATTCCTATCATCCTATGATGCCTACTTGTAGCGTCTCTGCATACCATAGACAGTAAACCTGTCTTCAACGTAACAAACTTGTTATGCTTCAGGAACCTATTATGCTGCAGTAGTTGAGAACCGTGCAGACTTTATTGGCCGTGTGGTGGTTGATGTAGGTGCTGGTAGTGGTATTTTGTCATTATTTGCCGCTCAGGTATACAAAACTTTCTACCCCATAGGTTATGATACCCTTAGAGAGAAATATTCCTCCCTGTTTGTGTGCATATATGTTTTATGGTGTAATGGTTTGAGTTTTAGTATACTTTTTTACCTATTAGGTTGGTGCAAAGCATGTTTATGCCGTGGAAGCATCTGAAATGGCAGAATATGCACGCAGACTGATTGCTGGGAATCCATCCCTGGGACAGCGGATTACGGTGAGATTTAGTTTTATTGTTTACCAGAAAGGTGTATCCTAAATGTTTTCTATTACTATCTTCTATGCCTCAAATCTCTTTTTCTTGGGGATATTTGGTCATCTACATTATAGATCATCAAAGGCAAAGTGGAGGAGGTTGAGTTGCCAGAGAAAGCTGATATTCTGATCTCTGAGCCAATGGGTAAGGTTATTCCTTATACTTTGTGTATTATTTTTCACAAGATATATCATATTCAGAGGGTACAGTGCTTGAAAATTTATGTTACACACTTCTGTTTTATTAGCAATGCTGTAGGTGTTGAGTTTTGACTTTAATCTTTTGGTATTTACCATAGTTGTTTTTAGATTTGTCTTTTGTAATTTGGTATTTACTGCTATTGCTGAGTTTTGCAAATGAGGTGACAAAATTATTCAAGTTGATGCAATTTCACATAAGAGTTTTAACGATATGATAGTGCAACCGATGATTTTGCCAATTGGCTGAATTTTGAACATTGGTCTGAGGGTTTTGGGAATGTATATGGGGCTGAGGTAATAGAGTTGTTCAGTGTGAAAGTGCCCTATAAATCTACGATCTTTCTCCCTTTTCTGTGGTTTTGATCTTCTCCGTGCCAGGGAATAGTTGTCTCTCTCCCTCCCTCCTTCCCTCCCTCCCTCCGTGTGAATCATTAATTGTGGCGATGTTTTTCTGAGTTTTCCATAGATTTTGAGAAGGCAATTTGAATCTAAAGTGGATATCATATGATACAGAGACCGCTAATCTAACTAAAGAAAATATAAATTGGAGGACAATCTTGAGAGGACAATCATATTTGGATTATGATTGTCCAAATATGATTGGATGGAAAATGATGGAAGACAAATTTGACTTAGATCAGTGATCTCTATCATCATAGTTCTTTATTTCAACCCGGCATATGTTTTTTTTTTTGGCCGAACTCTTTGGATTGTTTTCATAGATTTTAACAATCCAACTCTATTTATACTACAGAGTTCGAACTTACAATGATGGTAACAAGCAACAAAAGGATATCTTGCACCATGTATCAACCACTAATGATAACCTTGACTCTATCAACTACACACAACTAACTTTCCCTATAGAATCGGTCGACATTAGAAACCCGAACTATCATGACTCTAATGGACTCCTGTTGTGAACTTGCACCGGACTTTATTAACACACTACTAGGAACTAAAAAAAAAAGGACGCATAACACTAAAAAAAGTGACGTAACAAATCTGGAGCTGATGTAAACAAAACACCTAATAATCCCCTTCCACACATTGTTTAAGGGATTGGGACTGGTCCCAATGTGTATAGGCTGACTTATTTTGTAATACTCAGGAAATCCTAACAGATCTATGAAAGTGTTGCTTCCGCTTAAACACCATATGACATCATCATACCCTTTAAATCCCAAGCCCAGTTTCATGATCCATTTTCACAACACAAAAGGGATTTTTCTTTTTTTCTTTTTTTTTGGGGGGGGGTAAATACTAACTTCCCATTTTAAGAAGATTCTGACCATCCATCCACCTCGGTCACAAGAAATTCCCTTGCCATCCCTTTGAGTAAGGGAAGAACGTATACGAGAAGTCAATTCTCTCACAGATTTTTTGTCCTTCCTTCTCTGGCTGTTTAAATGATAGAAATGATCTTAGTTTATTCATAGTTTACTGCTTTGCTCGGTGCATGGTGCCCCCCCCCCCTCTCTCTCTCTTTGGTAGCTAATTCGTTAGCGTTGCCTGGATAGTTGGAGAGATCTCTTTCTTCTATCTAAAATATATTTCTTGCTGGCTTATTGCCTTTTCCAAATTTATAAGATTTCTTCTTCTTCTTCTTCTTCTTCTTTTTTTTTTTTTTTTTTTGGGTTAATGAGTTATTTCCAACATAACGTTTTGTATATGTTAGCTACCCTTTTAGATTGGAAATTTAGCTACTGGAAGAAATGAAATCTATTATTTGTTTTCTTAGGCACCTTGTTGGTTAATGAAAGGATGCTGGAATCATATGTGATTGCAAGAGATCGTTTCCTCCATCCTAATGGAAAAATGTTCCCTACAGTTGGAAGGTTAGTGTGGTCATTACAACGTCTTGTCATCCCCCCTTCCCCCCACCAAAAAAATATCTTGGGCCCTCTGCCCTCTCTTTATTTGCTTTCCCTTTTTTATTTTTTATTTTTATGTTCAGCATGCTTCTCAATAATGCTTGTGTGACATGATTGTAATAAATTATAATTGTGCTCTTTTACTCCATTGGTGGCAGTAATGTTATGCAGTTAAAGACTTGTTGATGCAGTAACATGTACTTGGTTGGACTGGCATGACTCAATCTGGAAGCCCAGTCAGTCATGGAGTCTGGATAGGAGTAGAGTTCAAGTAGTTTCAATTTCTGTTTCAGGATACAGTTAGGAGCGTTTTTTTTATTGGTAAGGGGAGGAATGGAGGAAGGGATACTGATCGCTTTACTAGTTCCTTCAGGGGTGTTGGCGGCGGAAGATTTTTTTCTTTATATATGATGGTTACCAATTGATTTTAGAGTATAATGAACAGAATTTCCTTTTATAGTCACTAGTTATGTGTGTTGGAGACCACAGGTGTGAACCTCCTCATCTTTTCCATTCTATTTCCTTCTGTTCTTCTTTTTTCCTCTTCTTTCTTGTTTCTTCTCCTTCTATCTTATCTATTAATACTCTGCTTTAGTGTCAGTTTGAGTCTAGCAAGAGAGAACTTAAATCTCTCTGGATACTGGTCTTTTCCATCTCAAATCCTGGAATTTGATACCCTACCTTAGGACGCCTCAGGTTGCAGATTTTGAGGCTGAAAGCTTGCCTGAACTGAGTTTTGAATCAACATTCGGATCCGGTTACTTGTCTACCACATGGATTAGTTCCAGAGTTTTGTGTATTAATATCTGATAGCAGGTTTGGTGCTTGTTGAGTTGATTTCAGAGTCGAAGGGGTTAGCATTCTACATCTGAATTTTTTCCATCTTGATTGGAGTTCTTATGAGACAGATATTCCATTTGAAATCAAATCAGGTTTACTGTGGGTTCTGTTTTGTCGTAAGGTAGTAGAAGAAGAAAATTCTTCTTATTTGCACGTAAGGCCAGATTCTTTTTAATTTGCACGAAGTCCCTTATTTCTGTTTCCCATTCTTGTTCAAATTTCCAGAAACACCCTTTTCCTTCAAATCTATCACCCGATTAGTTCCAGATTCTGTTTTCTTACCCAAAGGAGTCCTGAACTTCAATATTCATGGGATTACCGTTGTCGCTTTGATTTGTCACCTGTGGGCCCATAGCATCTCCAAATTAGGGTTTTGGGAACTCTAGGTTGCATTACTTGTACCATGATTTATGATTAATTTTTGGGGTATTAATAGTTCATCATTTTTATATGCACAATGGCATCCCTTTGATGTGAGGTGTAGTTCTTTCAGCAAGGCAGAGATCCATGGCTGATGGCTTGTAGTCTTGTTTCTTGATATGTCCTTTGTCTACTCAATGTTTATTGAGATAATTTCTTTGAGCTAAGTCATGAGTTAAAGTTTGACAAGTTAGTAAATAGAGTTCGGTTTAAGGTGAATTAGTCATAGTTGGATTTTATGCCCTAATGATCGGAATACTAATGTTCAAATAAAACAGAATGCATCGACTTGATATAGCCAGGAAATCTTAAGTTTTATATATATATATATATATATATATATATATATATATATAATTTTTTTTTTTTTTTTTTTATTTTTTTTTGGGGGGGGTTGATTATCTACCCTGAAGGAAAATAATAGAGGATTCATTGCGAAGAACAATTACTTGAAGATTCCTTAGTGGGAAAAAATAGACGATTTTGGCTTGCCCCTTGGCTGTCATACATCAATATAGTGCAGGAATGTTTTTGTTTTAATGTTTTGAAGGTATTATTTATAGTAGTTATGAAATTCTTTGTCATCAGTATTCAGTAAGCTGAGATTTACTATTATTCTATATCCCAATATCACTATTGATGGTAAATATAGAAATTAATATTTACAATTAGTACAGTTTTTGTTAGAAAGTTTATTTGAAGACGAATTATATTGGGATAAAGACGAGCTGTTAATAGTCCTTGTCGGTAATCAAATTTGAAGTCCCCCCAAAAAAAAAAATGATGTTGAATCGGTTTAAGGCTGCCTAGTTATGGCCTATAAATGTCCATATGTTCAGGTAATGGTTCTGTTCCTAAAATTTTGATAGTACAGTCCCTGCTACTAGGGGGTGTCAACCAGTCGATTTTGGTTCAGTTCCAGTATAGGTGTAACATAATCTGCTTGGACCAAAGCTCTGGTTGTTAGGACTGAAACTGAAATCCTAGTCAGTTGGTCTGATTTGGTCTTAAAAGGTTTTCGGGAATTGGTCCTTAATCGGTCACAAGACTAAAGGATCAATTATTAAGCTTAAGGCTCAGACTGATACCGGACAAAACAGATATTTGACAAGGACTAAGGTATCGCGTATCGGTAGTGTATCGGTTAGGCGATTTTAAGAGACGTATCATATCGTGGATACGGGGCAAGATATACACACGGAAATTATTAGGAAACATGCAAAACATAATTTTCAAGCATAAAAACACTATAAGCAATCTAGAAGTATTTTCGAGGATTAAAGACATGTTTGATGACATTCAATGAGTTACAACCTTCGGTTCTCATGAGCTATAGGTTTTCGGTTAGGAAGAGGACCAAAAAAGTGGAAAATTCAGTTTTATCAAGCTTTTTATGTGCGTATCGATTGTATTGAACCATATCGATTTGTATCAAGGTATTTCGAGTTGTATCGGTTAGATGCACTTAGATACAAGTTTTTTATGCACTTCGATACAAGTTTCCCCCCCTTGAGAAAATGGAAACTTAAGTGTATTGATCGTATCAAAGTGTATTGAGCCATAGTGGTTCCACATGCGGATACACTTTTTGTTTTAAAAAAAGAGATATGTATTGAAGAGGTATCATATCCACAACTATCGATACGGATACATATCTGTATTGGTTGTTACGGGGCATGTCATGTCGATGCTTAAAACCATGATATTCGGTTAGTTGGTTTAGGTTTTTGTCAGTTGGTTCTGGTTCAGTTACTTGGTCAGGTCTATGTTTTGACACCCTTACCTGCTACTATTATTTATGGTGAATATTTCCTTTGTCTCTTCATTTTTTTCTTTTAGTTGTGTATAATTCTGCTTAGAGTTGTAGTTGGGCTCAGTACCTGCACGCTCATCAATTCTCCTGCATCACAGCATTTATTTAATGGCTATTCTTATTGCTATATTTTGCAGCTTCACACGCACACTTATGCATTTATTTATAGAATGTCCATATGTGAATGATTTACTTGTGGTTTTCATTATTTCTTGAGACTTACCTTGATTGTTTACTCTGTAGGATACACATGGCACCATTCAGCGATGAATATCTGTATGTTGAAATTGCGAATAAGGTATTGTGCCCTTTCTGAAATGATTTGTCATACGCTCATTTCTTTCAATGCTGAAATAATTTGCTCTGGAAAAATGAGGCATTTTAGGTCTTTTCTATGCCTTGTCTTTGGTCTTGTAGTAGTGGTTGTTAATGGTCAACCGATTTCAAAAGATTATTTTAAATCCATATCTAAAGCTGAAACTGTTGATGGATCAATTATAGCTGAAATAAGATTGTAAGTTGTCTGATGCATTTTATGGAGCCATGCTCTGAATGATTGGGAGAAAATTGCCTTAGTGGACTCTTATGCAGAAAAAGGTTAATTAGAACCATATGCATGTTTGACTAAGCTTATTGAGCTTGCTTATCAAATTCTGAGAAGCCAGCTAAATACGAAATGCTGGCATTCGGAATCTGTTCCGCAAGATGTTGGGAAACCTCTTCCGCACCCCCAGTCAGTACTTTTATGTCTGGCTCTCTGCTTCTCTGACGGAAGTGGCATGAGAAGCTTAGCCAAGTGTGCCCTATAAGCACACTCAAGGATAATTGAAATTTAAAACAGGTGTAAATTTCGTAACCCTTCTAAAAATCCCATTACATGCATGGCATAATTGAAGTGTGTGCAATTGTTATGGTAACATAGTTGACAAGGATATAGGTTGTGGTGGATTCATTTACTTCTCAGTTGGATATAATGGACAATCGTTGGGGCTAGTTAACCCAGTGAGAATCTCAATGCTACTGGTGGCACTATGATTGTGCTTTAGAGGAGACATGACAAACAAATGTCAGCTAGCATGTTGATCATCTAACGGTTGTTGAGATCATTGAGAATCAGTTTAGTGAGTAAAAACTATCAGGATGAAACAGTGGTTGGAGAGTGGCAATCCAAGTGAATGAGTAATTCAGCTTAACTGCAAGAATAAATATAATGAGATGAGAGTCCTGCCATAGATTATTGTCATCACGTCTCACTTAATAACATTAGCCAAATCTCCTTCCACAATAATTTCACTAAAATTTTTATGCTTTTCTTTACTCCGAGAACAGTTTACCTACAAATTTTGATATTGGTAGTAATTTCACCAATCTTATTCACCAATCTTATCTGAAGGATATTCTTTCTAGAAATATGATTGGGACACTCTCAGAGCATTTGTGGGAGAACACCAACAAGGGCAATTGAGATCAGGAAATAAGGCATATTTTTGCATTGAGACGGAAAACATTCGATCAGTTTCCCAGCATGCTATAATCATCATCAAAGAGAGGATTCAAGGCTTTGCCCCCATGAGAATGGGTATTCGCCAACTGACCTTCAGAGATGGGAATTCACTTGCATGCTTCTACGCTTTTAACTTCACAAGGAAATAGGGCTCATCTTTTGTGCCTATCTTTCCAATTATTCCCTGTCAGTCTTACATGTGAGGAAAACTTTGAGGTTCATATTATCCCAAAACCATGTTTCATGTAGTTTAGTCTAGACTATAATTTCCACTGAAAACATTGAAAAGAGGGACAATCTGTATGTTTCATGTAACTACAGTGCAGTTACAATTGTAGAGACTATGAGATTCACAGGCTAGCAGCAACTGCTGTGATTAACTTCCAGTGAATGAGAACCATACCCTGATTAAGATGCAATGATAATAACTTGATTAAGATGCAATATCTTTATATTTGCTTAAGAATTAATCTGATTTTTGGTTTGAGACCAGTAAATAGACACCAAATCTTATTTTTTTGGTCGCATGCCTGTTCTCAGAAAGTTGGTCTTGCCATGCTTGTCCTTGGATTTCCAATATGCTTCGGAATATTGGAATATCAGAATATTTTTCATTTATACAAGTCTTCCTCCTTCCCCCCTGTTTTGTGTATACAACCTATACCTGATGATGATGATGGGTTGTTTGTTACTCTTTTAGTTCTTTTGTTATATTTATTTAGCCGCAGTCCAATTTGTGTTCAACTTGCCCTAACTGTGAACGCTCCTGTTTCTTGCTAGGCCCTGTTTTGGCAGCAACAAAATTATTATGGGGTTGACCTTACTCCCTTACATGGATCTGCATTTCAAGGATACTTTTCTCAGGTCTCTCTTTTCTCTTATTTGTGGAAGTGGAATATTTTGTTGTCAGTGCCTCCTATTTATGGTTCCTTATTTTCAAAATTATATCCACAATTTCTTCACATTTTGAATGAATGGGTGTGTGTGATGAACATCTCTGTAATCATTCTTTTTCTTTAAATGGTACACTCTGACCAAAGAATAACTAAAATAAATATAGTCATTGTGTTTATACAAACTTGTGGATTACATGTTTACTCTGAAAATAAGGCCTGCAAGGTAATAGGTTAGGCTTTTGGGGAATTTGAATGTATAATAAAGAAAATTAAGGGGATGATAATGTTAAAATTTGAAGGCCAAAGAACAGGTTAGATATGAAAAAGAGGGGTTGAAGTTGAGAAATTTATAGCAGATTCCTAACTTCTTAGCATCTATATGGAGAAACAGGGCCTAGGTCTTGAATTGCATTAGAAGGATTAACAGAAGGGAAGAGGTTAAAAAGGTTTGTCTTGGTATCATTGATCTCTCTTCAAGTTTTAGGGTTCAGGTAAGGTTTTCCGGGATTACCTATTAAATAACATATGTGCAAGATACAAAGCATAAGTTCTATACATATAAATGTTTAATGTTTTCAAGTGTGTTTTATCTTCTCAACTAAGCAACCTTCTGGTGCTGCAATGGTCAAGCAAATAGAACATGTGCTGTGATTACTTGAATAGAGCAGCCAGTGTTAAACTCGTATTATGCACGTGAAGGCACCATCTCAATGACATTGGGGAAAATCCAGCTTAGGAGGATCTGGTGCCTAGGTTGATGAAAAGAATTAAGACAACAATCCTGTTCATATGGAGAAGGATAGAGTATAAAGATAGATAACAGCAAAGTATTAGTATAGAATTGCAGGAAAAAAATTCTACCAAAAAAAAAAAAACAGAATTGAAGGAAAATTAAACAAATTACATTAACTGAATAAAACAGAAACATAAGATTCGCTTACAAGAAAAAGGTGTTGCCACAAGGATTTGTTTTGTTGGGGGGGGTGTTGTGGAGAAAAGAAAAGTTAGCATCACAGCATTCATAAATAAAAGTTATTCTTCCAAGAAGAAAAATATATTCTTTGTTCCATCAAAAGTAGTAATACGAAGGATTTAAGTATATGTATTTATTTGCTTTGTTATAATAGATACTAATGCTTCTTTCTTTGACACAACTAATGGATTTCCTCTTCCCATTGCGAAACATGGTGGGGATGCGGAATAATCCCATAATGTTGACTCCTGCTTTGACTCGTTAGTTAAAAGAAGAACATTTCTAAGTGGCTGCCTAGTCAATAAGAAATGCAGAGGTGAAACTTACCTGAACACAAATACCAACCCAACTTGAAAACTCCCCTCTCCCCTAAATGAAAAAGTGATGTTATGAAGTGATATTTTAGTGTTTGTTGGAAAACCCAATATACTGCAGATTTTGAGTTCAATCAGGGTTGTCATTTATTTAGTATTCTGATTTCTGGAAGATCCCGCATGCAGTCAGTCTGGTGACTTTGGTCAACTGGATTGTATGTCTTGCAGAAAGGCATATTAGGACTTCCACTTATGTGAAATGTGATTACCGAGTTGAGGTGATTATTAGTACTAAATATAGGCACATTTGTAGAATATGACTTCTGGTGAGATTCTTCCTTTTGGGGGTCGTTGCATTAGTCATGTCGTATAGTGAAGTTCAACCATTCATGACCTGCCATAAGTATGTGGGTGTATTGTAGGGGCCCTGCACTCATTTTATTTTTTAATTTCACCCAAATGAAAAAGGTAAGTTGTTAAAAGTTTGACCTAATGTTTCAAAAAATTATGAACTTGCCACTAGAGATGTAAATGGGTCGTTCGAATTGAATACACTATTATTCGAATTCGAATCCAATTACTTAGTACCTAATCTGAATCCCATCCGAAATCCGGCGGAGGTATGAAAAATCTGATTCGAATCCGAACTTTTGATTTCACCATTGATGCGTTTTAACACTTCAGTGATACTCAGATTAAAAATACTCCTCCAGATTCAGATCTCAGAGAGATTAAAAAAAAAAAAAAGAGTTTGATGCTTACGGATCCAATTTCATCACTGCGAACCAATTTAAACAAGAAAAAGTAGAACAGCGTAAATGGTAGTTTCCTTTGTCGTCTTTTTTCTTTCACTGAGTCACAGGTAGGAGATTAATGATGACCATGACAAACTCCCTAACCCTGAAGCATGATCTTTCTCTGTGGAGAGTAGATCTCGATTTTGTGACTTCACAATTCCACTCAGTGAAGATCTCAAATGATTTCAAAGCTTGACTTCAGATCTCCACTGCTACCACCTACTTAGTACTTAGCCTGAAGCACATAGGTCCATACTTCGGTCCATCCTCCGTCTAAGAAAACCCTAGAACTCTAGGTTCCATCTTCCTCCGCTGATTAAGAAACCCTAGAATTCTCGCGACTCCAGCCTCCAGCTCGAATAGAAAATCAGGGCATTCCACATTTGTTAAAAGCTAAAGTAATCATGGAATGTCCCCACTCCCCTCCATTTGATTATTATAATAAGAGAAAAAAAGGAAATGAGTTGTCTCCAACTCATTATTATAACATCTTATCTTCTCTTTTCATTTATTTTAATGTTATATCCATTCTGCTCTTCCATTACTTTAATGTTAAGGGTTATTTAACTGACCTTAAGAAATCAATAAATGTATACTTAAACGGAATGGACTATATCCGATCCCTTTGAGCGAAATCCTCCAAGCTATCCGAATTTGAGTCCGAATCCAATTGTTAGAATTTGGATTCTTCTAAACGGATGTGAATTCAAATCAGATCCGGATTTTCAGCTATCAAGTTAAGGTAGCATGATTGTATTTCCTTCCTTCACATTTTCGTTTCTATTGCCAGGGAAGGAAATTGCTTATTAGTTCTAAATTAAACTGGAGAGTAACTGTTGCTTTGCTGCTCTAATACTTCTTGGAGGTCAGATTCCCTGCTTGTCTGAACATGTCTGGAAATGAGATGACTTGATGAAGGAAATAATTTCGTCATCTCGCTTTAAAAGAATCTAGGTACAATGCATGTTAGCCTGTTTTTGCACTTGACAGTGTGTTATCCATGATCCTTCAGATTTTTGCAGGGAAGTCCATTGCTTCCTCTAATGCTGGGTAGTCAATTTTTTTGCGACTTCTATTCTTTGGATTTTGTGCTGATGATTTGTCAATTGTTTCCCAATTCCTCTATCAAGCTCCATTTAACATAGCTCTTCCTTTATATTAAATGAGTTGGTGCATGTATTTTGCTGTATTATAATGATGGATGCAATCTACTACCCTCATTTATTTTTTTTAATATGTTCTGGGTATGTCTTTTGCTCTTTACAGCCTGTGGTGGATGCTTTCGATCCCAGATTATTGGTGGCTCCAGCTATATTCCACACTATAGATTTTACTTCTGTGAAGGTATTGATTGATTAACAGTTGAAACCTTGCTTGTATAGGAAAGATACTTTGCCTTTTAGTGGCTTAATTTTTGAGATCATATTTGGATATTCCATTGATTATAAGTGCCACATTTTGTTTTGGAACCTTCGTCTGCAAAAATACTTATTCAAGATAAACCGAGTGTTCTTATCAAATATATGCTTCTGAAGCATTTTCTTCACATTGATTCTTTATCAAACTTTTTGTCTCATTTATCCTTCCACTGGCATTGCTACCTATCTGTTTGGTCTTGTTGATGGTTATGCTGTCATCCTCGTTATGCTTGGTTTAGTTATGCTGCTTTAAAGAAGTTAATAGCTTTGGAAGCTTGGAGTAATTAACAAAATCTCTAATTTTATTTTCTATAACCAATTCTGTAGGAGGAAGAACTGTATGAAATTGAGATCCCATTGAGTTTCATAGCCTCTGTGGGCACCAGAGTTCACGGACTGGCTTGCTGGTTTGATGTGTTGTTTAATGGGAGGTAACCATTTGATCCATAACTGTATTATTTTCTGCTGTATCACTTTCCTTTTTTGTTCCTTTGTACTTGCATCCTTGTATTCTTTTCTGGTTTTGTTCTTTGGAAGGGCCATGTATTGATGTTCGAATGACTATCCTGCTGACTTGATCTGCAGTTCTGTACAAAGATGGCTTACTACTGCTCCTGGTGCACCTACAACCCACTGGTACCAGCTACGCTGTGTTCTATCTCAGCCAATATATGTCATGGCTGGACAAGAAATTACTGGAAAACTCCACATGGTTGCCCACAATGCTCAGAGCTATACAATGCAACTTACTATGTCAGGTTAGGCTTCTTTTGCATCCTATGTTCACTTGTCAAAGGTTCCCTTGGTCTCCCCAAAAAAAAAAGTTTCCCTGGTTTCTAACATTTTGCAAATTATTTATGGAAGCTAAAATGTGGGGCGTTGGTGCCGAACAAGGAGGAATACTTCAGACATCGTCATGCAAACTTGATCTCAAGGAGCCATACTATCGAATGTCTCAACCACAGGCATATGCATGGGCCGATCAGCAACCTCAACAGCTAATGCAATCGCAGGTATACAGTGTGTTAAACCCTTTTCTCCAGTTGTCAATAAATGAATAAAGAGTCAATTTCTGGGTAATACATTAATAAAAAGCTGATTTCTAAAGAATCCGAAATCATCTTTTGTGATCCTGAAGGTTGATTGATTAAACTGGTACTAGGGATTTCTAGTTGTCTTCGTAATTGATGTTCCCTTGGGGCATTGATCATCAAATGTGGTACATCATTACAGTACTCCAAGTCTTCAACCAATAAAGTAACATATTTTGAGCCTCACTATGTACCAATCAACTGCTACATGAGTCAATTCCACTTTAAATACTAGACTTTTCTGGATTATAGATTTTATTTTTTCATTGGTGTTTCAACAGTCATGCAAAAAATTAAGAAAGGTACTTGGACAACTAAGTAATCTGTCATCTTCTTCACTTACTTTGGTATGAATAATGACACTATGAAAGGAATAAATAGGCTAAAGTAGAAACAACATCCGTGGTAGGTTATCTAGAGTTGGAGATGGGAGCTCTCTCTCGCTCTTTTCCTCTTCTCTTCTTCCTCTCTTCTTTTTGTTCTCTTCCTTCTAAATCTTCTCAAACCCTAGCTTGGTCTTCAATACATTCTTCAACCATCTCTTTGGAGCCTTCAATTGAATCTTTAATGCCCAATGGAGGTTGGTAACATGGGCTTTTCACTTGAGAGCCCTCTCCTCCTCTCCCTATTCTGTTTCTCCAAGAAATTCTCTTGCCTTTTTTTTATTTATAGAGGAATCCATGTTTAAGAAGCCAAAAACAAGCTTCTGACCACCTTCTGTGCCTGTCGGGAAAAAATGTCATAATTCTCTCATCCGATGTCGGATTGATCCTATTCCTGCGGTGTTGGAAAGAAGACTCGAATATCTACAACTCTGATGTTTTGATCTTCAACAGAGTAGAGTTCAGAAAATGGGTCTGAAGTCACTTTATCTGCAAAATGGATTGTTCTGGACACCATGCACTGCATCTATGTTCGAGATCGTAACTTGTCTAAACTCTGATTGACCTGATTTTTCAGGCAAATTAAAGCTTGCTGAAAGATCTACAAATAACATGTTTTGAGTATTAACCCAGAATCATTACAACACGTCGAAATCGGCCTCGAAGCTATTATATATGTATGAAATAAAGTGCTGAAACTCACTTACCACTTCTACTGTCTGAGTCATACCTTGCAATCCAGATATCTGATCAACCTGATTCCAAGTCTTGAACATAAGCTAACTTTATTTCCCGTAAATCTCATGTTTTCCGCTTCAATATCCAAACGACCTGATGAAGAGCTAAAATTACCTCATTCACTGAAGTTATGCCCATGGAGCCATGCTGATTCTCTAACCATCTTACTGTCACTGTCACCTGATAATTGTACATAATACCCATGATGACATTGTAATGCAAACCCAATAACAATATGGTGAATCAATAATGGTTGTAGTTAAGATCCCAAGGGTGTGGTGACTTCCAGCAATTAATAATAAAAGTAGCTCAAAGAAACAAGAGAGGGAGAAGGGAGGCCGATCTCTGGCTAGGGGTATCTCACCCAAAACGTGGTGTATTGTCATATCCACAAGCAACTCAACTTTATTCTTCTTCATCTTACTTTGGCTAAGGCCTTTCATTGCTTAAATAGGACTCCAACCTAACATAGGAAACAAATTTAATAAAGAAACTACTAAGCATGGAAAGAAATGAACTTGGTAACTGAATTACAATCAATAAAATCTACCATAACTATAACTTCTAATAAGAGTATTGCTGCCTTCCTTGAATCATCGCCTTCCATTCACAAATCTGCAGTTTAAGAACTTTCCATGCGTGTGATGAGGAATCGACTCAAGTCAAGTCAGCTTCTTCTTATGGTTGTACTTGGCTACCGTGTATCGATTGACATCAGCTCCCCCCAGCTTTGAAACATTCGACTCCTACGAATGTAGGGTGGACATGTAGTGATTATAGAGATCAGGATCGAGGCGATGGAAATCGTTGGCGTGGATCTGGGTACAATCATGAGCAGGTTGGCCTTTCCACTTAACCAAGAAGGAGTGAACACTCTTACCATTGGTGAAGACAATCTTATCGTCGATGACAGCCTTGAATGCCTCGGCCACTGGGGCAGCAAATTGAGGGAGGTGGACGGCCAGCTAGGTATCACCGTCGGCATGATGCCCAGTATAGAGAGTGAGATCTGTCACATTAAACACATTACTGATGCGCATAGAGTGAGATCTGTCACATTAAACACATTACTGATGCGCATATGGGGTGGTAAGTTGAGCAAATACTCATTAGGGCCAATGTGCTTCAGAATTTTGGAAGGGTCCCGTTTTGCCTGGGTGAAGCTTATACTTGGTGCCGGGAGAGAGCCGTTCGGGTGCAATACAGACCATAACAAGGTCATTTGGTTGAAACTCGACATGATGTCAATGGTAATCAGCAGCAAGCCTATAGGATTGGGCGCTGACTACGAGACGGCGGCGGACCTCAGTAAGGTGGCGAATGAACTTTTCGACCTTGACACTAAGCCAAACTGTGGGAGGAAGAGGAACATGATCAATGGGACGGTGAGCATGGGGGCCAAGGACAATCTTGAACGGTGTGCAACCAGTGGTACGATTCACCGAACTATTATACGTAAAAGACTCTCATCTAAGCCTCAAATTGGAAACACAATTAACAAGGAAGTAACTAATATAGGGATGTAATTACTAGGAAAATAAATACTGAATTAAATCCTACTAAAATTAAAATAACATCTCTTCTTGCTATAGCTAAGCCTTTCATCTCCGTTGTTTCCATTCATAATCTTTATTCGATCTTGCGAGATCTTGTGAATTGATCGTTATTTGGCTAAACAACCTGCATCAACTCTCCCCTACTTAAAAGAATAAACTTGACCTAAAGTTTTGAATCGGTTGAGCATCAACTTATCGAGGTGAGTATTCAATTTCCTCTGAAAACAGAAATCCGATTGCTTGCGAAAGTTGGGAAGGAATTCTTTGACCGTGGTCCTCTTCAGCAAATCCTTCAATGGATGGCTCTGGAACGATATAATCTTCCACTATGTGATTGATTTGATCTTCATCTTTATCCCTTAATGTAACCCTCTACCGTAGGATCTTGAATGGTGGATTTTGTCTTGTCATCAAGAGTTGCTGGAAACTCTTCATCGTTCACATTATCTCCATTCATTGATGCTTCCATATCGGGTGGAGGCATTGGGTCCTCCTTTGGTGCAACATTAGGTTCCTTTGCCATGAGTGATTTTGGGATACCCAAACGTCGCTCCATTTGAGTCAGCGTTTGTCTATTTGGTGTAATTCCTTAAGAACTTGCTGATAAAGGTCCATGTTCAGGGGAGGGGAATTAAGATTACCCTCCATTGGCTCTGCTACCAATTTAATGCAAACCAGTAACGATATGGTGAATCAATAATGGTTGCAGGTAGGATCCCAAGGGTGTGGTGACTTCCAACAATTAATAATAATAGTAGTAGCTCAAAGGAAACAAGAGAAAGAGAAGGGTGGCCGATCTCAGGCCGAGGGTATCTCACTTAAAACATGGTAACAATAGTCTTGTCATATCCAAGAGCAATTCAACTTTATTCTTTTTCAACTTACTTTGACTAAGGCCTTACATTGCATAAATAAAACTCCAACCTGAGTCGTAACTTAGGAAACAAATTTAACAAAGAAACTACTAAGCATGGAAAGAAATGAGCTTGGGAACTGAATTACAATCAATAAAATCTGCCATAACTATAACTTCTAAAATGGGATAAGAGTATCGCTGCCTTCCTTGTATCATCGCCTTCCATTCATGAATTTGCCATTTAAGAACTTCCCATGCGTGGGATGAAGAGTCGACTCAAGGGCGAGTCAGCTTTTTCTTACAGCTGTACTTGGCTCCCGTGTGTCAATCTACATCAGCTCCCCACGGCTTAGAATCATTTGATTCCGACAAATTTTGGGCAAACATTTAGTGATCATAAACTTACCCAAAAAAAAAAATGTAGTGATCATAGAGGTTGGGATTGAGGCGATGGGAATCGTCGGTGTGGATCCAGGTACAATCATGAGCAGGTCAGCCTTTCCACTTAACCAAGAAGGCTGAACACTCCCACCATTGGTGAAGACGATTTTGTCATCAATGACAGCCTCAATGCCTTGGCCACAAGGGCTGCAAATTGAGGGAGGCGGACGGTCAGCCCGGTATCACCATCATCGGCATGATGCTCAGTATAGAGAATGAGATCTGCCACATTAAACACATTACTGATGCTCATATGGGGGGTAAGTTGAGCAAATATGCATTAGGACTAATGCGCTTCAGTATCTGGAAGGATCCCATTTTTCCTGGGTGAAGCTTATGGTTGGTGCCGGAAGAGAGCAGCTCGGGTGCAATACGGACCATAACAAGGTCACTTGGCTGAAACTTGACATGACGTCGATGGTGATCAGCATTGAGCTTATAGGATTCGGTGCTGACCATGAGACTACGGTGAACCTCCGTATGGACCTCGGTAAGGTGGAGAATGAACTCATTGGTCTCGATGCTGAGCCGAACCGTGGAAGGAAGGGGAATTAGATCAACGAGACGGCGAGGTTGGAGGCCAAGGACAATCTCAACGAGACGGCGAGGCTGGAGGCCAAGGACAATCTCAAATGGTGTGCGACTAGTGGTACAATTTAGCAAACCATTATACGCAAATGACTCTCATCTGAGCCTCAAATTGGAAACACAATTAACAAGGAAGTAATTAATCTGGGAATGTAATTACTAGGAATGTAATTACTGAATAAAACCCTGCTAAAATTAAAACAGCATCTCTTCTTGCTATAGCTGAGCCTTCCATCTACTTTCTTTCCGTTCGTGATTTTGTTTGATCTTGCGAGATCTTGTGACTTGATCTTGATTTGGCTGAACAGTATTGCATCACATTGCAACTGCTCTATGGCTTCCAGTCTTGCTTCCATTGCTCACCAGCCCACTGCTATCTTGCCAAATATAAATGCTCAACATGCCACTGCTTGTTATCACTGCCAAGTGCTGACTGAGTCAAACTGCCTATCTGACATATCCATCAAGCCATATCATCTACTTAACAGACAGCTACATCACAAACCCTACGTCTCCGCAGCTACAGCCGATTGCACTATACACCCCCCCCCCCCTTCTCTGCAGCTCCTCTTACTCTGCTGACTCTGTGTTGACAACAATGACAAAATCATAAACTGTTTTGGCCAACAGAATGCTAATGCTACAACAAGTCAAGAATCTCAGAAAGAATAACCCTGGCCCTTGACTCAAAAACAAAAAACTTGTGCTGCCAATTTAGTACTCTTCTTCCTGCCTGCTTCCAGTTCGTGCATTATGTTGGCATTCAGTGTTAGTGAAATCAAAGAGTTTGACAGCTAAACTTTCCTTCTGGCCGATATTCCCCCCACCCACGGACATGTAACTACAAAATAAAGAAAATACCTTTCCTTGCGAGTCAATGGACTAGAGGAAGATCTGGCATTTAAGTTTCAAATTCTGACAATTTTAATACTAAATAACCTTATTAAGGGACTTGCAAAAATGATTTGATCACATATTCGTTATCCATTTTCTGGAACTCAGTTACGAAAGAGAATTTTTGTGAAGGACAATCTCTTGAGAGTTTTTGTGAAGCATATATTTGTCCAAGGTCTGCCCTGACCCTGTACACAAGCATGTAGGGGCAGTCCCTTGTGCATTTCTCTTTTTTGAATTGTAATTTTATTGTCTGTAAGATTAGCTGCCTATTTCTGGAAGTGTTGAATCTTGACTCGTTTGATATGCCTAAAACTGGGTATATCCCTTCATTTGCAGGATGCGGTGGGGCCTGGCTTAGTGCAGCAGCTGTCACAGAATTCCGGGGCTTCTTTGACTCAATGATTAAGAAGATCAGTTCCTCTTCAGGGTGAGAATGGAGTTTCTAATACAATACGCATTTTCATGCTTGTAGCATATTCTTTTTCCTATAGCCAAAGCGTATAGGATACTGCTTCCCTCCCCTAAATGAATTATGCTATTTAACCAGCTTGGTTAGAGCTGTGCGTGTAAATACTACATAATTCTTTTCTTTTCTTTTTTAGTCTTTGATTAAGTTACTACATTTGTTGGATGGGCATGTGTTTTGCAGTAATAGTTGCTATTAGTCGTAGGCATCAACTCCGGGAAAGAACAGATGGTACGTACCAGGTGACATATCGTGTTACAGAGATGTTTATCTTAATTGCAGTCGTTTCCTCTAGAAGTTAAGAGAGAAATGATGTTTGTTTGACAGATAATTAGAATGAGATGGGAGAAACTTGGGGTTTGAGAAAGAGCAGGGGACGGAAGGGAAAAGATGGACAAGGACAGAGGATGTCTTTTGGTATTTCTCTTTTCGATTTTCCTTTCTTCTCTCCCATTAGGTTCTGTCTGGTTGCATGGGAAATTAAACAGAAGGAAAGGGAAGTGAAATTTTTTTTTAAACCTAAAAGGAAAATTTTTGTAATCTTTACACCAGTCTTTGTAACTCTAAATCATTTGTTATATTTCAATTTTATTAGCATTCAATCCACTCCATTTAAAAGGCAAAATAAAAATTACATCCATGAAGATTCATTATTAAATATATTAAAATTTTTATGTAATTTATATCAAGGGTTATAACTCAGGTGGCAAGGAAGAATACTTCACAATTAAGGGGTCATCTGTGTAATTATCTTTGGAACTTATCTATCCAAAAGAAAAGAGAAAAAGAATTGTCTAATGATTATACAAGCCTTCTTTTGAGGTTTGTAAATTTTCATTTGTTTTCCGTTTATTTTTCCTTACCACCAAATGGAGGTTCAACATTATTGGAGGAGAAGCAGACCGAAGGTGAGCTGGCAATTTGAAATAAGGTAAAAAAATGAAGGAATTTTTCTGGTTTGACGCTTTTGGGATTTGTCAATGTTTTTTTGAAGGACCCTGTTTTTATGCAGGACCATCTATATACAAAGCGAGTACTTCCTTTAAGTAAAGGAGGCGTAGAATTTTTTTTATTACACAGCCTCTTTCCTCTCCATCTAAAATCGGAAAGGACGGTTATGAATACAAAAAACGCAAAGTTGCTCTTTTTGATTGCAAGGGAAATCAGAGGAAAGGGAAGTATAAATTTTTAATCCATTTTTTCGTTGTCATCCTTAAAATTTAGCAGGTATGGTGTATGGCTGAACTCTTGTCAAATTCAAAGGCATGGGAAAACCCGCTTCGGAAGCTTCCTGTCTTTTAGAAGTTCAGTCTTGTTGGGCTTCGGAGGGGGTGGCTGTTGGACCGGATCGAACCAAACCAATTGACATAACTATTTTAATTCATTTTTTGTATAATTTCATTCGTATACGTATAATATTTCTATTGCAAAACGGAAGGAAAAAGGACAATATACAGGATGGGTAGACGGGGTTGTGATCCTTGGCTCGATCCATGACCCAAAACTACGGGATATAAAAAAGATCCACCAATCCCAAGGATCCATAGGCTTCATATAGCTTTTCTATATTAACCAAACTTGCATGATCGACCAAAGCAACATATTTTTGGCTCCTAAGCAACCATTTATTGCACATGCTTGTGTTGATGTTCTATGGTTGTTAATTGATAAGTATGCTTTGGCTGTGGGAGGGGGGTGAGGAGTTGCAAAGGGTTGGGTAGGGGATCAGGTTTGGGTAAGAATAAAGGGCGGAGGGGGAGAGATCTGCGGAATAGGGAATGAGAACTTGCCATGCCTTGTACAAGTTAGGAATTATATCCAATCCTAAATATAAATGGCTAATAAGGGAATCAGATAATATGGAGTTGGTGACCTTTCTCATCAGGACTATAACTCTACAAGTCCATTCTTGAGGATATTGAGTACTTAGGTATTTATTTTGAAAATTATATTCATAATTTTTTTATATTTCAAGTGAGCAAAACAGTCTTGCTGATTCTCTTGCTAAAAGGGTTTTGTTTTTGACATGTAAGACAATTTAACCTATATTTGATTCTTGGTTCCAAAGTCATTATCATATGTTGTCCATTTGCTACAGACGTCCTTATTAATAAATCTACTATTTACCTCAGAGAAATCTAAGAGTAGTTTTCTCATACATAAAGTACTCTAAGATCTTCAATTATATTGGATTTAATCCCACCAACTTCTTCATTTGACTCTCTGTTCCTTGGAGTAGTTTTGTATTCCACTTGATCATACATAGATACCTTTGCTGTCATCCACTTTTTTATCCGGGTCATTAAAAATTTAATGAATTTTTCAATGACTGGATTGACGATTGAAACCACCAATAATGGAGACCAATTGAACTCTTTAATCTCCTGTTTGGTTTCTTACATTCCAAGATCTATTAATTATTTCAGCTGACAACTACAACTTGGCAAAGCACTGAAACATGCTCTGCCATCATCTTCCTATGTTTCGATTTATCTCAAATCCAATGAATGATCCAGTAGTGGCTGGAGTTATTCTGTACATATATTAATATATTAGTATATACATAAAATAATCATGACCTGCATAACTGAATGGTAAAATGGTAGAATAGTCAATTCGCATTTCATGATTTCTGAATTATTGTAATTCGGTTGGTTCGTGTGTTCTACACCGGACGAATAGATGCATTATTTAAAAAATGGGGAGCTGTGCCGGGCAGAAACATGGTTATCCGTTCTATGCAAAATATGACGACATCACGCACCTGCACTTATTGACAGGTATTGGGATGTGTGATCTGTCATGTGTTCATCTTCCACCTGTCACATCGTCCACGTGTCAAATCGTCCACGTGTCCACCCATAAAACCATAAATCTTCCAAATCAGCTACCGATGATAAATCTTAGAATTCCAGTAATCTTAACCTAGGAGCGTTGAGTTGAATTATTTTATGCTTAGCCTCGAAGAGTCAACATTTATAGAAATGTTGACCAAACAGAAAAACCGTATAGTTCACACGTGCCATGCCGCTTTGCATCGTTACCGTCGGATCATTCTACGATCTGATCATAGAATATTGATAACTCCGCTATAAAAGGATTCGGCCACTCATACGACCTTCCTGAATTCTGCGAACCGTTTCCCACGCAAGACGCGTCTCTAGTTTTGGTAACTTTGATTTGGTTCTTGTTTTTGAGATAGCGTAAAAGGTTTCTAAACCTATTGAAGATCGAACTATTGTAGCGATAATGGCTGAAGCAGATGCCCGACAGCAATTAGAAGTGGTGAGTTTGCAATATTATTTCCCCTTTGTCTGATCTTTTCATTTCATGGAGGGTGAATTTCTGAATTTATGATCAACGCTCTATTTCCTTCTCTCTTTTTTGTACTGTTGTGTGTTGGAGATCGATTGGCAAACTATTTTTTCTGCGATCTTGATTTTTTTTTTGTTGTTGCTTTTTTTCAATTTTTTCCTGTCTGAATTCAGTCTCAAGAAGTTGAGGAGAATCTCAAGTATCTGGACTTCGTACAAGTCGCGACACTTCAGATCTTCACTTGCTTCTCATCTCTTTACGAATATGCGAAGGATAACTCCGGTCCTCTGAAGCCTGGTGTTCGAACCGTTGAAGGCACCGTTAAGACCGTCATCAGTCCTGTATACGAGAAATTTCATGATGTACCCCTCGAACTTCTCAAGTTCGTCGATCGCAAGGTTTTTCCATACTACAAATTTCTTTAAATCTGCACTTCTTATTCGTATGATCGTATAAGTCTGGATTTCTCAAACTTTTTTTTTGTGAAATCAAACCCTAAATCCGGCAAATTTTCGGTAGTTTCAACTATCTGTGGGCACAAAAAAACGAAAACAGCCTCGACGAACTGAATTTTTTTTGCTTACGTGGGTGTACAGGTGGACGAATCCGTGAGCGAACTTGAACGCCACGTGCCAAACCTGGTCAAGAAAGTGTCGAGTCACGCATACTTGGCGGCTCAAAAGGCTCCGGAAGTGGCTCGAGCCGTGGCGTCTGAAGTCCAGCGTGCTGGCTTGATGGAGACTGCCACCGATATAGCAAAAATTGCATACAGCAAATGCGAACCCGCAGCAAAAGATATATACGCCAAGTACGAACCGGCGGCCGAGCAATATGCGGTGATGGCGTGGCGCTCGCTTTATCGGCTGCCATTGTTTCCTCAAGTTGCTGAGATTGTGGTTCCCACCGCAGCTTACTGGGCAGAGAAGTATAATTATGTTGTGTGTCACGCATCTGAAAGAGGATACACCGTCACAACATATCTACCGTTGGTTCCTGTGGGGAGGATAGCTAAGGTGTTCGGAGAAACCGAGGCTGAGACTGAACCCAGTCTTCCTCTTCCTGCTGAGGAAGACGCATCGGTCGTATCTCAATGACCAGATCAATTTTATATTTAAGGGTTTTTATTGTATAAGAATATCGTGTGGCGTGCGCGTTAAGTTTCGTAGTTTTCTTGTCTTTAACTTGTAGGTTTGTTAATGGTGTTGTTTTCTTCTCTTTTGTTCATTTTTATGAGGTTTGAACGTTTGGGTTACATGCATGTCATCTCTTTCTCTCTTTCTCTCTCTCTCTCTGCAACTTTTCTCTTCAATTTAATTTGTTCAACCACTACTGGAGTCATGGTTTCAAGAATCAGGTAAGAATTTACAAACCAGTTGATTTGAATTGGAATCGGTGGTATTTAATTAATGATTTCTAAAAAAATCACATTTCTCTGGATATCGTTGTTGATTGTTATAGATTCCAATTTTGAGGGTTCCAGTCTCCTCAAGGTTCTAAATGCAAGTATCCGATTCTCATAAATGCAGGTATCCGATCCTCATAAAAAAAAATTCATGTCAACGAATGATATGGGCAATAACTATTTTATCGGGCTGGATCCTTTGCAGCCCTGCAGTTCCATCTGGGTCGTTGGATCTCATTAATGTACTTGTAGATGACCCTCAGCGGCCTTAGTTGCAGGGATCCACATCGTCTCCAGGCGGCCATCAGGCCGCCATCCCTCCCAAATATGAGGGAGGAGACGATTTGACCAATTGGATAAGGAGCTTGTTCAACAATGATGATTTTATTTATAACTTTTTTCAACTATGATGTGGCCAATTATATAGCAATCAAATTTGATTACATGAATTAAGACCCTCACAAATTTAAAATTTAAATGTTAGAGCTTCTGAGGTCCTAGTGTTTTTTTTTTCCTTTTTTTGGTTGAAAAGGATACCAATAAACCATGGCTCTATCCGGCTGGTTGACAGGGAAATGAAGGGATGGGAATTTTATTTTATTTTTTTTATGATAAGGGATCCGAATTGATGTTAACGGAAAACTAAAATAAAAACTTTTGTAATTATTATGAGAATGATTGTCAAACCAAATATGTCAATAAGATTATTATTTTTTGAGAGTGATCTTACACTCATTAGTGTGAGGAATTTTTTTTTACATCCTCTCATGTAATTAACACTCTCTCTCTTTTCTTCTTGAAATTTTCTCTCCTTATCTTGACCTTGTGGAGGTTGGAGTTCGTCTTTGATCGTCTAAGTCATCTAGTCGCCCATTGAACAGATTGGGCTGCATACGTATGCATGCCAATCACCCCAACTTGTCTGTTGGATGATTGGACCGACTAAACCATAGTCGACGAGCTCTGCCCCCTTGTGGATTCTTCATTGAAGATTTTGATTTCCACACACCAACTGGTGTAGCATAAGAAACTCTCCCACATTGGTAACATAGGAATCTTTGCCTCTTAACTTTTTTCCTTACCTTGCAATCCTAATCCTTTTCTTTTTATAGTCAAAACAACTCTAATACTTTGGATGTTAATAAAAAATAAAAAATTACATTTGAAAAATGTAATTTTTAAATATGATACGAAGCATAAACTTAGAATTATGAATTTAAGTTTTTTTTTTTTTTTTTGAAGCAATTTCATTTCCCTTTCCTTGCTTTTTAATTGCAACCATAAGGAGAGTCTGTCGTAGTCTTAACTCGGTGACTTAATGAAAATTTCATACCACTTTTGATGTGAACTTCAATAAATTAAAGGGAAAAACACAATGTACCATGTCTATCACACGTTTTCTTTTCACTCTTACTTTTTTAAGATTTGTGAACATACATGTCCTTACAAGTTTAAAAGGAATTAAATATATTTGTATGGAGTCTTCCTACTTCACATCTATTTAAAAGCAAATAACTTCCATGGGTTTAAGTTTTGTGGACATGTAGATTCCTAAGGTTTTGTGGATGTATAAATTTCTAAGTCATTTACTAACGAATAAAAAAAAAAAAAAAAATTTGGGTAAGGGGGAATTTATTGATTACGTATGGAACGTGAGGCTTCAAAATTACATAGATATACAAACCATATAATGTAATTAGGTCAGACTGTCACGCACGTTATAAACCTTAAAGACGAAAAAATCCATAATAGCATAGGTGTTTCAATAGTAGAAATTTTGACATGGAAATTGGTTTGACAATGCTAGGTGATGATGGCCTTCTATCCAACGGTTGGACTAGCCACGTCATCTGTCCACATGATGTAAGAAAGACTCCTACAATGAGCATGGTGGAACCTTTTTCACACTTTGCATGATAAGGAAGAGGATAAAGTAGGGACTAGGGAGTGCTCGGATCCTCTCCTGGTCGACCAATATTTGGTGGGTTTCATCCAAAACAGATCAGATCTGTTTTCAAATCCAATGTGAAACAAACAAGTACTTATAACTTATATAATAATCTTAAAAAGGATCAAATTGAAGATCAATGAGGTTCAAAACCGATATGAATGAACCGATTCATAAGATCCGATTCCGATAACTTGAACCATGAATCCAACTACTGATCATCCATCATGTGTGGAATCATTTAGAGGAGATCTATCAATTGACGGTCAGGATGGATCGGATCTATAACATGAACAATCTAAAATTCTCTAGTCCCATCCCAAATCCAATTCCAGATCGAGTTGGACAGGTCGGGTGCTCAAAACCTTAAATAGTCGTTCAGAAAACAACAGCGGTTAAACAAACATAAGATCACACAAGAAGCGAGAGAGATTACAGGTTGTAGAGACTACAGTTAGAGAGAGAAAAATGGCTACATCTCTCCAAATGATGTGGCCTTCATCTCTTTCACCTTCTTCTTCTTCTTCTACTGCTTTCAAAAGAGGAAGCGGTAAGAGTTTTTGCAGCATTAACAGCAGAAGCGCTGCTACGGTTCCGATGCCTCCTTTGAACCCTCGAGACCCTTTTCTGAAGAAGTTGGCTTCAGTGGCTGCGTCTTCTCCGGAATCTTTACTTTCTCGACCTTCGGATTCAGATACTCCTCCGTTTCTCGACGTTTTCGACGATTCTCCCAAGCTCATGGCAACTCCGGCTCAAGTAAGTGTTCCTGAATTCCTCGCTAAAGTTGACTTCTTTAATTGGATTCCTTGTAAATAGGAAATTTTGGTTTCTTCAATCATATATGCTATCTTCGATAATTACTTCTGGGGTTCTTTTGGTTTCTTGAATCATATATGCTGCGTCTCCTTCAAATTCTCTACTTTCTCGACATTTGGATTCAAATATTGTTCCATTTATCGAAATTTCAAATTCTTCCATGCTCATGACAACTAATAAGTGAGAAGCTTCCATTTATCGAAATTTTTTGTATTTCTTGATTTATCGATTCTTTTTTATGATTCATGTTAATTTGCTTTTGTAGTTTCATCTTTTTGCTTATTATTAGTGAGACCAGTTTGTTAAAGATTTATGTATATGTTCTCTTTCATTCTTCAGGTGGAACGATCTGTTTCTTACAACGAACACAGGCCAAGAAAGCCTCCACCAGATTTGCCATCCTTGCTTCTACATGGGAGGATTGTTTATATCGGAATGCCTGTAAGTATTATAACTTGTCGTTTTACTCGTAGAGCTTAACTAGAACTTCTCCATTAGCATTGGATAATTTATTAGATAGGTTTAGATTATTGATTGCTTTGTCTCCTTGCTGATTGAGTGTCAGATATGGTTTTCGGTGGAATATTTATAAAGACTGATGCTTAATATCCAACTGAAGTTTAGTTAGTGTTCATGGTTCTCTTGCATTGGTATTGTTTTATTACTTAGTGATGGGGTACTATGCTGTGAAATTGTTTAACAGTCTGCTAATAAAATAAGATAATCGTGAAAACTTTTGACTTCCCCATATTGTGGAGATGTTCACGAAAGCTGTGAATTTTTATTCCCAATATTGCAAAGATGTTCAAATAACTCAGAAGGATCAAAACCACATTACTTATCCATTTCCAAGGTCACAGTGTCTCCATGGCATCAATGAACTTAAAGAACCCAAACTGAGGGTTAGATATTTTCAAGATTAAAATCATGTCATGAGCAAGCAAGGATGATGTATTTGAAGCTCTGGTACCTCCACTCTATAACTCCTGATCAGGTCAAATACTAGAACCCATATCGACTAGGTCAGCAGGGAAACATATTAGGTCTCGGTGTATAATATGGAGTATCATAAGCTTGTCTAGTTTACCAGCACATTCAGCAGGTTATGTTTATAGTGTGGAGTGCTCTTAGATGTCAGAATAGTGTTATACCTTTAACAGGATACTGATGATAAGATAATTAAATCTCCCTTCTCCTAAGTCCTAATGATAATTTTTAAACCAAAGCGGCATTGAATGCCTGCAATTCTAGACTGCATCATGGCAAATGGCCTGAGTTCTGCTCTGACTACTAAACATAGTTGTTGTCAAGGCGTCAAGACGAATCAAGGCGTTGGAGGCCTGTCGGGGCACCCGATTTTTCAAGGCGTCCCAAGGGCGCCCAAGCAACGCCTTGACAACCATGCTACTAAAGTTTTGTTCCCTTTTTTTTTTTTTTCCTTTGGCCAGCGTTTCTACCCATTAATCTGAACCTCCATTTGATTGGAATCTATCTCCCTTCTTCTGCATGCTCCAATAAAAATAAGATTAAGACACAGATCCTTTGTTTGTCAAGCACAACCTTCAGTCGGAGCTATGTTGGGTTATCACCACGACAAGGCGAGATTATGGAGGCTAGGCAGTTAGGCGCCTTATTACATATCAGAAAGGCAGGCGCCTTATTACATATCAGAAAGGCAGGCGCCTTGGCTGTCTAGGCATCGCTTAGGTGTGTCGTCTAGAGCGCCTTGGTCACCTTGTTACCGGAGTCAGTTTTTTGTATCAGTTTTTTAAATCTTTTATTTCAATATATTTATACGACTATGTATACAAGTCATGGTACATGTGAGATACATAGGATCAGTGGCCTATATAAGCTGAAATGAGGTGAGAAAATCGATCTTGAAGACTTTAGAAAATCTGAACTCAAGTCTGAACACTGAACTAGAGAAACCCTACACTTTTTTATGGATTTTTCAGATTTGCAGTCTTTTACCTTGCAGTCTTTCATATAATAGACTATGAATGCCAGTGGTAATAGTCATGCTGATATCTTATTGCATTGCCTAGGTTGATTTTTGGTATATGATATAAGCATACAAATAGTAATAAGTAGAATAAGGGGATGTAAAAAGGGGTGCGCCTTGGACGCCTCATTGGTGCCTTGGCGCCCAGATACCCCTCCAACACCTTGGGTCGCCTTGGCGCCTTAACAACTATGGTTAAAAAACAGATGTCCCCCTGGACTAAAGTATCAATTTACCTCAACCTCAGTATTGACCCATTGTATTGGTTCTTGGTGTATATCATCAAGCTCCTCAGCCCAAGGATTGTAGGTGCACCCACTTTCAAAGCATGCATTCAGTTCTCAGAGAAGAGTGCCATCACTATTGGAAAGATTAGGCCACTTAATAGTCCTTCAATTAAAAACCCAAGGATGGAGAACTAGGGAGGCTCCAATGTTTGATCCAATACCTATTTTAAGCATAGAGATGTCCAACAAAGTCAAAGTATCAATCTATATTCAAGCTCAGAATTGACCAAAGGATGGGTTTTTTTTTTTCACAATGTGGGTTCTGAAGTTACTAGTCTGAGCTAGTAAGTACTCCTAGTATGCTGATGTTTAGTGCGCCAGTGTAATTTTTATCAGATGTCTTAACTTATGGGTTGATTCCTCTCCCCCTTTTCCCTTTGATGTTACACAGGTTGAAGTCAATCTTAATCACCTTCGAGTGGTTGTGTTTCCCACTCATTTATACGTTATAGAAGGCATTTTCCTATCTCCTTGGTGGTGTTTCAGGTTGTATGTTCTATTTTTTAGTTTTTGAGGAAGGTTCTTATAGGTGAGCTTTCAGCTCAATACAGGACCTGAGCTTGACATCATTCAAAGCAAGCATAAAGGTTTAACTTTGTAGCTGATAGTTTTGCTAGATTTGGCATCCTTAGACTTTTATGGCACACCTTCTCTAGGATCCTTATCCATTCGAATTTCATCGGTGGGTCTAATGGTCATGTATGCTGTATTCACTTTATGATTTCTTCCCTCAACAAAGACGTTTTGAATCCATGAAGCATCATTTGCCTTGGATGTTCTTATGTGTTCCCTGTTGTTTAGTATAATTTGGAATTGTAAGATGTATGTTTTATCCCTGGATTTCTGAGATGGCATGGAGTGGCTGAGAAGTTTCCGGTTTCAGGTCTTCTTTCAGTTTGTAGAACAATCCACCTTGTGTGAGTCTACGTGCATGCACGCATGACCACATGTGTAGTTTACTAAATCTACACATATATATGACATAACTACTTGTGTGAGTGATATGGTTATATGTGAACGTCCAGGTTTTGGTGACAATAGAAATCTTAATTATTTTTTTTAATGGGTTTAATAAGGTAAGCACAAACCTGCCATTGGTTAGTTCCAAAGGGAAGGGGGAGTTTGTTATAGATGTGTCGGTTCAGAAATTGTCTTCCCAGCTAGGGATTGTCCTGGTTCCACAGGAAAAATGCCCAACAAACCAAAGATGTTTTTGACCATTAGGGTGCCCATTCCGTTTCAATCGGTTTGAATAGATGACCTGGTCCTAGGCAGGAATAGTGATCACAGATTATATCTAAAATGTTCCTCTTTGCTTGGAACTCAGGAAAGGAACAGATCGTGCTGGTGTTTCTGGGGCAAACATTGGAAACCGTATCCAAGTCCAAACAGGCCCAGATCTCCTTTTATGTCAATTCTGGTCAGCTGTCTGACTGGCCCATTGAGTCTGGATTTTAAAATATAGGGCTTTTTTTTCTGATTGTTACTGCAGTACTATGTGTGATGTATCAATTTAGTTGTTAATAACAGATTTCTTGTTCTTTTGATTTTGCAATGTGTAACACCTGTTAACCAATTTTCATTATCAGTTGGTGCCAGCTGTCACGGAGCTTGTGATTGCAGAACTGCTTTACCTGCAATATATGGATCCCAAACAACCAATTTATCTTTATATAAATTCTACCGGCACGACCCGTGATGATGGTGAAACAGTAAGTCTTCTTGATTCCCTTCTGTTGTGCCTCTGTCATATTTCCTTAAGATGTTGTCACATGCATAAACAAATAAAAAGATGGAGAAATGCACTTTCTTTCGTAGGAACTATACCTATTTATTTGGCCCTGGAACAGATAGAAGGATGGAGAAATGCGTAGACATTTTTGATGGGCCTTGCTTAGATGTCATTGTTCATTTATGTTAATTGTAGATAAGGTATATATTAATATACATGGGCCAGACTGACCCAACAAGCTTACATCCCTAAATAACACCTATTTTGCTTTTGTTGTTTTGTTATTGAAGCTTCAGTAACTCATACAGTCTCATATGAGTTGCATGCATCCACAAGCAAATATTGTTTTCTTTTCCTTTTATATCTTCACACTGCTTTCTGATTACTTTTTCTTTTTGATTCCAAGATTACAATTATCCTATAACCTCAACTTATTATTATGAGGGGAAATGATTGGTGATTGGGTATATGTAGCTGCCTAAGCCAATTATTCAGCTTTATTTCATACACTTTTGAGTCTCTGATGGCATGATTCTCTGTTTTGTAAACTCATTATGTAATGTTGTGGTTGTTATCTCGACTGACTGAGAAAAAGAAGTTCCAGAAGCATCTTCCATTCATATCGATTTGGGGTTTTCCACCCTATATTGGCTAAAACTGCTATTATTTCAGGTTGGGATGGAGTCGGAGGGTTTTGCAATATATGATGCAATGATGCAGCTGAAAAATGAAGTAAGTTTGTTCCTATAACATTTTATGTTTGTTATCTGTGTTTTCTCTGCTCATGCAGTGGGTCATTGAAATGAGCGTGATGATATTATGACTTCCTAGCTGCACATGTTTCATACACGTTGTCCTTATATTAATATCTTATCCATATGTGTGGTTCTTCTTGAAATTATACATATCAAAAGCTTCTGTTTAATTTTGCTCTTTCTACTACTACTCTTTATGTGGGCCTTCTCCTGCATTTTTTACCCTTCTTTTCTTTGTGTACGATCGTTCCTCCAGATTCAGTAGAGCAAAGGATTTCTGAGGAAGGAGTTGCATGAAATGTGATTTGCTTCCTCCGTGTGAACTTTTTTTTTTATAATTGTTAATGCATAAAACCAAATTGGCAAAGATGCATGAATTACATGGGGACTAATACACAGCACAGAGTATAACATTGAACAAAGATGAAGGTCATGCAATCAAACTTAGGGACTGGTTGTGAATCATACTAAAGAAGTTCCTAATGAATATTTTTAGTTAGTTATTGGCTTATTGCACTCTAATCTGTTAAAATCGTTAGCAGGATGTTGTTTGTACCATTTAGAAATTGACCACTGACTGTATTTCTTGACCATAATAATTTAAGGCATTATTTTTCTCAGCTTTCAAATGGGAAGATACTGCTCACCCACCCCCACCCTTTTTTTATGGAGCACAATGCCACAATGTGGTGGTACCATCTCAACTATTGTTGAGATTGCTAGAATCACATGCTCTAAAATTTCGTTGTCACAAGGTTTTTTTTTGCATTATGCAATCTTTGTGTATGCAGATACAAACAGTTGCTGTTGGGGCTGCCATAGGTCAGGCTTGTCTGCTACTTGCTGCTGGAAAGAAGGGTAGACGGTTTATGATGCCACATGCCAAAGGTTTTTTTTATTTTATTTTTACAAGGATATTTGACATCCCTATACTTTCTTGGTCACTACTTCCGAAGATTCCATGTCATGGCTCACTTTGAATTGTTTTTCAGCCATGATTCAGCAACCTCGCGTCCCATCATCTGGTTTAATGCCAGCAAGTGACGTTCTTATTCGTGCAAAAGAGGTTTGTTTTGCTTTCTCATCATCTTAGTGGCATGTATTGTATTTGATGGGTGATGATTTGTGAGTTATACTGCAATCATTTTCTGACTCTTGAACAAACCTGCTTCTTTTATGTATTTGCAACTCTGCTGTTAAGCTGGTTTATCGCTTGGTTTTTTTGTAAAGTTTCCTACTGTGTATAATCGGGACACTGGAGGAAGTTTTCTGTTTGGTGCATGCTCCGGTGCCCGAAACAAATGTTGTCAGTTGCTCCATGAAACTGTAGTTTGGTTGATATTTACCATTCCAAATGCTATAGTATGAGAATAAGAATCCAGTAGCTGTTATGAGTCTTGTTTATGGTAAACTTTTACCTCATTCAAGTGTGAAAGCTCATAAACTCATATCCAGTGGAAGATGGTCATGACGTATCGAATTAACTGATTTAATACAAGCATTGTTTTCAAATTGGTTATGCCCATTATGTTTTGCTGTGGAACTTGAATTTTCCATTTATATTTTCACCTCAAACCCTGATCTGAAAGTTCCATGGCTTTGCAGGTTGTAACAAATAGGGACACACTTGTTAAGCTCCTGTCTAGACACACTGGAAATGTGAGTAATGCATTTATTTAATCTGTCATTTTTAATAGGTAAGTTTAGAGGAGGGGGATGAAGGCCAGATTCATTTGCAGGCTTGAGTGATGACCAACACACTTCCACCTTCAACTATTTTAACAAACTTGGAAACCTTTAATTATTTTTATTTTATTTATGAACTGCAAGTGCCAAACATCGAAATACTCATACTTCCTCTTGATCCTTAATTAGTCTATTGAGAATGTAGCGGACCTAATGAGGAGGCCATTTTATATGGATTCCACAAGGGCTAAAGAGTTTGGTGTCATTGACAAGGTATATTCTGCTTTCTGTGATGTTGATAAGATCCTCGACACATATATGATGTGCGTGTTCAAGGGGACATGCACCTACGTAGGAAAATAATCCCCTCATGTCCTCATGTTGACATGAGGAATATCCACTGGCTGTCATCAACTGTGTGCATAAATCGATGTATTAGTATACGCGCACAATGGATGACAGCCACTGAATATTCCTCGTATCAACATGAAAACATGAGAGGATTATGGTCCAGCTACGCAACTTCTCCCACATGGAACTTCCTCTTTTTTTTTTATCCGAAGTAACATTAGCACATCCTTTGGTCTCAGATTCTTTGGCGCGGTCAAGAGAAGATAATGGCTGATGCTGCCTCACCAGATGAATGGGACAGGATAGCTGGCGTTAAAGTCCTTGATGGGATGTGAAACTGTCTATACAATGTGATGCAGGTTAAGATCCATTGGATAGGAATTTTTTTTAGGGTTTAAACATAATTTAGGAATTCTCTGTAATATTTTAATTTTGGTTTAGATAAATTTTTATTTTATTTTATTGTTTTTATTTATTTAGTTGAGTTATCTTGTGAGACCCAATGTAAGTCTATTTATTGGTTAATTTTATTGTGGGATCCAATGTAAGTTTATTTATAAGCAAATCTTATTATCAACTGAATGATGAATAGAATGGAGAATTAAAAGAAAAATTGTTTAGGTGCATACGAAGCAAGCAGTTTCTGCCGTCCCTCTCTTCCTTCTCTCTCGGTTTGGCCGTCACTCTTTCATGGCTGGTTCCCCTTCCCCACTGCCATGGATGCCATCCCTCTCTTCCTTCTCTATCGGTTTGGCCGTCTCTCTTTCATGGCTGGTTCTCCTTCCCCACTGCTATGGATGCCATCCCTCTCTTCCTTCCCTCTCCGTTTGGCTCTCTCTCTTCACGGCTGGTTCCCTTTCTCCACTGCCGTGGAATCCATCCTTCCCTTATCAATCTGACGGTAGGTTTTCTCTTTCCTTCACTTTTGATTTACTTCTTTCTCACGGACCTTCCTTCTCTTTCTAATATTCTGTTTCTTCTTCCTTTCCTCTTAAAGTTTCCATGTTCTGGGCGACAATCAAGAAACCTTCGATCTCTCTCATTCCTTCCCTTCTCACTTTGGAATCTTCTTAAAGTTTCCATGTTCTGGGCGACAATCAAGAAACCTTCGATCTCTCTCATTCCTTCCCTTCTCACTTTGGAATCTTGAGAGTACCCTCAACCCCTATGGGTGATCCAATCCTAAGAGTTTTTCCCCCACCCGTTGATCCTACTGTGAGTTACAGATCAAGTTACAGACCTGGTTCTCTGTTTATCGTCAAATTCAAGTTCAGATCTTCAAGACCCTCCCATGCTTTGCTGTATAAGGTCAATATTGGTTGGATTCAAGAGCATAATGGGTTACGATTCTACTCTTAGGTTGCGTTTGGTAACTCTCCCAAAGAACAGTTCTTCTGTTCTTCCGTTCTGATAGAACAGAAAAACTGTTCATAATAGCCAAGAACAGCTAAAAACTGTTTGACAAATCTGGTTTGTTCTTCTGTTCTCACAGAACGAACCGGATGAAAAGAACATCTAAGAACGAAAATTTCAGAACATGGTTTACCATGTTTTTACGTTCTAGAACAATTTTGAAAAGAACAAAAAACTAAGTTGTGCCCGATAAAACCTGACATCCTTTCTACCTACTTCCATACACGAAGAAGCACATCCTCCTTGTTCGTTCTCTACAAGCACAACAATTATTTTCCCCTCATCTCTCTCCATGTCTCTCTCTCTCTCTCTCTCTCTCTCTCTCTCTCTCTCTCTCTCTCTCTCCATCTCCATTTTTCTTGTCTGAATTTTTTTTTTTAACATTTTTGTAGAAACTACTCCTTGTTCGAGTAGGTAAATATACTACTGTTTCGTCTCCATCTCTGCAACTTGCTTGTTCTTTGTTTTAGGGATGATCACCTCTCTTTTTCCCTCTTCCTTTCTCACACGGTACCAGGGGATTTCTATCTGAATCAGTACATCGGGTTTGCAGATTTGGATCTGAAACTAATATGTAGATGGTTCTGTGATTTAAGAAATTAATGCTTTGCTGGTTCTGTGAAATTTACATCTATTTGGTTGTACTCACCAAAAGATAATCAAGTGGACTCCTGATTATTATTCCTGTGCTTAATTCTTTATCAAATATCGACTGAAAACGTCAGTATTGACTTTATTTTGTTCTTTTTATTTTCTGTTTCAAATTCCAGATATGAATTATTTGTGTTCTAAATTCTTTTGGCATGAACCCAAATGATAACTACAAATAAAAAATAAAAAGGTTTGCGGCTCTAGATGCATGGAATTTTATTTTTATTTTTTGGAAAATTTTCTTGTTTAATCGATCAATTTATCTCCATCAACCCATAGGTACAATTTATAATTAAATGACATTAATATTAATTAATTTGGTAAGATATCGGTTTAATGGTAATTCTGTAATATTTGAATCCTTTGAAAAAAAATGTTCTAGAACAAATTTTACCAAACAGCAAACAAGTTAAAACAATGTTTTCAAACTAGTTCTGGAACATATTTGCCAAACAGTTTTAAGGCCAAAAGAACAGCCAAAGAACGTTATTTCAAAACAGAACAGAAAAAGACCATCTCTTCCGGTTCAGAACAAGAACAAGCGAGAACGTTACCAAACGCAACCTTAAAGTTTCAAGTCAAGACAAGTCGAATTCAGTGAGATATCTCACTCGAGACCAAGCTAATCTTCCGCCTCTGGTTTCACGACTTGAGGTTGAATACAACCCTCTTTTATTAATTTCCAATTTTACCCCGTTAAAACATCTAATTCTGTTTTTTCTAATTTTATCTCTTCTTTCCTAGTTTACCCTTCCCCTTTAAATAGAGTTCATAATTATATCTTAAGGTCCTGTTTGCTTCTTCCATTAATAGACATCAGTATTTCGAAATCCCCTTTATTTACCAATTCTGCCATCATTCCTATCTTTGAACGAATATATTATTTGGAGTGACATATCAGTGGATCTAATCGATTTTTCTCAACCCAGGTCTGCATTACAATGCCCATCCAATGCCATGTCTGGACTCTGGACTAGGATCCTTGCTTTTCTTATTTTAGATAGCTTTCTTGGGCTATGCATCAGGCCGCCTGCCAAGCAAGGTTCTAAATCCAGGTATGGGTGGTTTCCAAAACAGATTGGTATTACCAATCCGATACCAATCTGTTTTAGTTAGTATTGGCCTACTCTAGCTGGAAAGACACCTTTTTGGAATTGGTCTCATCCCTAGACATAGATTGGTTATTATTTTATTTTAAAATTTTGAATATTATATTTATATTCTTAGTATCCACGAATGATCACCATGTGGCAACCTTTTTCTGTTGGACGATTGACACATTGATGTGGAATATTTAAAAAAAAAAAAATAATGGATATTGGATCAGTCTGGATTGGTCGATCCGGAACAGTATCAGACCAATCCTCAAAATCTGTCAAGAATCGATATCGGATCGATCATGTCCAAAACCAATATAAATCGATCGATTTAATTCCGATTACTTGAATCAACTGGTCTGTCCCAAGAATCGCCCAAAATCAGGAGTGGGACATAACCAATTCTGATTTGAATCGACAGATTCAGCCAATTCGATTTTAAGTTTTGAAACCATGACTAACCTTCGGGCACCGGTCCCTTCCAGAACTAGACTGCATTCATATCAATTTAAGATTATGTTAGTTTGATTCTTCTTGAATGTGTCATAAATTTACACCCACTGTTACTTGGGAAGGAGTTAAAAAATAAAGGGTGATGAACAATGAAACCATCCTCTTGTTTGTTACAATAAGATTTATGTTAAAATTTCATTTTACTCCATTTTTACTATTTACTAAGGGTTTATTTACTTGACACCGACTTGTGTCAATGATCCATTAACACTGATTCTCTTTCATGGGATTTCATTGGATCACCACATATACCTCAAAATACGAAAATATTTTGATATTTGAGACACAAGAATGAGGGATTTTTTGCCCTATCGAACACCGATTTCTGGTGTCAATAGTCGTTGACACCAGATCGGTGTCAGTAAGAATGCTCCTTTACTCGAATTCATTTTTCTGGGAACAGTTTTCCTTCGTACGCACTGTGAAGGGGAATTTCTTCACTGGTGGGTCATGGCGATTGCATGAAACTCTGAAAACACTGCTCAGGAATCAGGATCACTTCCCCCCTTCTCTCTCTCTTTCTCTCTCTCTCTCTTCCCCTTATCTCCAAACCCAAAAAAAAAAAAAAAAACAGAAGACCATTTACAAGGAAGATGATAAGGAAGTTATGAACCTACGGCCACTCACTGTAGCTTTCAGCATGCCACTGGGATGGCACAAAACGCTGCTCATACCCATTGCTTCTGGATTCAATAAAATAGTTGCATCATTGTACAGACCCAAAACGAGGGAGAGTAAGCTCAGAGGAAGTTTTCTTCAGTATCGAGCAATGTGACGGACCTTCAAAGAATCCTTGCCGTCCCATTTCTCTTTGGATAATTAAAATTCCCTCTATTCACTCCAATATATATACACTAAACAAGCCCTTGAAGTCTGCATCCTGTATTTGGAACTAAGCCCAGCCAGCTGGTCCAGCTGAAATTAACATGTTAAAGACGAAAGATTTGACAATTTTTTCTCAGAGCATGAATTGAAACACTACATAGAATTAGCAAAAACTCAATATCATTATATCAATGATACGATGGTATTATCAGCTGTTAAAGCCCAGCCAGCTGGTCCAACTCAAATGAACAAGTTTAAGATGAAAGATAAAACTTTTTTTTTCTCAGAGCATGAAATGAATTACTACATACATAGATTAAACCAAAAATCAATATCAATGATATGAGGATATTATTATCAGCTGCCCTCTTGGTTCCCCATCATTTGGAATACAATTCATCAAGCCGAATAACATGAACATAAAAATTGGCAGACGTTCATATTGAATAAATAAGAACCCTTATTTAGAAAGTAAGATACAGTGACTAAATAAAGCTTAAACTTCTAATCTATCTTCTGATAACCTCGGTATGCAGAGAAATGAAACAAATTAGTACGCAGAGTATGTCTCACCAGCAGGCCAGATGCTCCTGAATATGGCAACGGCTAAAGGAATAACACCCATCAGAGCAATCTGAAGTTGTTCCGAGCTACTTGTCTTCACCGTGATCTGTCCACTGAGTTTATTGTTCAATCCAACACGGACAGCCATCTTAGAACTTCGTCCAATGGACAATTGAGACTGCAGGTTCGCCCCCAGTGCCAGGTCACCTCTCCACCTCATCAAAGAAAGGCCCAGAGTGGATTGATCCTGGCTGATTGGATAATCCTTATCTTTAAGGCGTGCCTCCAAGTTGGCTCCATAGGCAACATCACCTTGTGATCGAACAGCACCAGTACTACCCACAAAAACAAGACGTTTTCCAATGGCTATCTGATCCTCAACTTTGAGTCCTGTGGCAACATTTTCACCGAGGAAAGTAACAGATAAACCAGCAGCTGTCTTGTTCATTTTAAAATTTTTGAATTTGGTTTCACCTCTGAGGATGTACGCAAGCTGCTTTCCAATGGTTTGGATGTCAAAACCTGCTAGTGTGGATCCATTATCCCCATGCTTAGCTGAAACAGATGAATCCAAATGGATATTGAACTCCTTCTTATCTTTCGTCACCTGGACCGCAAACCCAGCTGGAAATCGACCAGCTATTGCTAGATTCTCTTCAAGGCTCACACCCTCATAACCACAATCATGGTCCCAACCATGGGTGTCCAAAACAGGCCTTGCCAGAAGCTGTGATGTTGGCTCCAAGAACCTGAACCTGTAAGCAGGATTATCTCCATCAAAAGAAGGGGGCAGGACCATGTCAGGTAAGGGAACTGGAACAGCCGCTGGAACTCCATCTTCTTGATCAACATCTTCGCCCATGTAACCATAATCATCCTGCCTATTCTTTCCCCCCTTCTTCATCTCCTTCATTCTTTTCAACTCCTCTTTCCATTGTTTCTTCTGAAGGAGCTTCACCCTATAATCATACTCATCAAAATATGCCTTCCTCTGCTCCTTGCTGAGCTTTGCAACCTGAGCCTTCCTTAGAGGCTTAAATGGTGGCAGCTGATCATACTCGTCCTCCTCTTCTTCCCGGTCTGAATCTGACAAGTCCCCTAAGTCAACATCTGAGTCACCATTATCACCACCCTGATCAGTCGAGAGCTTTGGGTGTGGACGGGATTGCAACAGTGAAGACAATAAGTACGGTAAAGGCGGTGATCGAACACGGAAACCAAAGAGCTTTCGGTGGTCAAAAGGGTCTTGAGGTTTTGACAGCAAACTAGCTTCAGATAGAATCTTCATAGAGTAGCACAAGAACAATAACTGAGGTCTCCAACTCTGGCCATTGGGAAGAACTCTTTGGCCTTCTCTATTCTTTCTGCATGAGGGATGGTTCTCAACAAGAGACACTGGATTCATCAAACTAGGATTCATCAGTCGCAGATCACCAACTGCTTGCCCTATGCACTGCTGAACAACATGGGACCGCTGAGCAACAAACACATCATAGCTCAAGGGTGACCCAGATGGTCCTTCTGGGGGTGCCGAACCAGCATGAGTCAGAGTAACAATGGTACTACGCCAGATTGAAGAACCAAGTGTGTTAGTGATGGATCTTAATATTGGCAGATCATTAAGGTCTCTAGTCTGAGTATCCAACCGATCAACATACAGGACAATATCTGGCGGGAATTTCTTGGTGAATTTCTTTATGGATGATAAGACCTTCCTGTTGAAAGATTGTTCCATTGCAGACGGTCTGAGACCTGGTGTGTCAAGGAACCGGATCTTAACACCATCTATCGTTCCAATGATCTCTTTCACAGTTGTTGTGGCTGGTTCAAATGCATTCATCAGGGACCTCTCCTCACCAAAAATTGAATTTATGGTTGCACTCTTGCCCACCCCAGTTTTTCCAAGGACCAGAATGTTCAGAGAGAAGTCCAGATCATCTTTACCTTCTGCTTCAAGCTGCATTGCTGTCTTCTTTGCATTTTCAAGGCTGAAAGCTTGACTGGTTTGCCTCCCTGCAACAAGGACCAGCCGGTATAGAACCTGCGCAGCTATGGAGTCTTCCGGAGAATGGCCTAGCCTCTGAACAAGCCTCAAGAACTTCACTCTTATGAGTTGTATCTTCTCCAGCTTCTTCTTTTCTTCTTCACTCAGGTTCTCTGATTCTTCCCCTGCTGTGAGGTCTGAAGGAGCAAAAAGATTGGGACGGTTTGATCTAGCAGCAGGTCTCAGAGATCGGATAGAGGATCCTAAACCTGCTGGACGCTCAACAGAAAACAGCCTCGAACCATCTGGAGACGTGATTGTGATGTTGCCATTATCTGATCCTGCATTAGTTGCTGCTTTCAGAAGAGCAGCCAATGCAGATGAATCAAACAACTCCTTTCCATCTCCCTCCCCATCAGTGTCGACTTCTTCATCAGAATCTGTGACAATCTGTCCATCAATTTTCTGAGAGTGATCCTGTGAACTTTCAGCACCCGAGTGAGAAGCTGATCCTTGCACCAACTCCCTCATGATCTGCTTGGTGGTTTCAGAGCTTCCAAAGATCAGACGTTCAGCATCTTCATCTGAAATGGAAGCTTGGTTGTCGTCATCATCATCATTATCATCTTCTTCTTCTTCTTCTTCTTCTTCATATGGCTCAGGGTCGGCTTCATTTTCTGCTTCCTGTTTTCCTTCTGAGTCTACAAAGAGATTACGTGCTACGTATTCAGGTTCCTCCAATTTGCTGGAGATGCCATCCTCCTGTCCCCCGATTTGAGCAGTTCCGCAATTATCACCATTCTCTAATGTTTTGGAGTCCCTGGCAACAATAAGCTGTGACTCCGCCTCCTGCGTTGAATCCAGCTCTATGGCTTTATCTTCCAGTTCCGGTCTAGCATAGTCCTCATCTGCATTGTGAGTAACACTTCCATCAGCAACAGCAACATTCTTTCCATCATTCTGGCTATCTTCACAAGTATCCACCAAAGAATCAACAGAAGCAGATACTGCATCTGGACTGTCATCTTTCTCCCCCTCTGGAACTATAGTGTTCAATTCATGAGACACCAATTCTTGGGCCTCGATGAGGGAGTTGCTTAACGTTTCAGGGTTCCCAATAGAACTGCTATGGTCTACGGAACCCTTTTCCTCTATCTTCACAACACCGGAATCTGCTTCAGTGATTTCCAACTTATGAGGCTCTTCAACACAGGGGCTTGTTTGATCAGAGCTATCCTTCTGGCTATCTTCACAAGCATCCACCAAAGAATCAGCAGAAGCAGATACTGCATCTGGATTGTCATCTTTCTCCTCCTCTGGTACAATAGTGTTCAATTCATGAGACCCCAATTCTTGGGCCTCAATGAGGGAGTTGGTTAACGTTTCAGGGTTCCCAATAGAACTGCTATGGTCTACAGAACCCTCTACCTCCATCTTCACAACACCAGAATCTGCTTCAATGATTTCCAACTTATGAGGCTCTTCAACACAAGGGCATGTTTGATCAGAGCTAGTATCCAAACACACGGTTTTCTCAACCTCCAACCCTTCAGTTTCAGAAGCCCCCTGCTCCACGGCATTCCCAAGGTCCGAACTCGGCTGTTTGGCTTCAACAACTGAATCACCTTCACTAACAGAATTCCCAGCATCTGCAAGCTTTAGTTCGGCATGATCTTCAATGACAGAGGTTGCTTGATCAATTCCACTGCCCGAAACTGAGCGTCCCTCCTCCATCTCGATAGGTTCTTTAGCATCAACGACAGAAACTTCTTCTGCAGCAGGACTCCCCCTAACAGTGTCATCGTCAGCCAACACCTCATTCTTCTCCTCCTCAACCTTGTCTTCCAACTCGGTCGCTTCCAGCTCTGTAGTTTTCATTGCAGCGCTTTCGAGGACTGCTGCATGACTTACATCTGCCTCCAGCTTCAGATTTTCAGGCAAAGCATTATGTCCGGTATCCACTTTATCCTCGGCGGGGGCCTCTTTTTGGACGAATTCATCCGAAACTTGATTCCCAACAGAATTCATTTCGACAGAAGACTCCTTTTCTTCAGAACCTGAAATTCCGTTCTCAGATTTATGATTCTCTTCTTCGGTCATCTTAGAACTCTCCGTAGCAACCCCGGGTGTCTCAGACAACCCATCGCTCCCCCTTGAAACCGAACTCAACACATCGGTAGGTGGTGAATCCCCATCTCCAAAAGCCTCCTTTTCTTCTCCGTGACCCCCCAAAACCCTAACTTTAGGAGATTCTGCCTGGTCATCTACCTCACTGACCAGTTCCTCACCTGCAACAACATTATCCTCATCATCGTCAATCCCTGATAACTGCGCAATAGGCCTCGCAATCTTGTAGGACGAGAAATTCGAGGAACCCGTAACGGGTTCGACAAGAGGGACAATCTCACCCTCCCTGTCCATTTTCATCACGAAAGGGACACCAATACCGTTCCCTTCCGTCGAAAAATCTAGGGTTTCTTCTTCTGGCCTCTCAGACGCAGTTTCAAACTCTTCCTCACCACTCAAGAAGCCCTCCGATTCGTAACTACTATCGGTACTGTTACTACTATTGCTTCTCTTATGACGAGGGTTTTTTATAGTGGGTTCAATATCAGAATCAGAGGTAGGAGGAGCTCGGATAGGAATAAAACCTGATGAATAAGATGGAGAGACCTTCAATGGGGATTGTTGTCGTTGTTGTCGAGACGCCTCTGCTGGAGCTGGGGTCGCTTGTGCTCCAAAAAGAGAGACAAATGGCTTTGAATCCATGGACTTAAGCTTTTGTTTATACTTAAAAAAACACGGATGCTGAAGCCAAAGCTACAGTCGGCCGTTGAGAATAATAAATTAGGGTTTTTTCTCTTCTCTCATCCCTCTCGGATAGGAATTTTGATAGGGAACGACACTGAGAACCACTCACCGTCACGACTCCAGGGTCCAGGGTTTTAGAGCAGGGGATAAGATTGGGAGTTTTTAGGGCAGCAATTACAGTTTAGACGATGGATCGTCTGTGCAGGTAAAATGACACTCACTGCCCTTCTATTAGATATTTCCCCTTTTTTCAGCAATTTTTTTTTTTTTGGTACATACAGGTGAGAAGAAGGATCGTCAGTGCAGATAAAATGACAGTCACTGCCCTTCTATTAGATATTTCCTTTATTTTCTTTAGCTTTATTTAATTTAAAATACTATTTTATATTAAAATAAGGTAAATATTTATAGGAAAATTTACGCAAACACCCTCTTGACAATTGGTTTATCACACCGAACTACCCTCTCTTAACAAAATTTACACAGATTATCTTTGAAACAATGTTTTAAAACAGTATAGTTCATACCAGGCATTAAAAATTGACGGAAGAAATTCCAAAAAAAATTTTAAACAATACACCTTTACTCAATGAAAAATTACATTAATATATCATCGTTTAATTCTAAAATTGGAGAACTTACATAGATCTCGGTCCAGAGATAGATGATGGTATATTTATGTAATTTTACATTAAGTAAGTGTAATATTGTAACTTACAAAAAAAAAAAATTGTATTATCTTCAAAAATTTTCATCAGTTTTTAATGCCCGATATGAATTATACTATCATAAAACATTGTTTCAGGAATCAATAAATGATAATTTTGTATAATAAATCAATTATCAAGGGGTGTTTGTGTAAATTTTTCATAACCAAGTATGTTAAGAATAGACTTTGAAAACGAGATATGTAAAGTGAGTATACATTAAATGCTTTGACTTGAAAGGTACAATTTGAGATTTAATTTTTTTCGTTCGAGGTTGCATCTTTTTCAATCTCCCTTTTCTCTGGTGTTCATCACTTATATCTAACCTCTCTCTCCTCTCGCTCACTTCACTCATCTACGGTCTCGCCTTTGCCCTTTCCAACTCCACCTCTATGTGGATCCCTCCATGGTTGATATTCTGGCCTCTTCGATGAAACTACAAATCTTCCCGTTTCTCCTTTGATATTCAAACTCTTATTGTACCTGACTTTGTTACAAATAGATTTCCCCATGTTCTTAGATGGATATGGAACGAGAGAAAAAAATGTATAATATCAAATATACCCCCTCTTACTAAACAAAGGGTCCAATGTGTGACAGTGTATGTACAAAATCTATGCATCAAAATCAAGTCCTTATTTTTTGCTGGGTATTATATTTTACTTCTCATCCATGGTTTAAGGAATCAGAATTGAATAGGATTAGAATCGATTGACCCTGGGTTGTTGACTTAGATTCCGACTACTTCGAATCAATCGAATTGTGCTTGGTTTTTAGGGTTCAATTGATTCCAACTGAGTCAATCCATAGAGGTCAAGATCATGACCTCTTAGGATCCTACTAACTACTAGCAAATGCATCAATAGACGAAGCTGTCTTCCTAAATCAGTTATGATATTAAACATTATACCTGGCCTGTAGCAAACACAGTGGGTGCGCGCTTACCTCCTATAGATCATGTGGGTATGAGATTTTATGGACCACTAGAACACAAAATCCCTTACTTATATGTCAAGTTTATCAAGAATATGCAATAGATTATGAATGAATATGAACATCTATTGGAGTAGATGTGAATATAAATTATTGAATTTGACACCTAAGTATATTTTAATCATTTCCTATATATCCAATGATCAAAATTACCACGTGATTTTTCCATGTGAGAACAACTCTACGTCCCCACTTATTTTGTTCATGAATTTTTTTAGCACAAAAACTTTCAAAAAAAAATCGGATAATTCAATTATAATTATAGAAACATGGTAAATTTTATAGATAATTTCCCTTAAAAAAAAGCATAAAATATTTAGAATACCTAAAATATCGAGGGCAATTTGGTCAAATGTACTCAAAAGAGCTTTGTTTCCATGACTCTGTTCTTTAGATATGTAACAAGCTTTGTTTGCTTGTGTTAGTCATGACAAACGTCAGGGTTTGATTCTTATTTTCTTCTGGTAGGAAGACAAGGTCACCCACTCTAAACGTGTACGCACTGATTTCCTCTTCTTCCTCATCTCAAATGGATGGCTTAAAGGTAACTGTTCCTTATCTTATCTTCAATTTCACTGGTGGGAATTTTTGTCCAGACCCAACAAGCCATCTGAATTTAATCCAGTTTGGACCTTTGCCTTATCAGTTACTAGTGTTCCTACCAGGGTTGGGTTTAACCCATGGTTCAAGATATTGGTATCGAATTCAAATTAATCCCAAGTTTGATGTTCAATATGTGGCAATGATCGATTCACTAGATGGTTGGCACATGTCACAAATTAATTTTAAGGGTTTTGTTATATGCGAAGGGAGACGAGAGGAGAATATGCAGCTACTGTATCAAAAGCAAGGTTCAAGTGTTGGGTTGCGTCTTGTAATCTATGAGTTCATACAGTTATTGAAATTATATTTGTATTTAGGTTCGTATTTATTACATGTACAGAGGTTAATTTAGTAATTATGTGAGGTTAGAGTTTCTATGGAACCTATATATTATCTCTATGTGGAAAACACTATGTAAAAGAGAGCAAAGGGAAAACTCATTGTGAAGTGGAGAGACATATAAAGTTTTTTTAATGAATAAATAAATTTTGATTCTCTGGGGTGGAAGTAGATATTCGGCATTTGATGTTGAGTCACGATAAATCATCATATTGTGTGATTGCTTGTTATTTTTATTTTATATTGTTTACATTTTCATCTCTAACGTTAAGTGCAAGGATTCAAGAATACGATTGAACCGATCTGATCCCAAGTCGGATTGGGCCTGATTGGGCTTGATTCCATCCAATCAATGTAAATTGAAGCTATAATTACAAATTCTGGTAATGAAATTAATAGAACTGAATCTAAATATGCCCTAGATTAACCTATTCACTCAATCTAAATATGTGTCGGGTTCAGGTTTGGACCCTATTGGGCTTGGCCTTGGGAAAGTTTAGTTGTCTAGCCCAATCAAAGGGCCTTTTTAGCCCTGTCCTTTTTTTTTTTTTTAATTAGGTTCCATTTGTTTCAATGTAAAATGGCTTAAAAAAATAAAACTTTTATTTAAAATAATATTTTCCAATATTTATTTAAAAATACAAAGAAAGGTAATGAAAAATAAATAAAATTTTACATGAAACAAGTTTTTTGTATAAAATTTCATTTGCATGGAATTTTTAGATTTCCATCCATCATAGCCTTTAGTCATTAGCCGATAGACAATAAAGGCTGTTCGAACATGAAATGAATGGTACATATGCAGTGTAAAAAAAGATAACCCCATATAAGTTAGATAAATAAAACGCTAGAGACTTTTTCTACAAAACGAGGCATCTCCTCTTATAGGACTGCTTCTATAACCAATTAGTCCCACATCGATTGCTGGAAAAAAAATATTAAAACAACATAGAGGTATTTATTTTGTAGTCTCACTTATGGAAACGCATGTCTAAATATAAGACGTATATACTTAAGAGTGGCACAAGGGCCATGTAAACTGACCACTTAACTAGTCTTTAATTGATTAGTCTAGGTCATTTCTATATTTAGCCGAGTTACAATGGGGGCATGTTGGTTTTATGATCAACAATGTGAACAACCTACTAATATATCATCCAAGACTATGTCTATACCATTATTAACGTTCAATATGATTTCAATATTTTTTGTTAAGAGTGTAGTACAGGTTTTGATAGCCCCTGGCTGCATAGGTTTACAAAGGATGACCATGTGGTTAGAACCTAAGAACAATCTTAAGTTTTATCAATGTATTATTGTAGATCATCCAATACTGATAATCCCATGGGTTTTTCAGATATTCTTTGGGGTTTTCCCATGGGATTCTCATGAACTCTAACGAACACACTACACATATTACTATAATATAATGAGTATTGAAAAGAGATGATAAGACACATACCTCTTGCTATAGATTGATTTTCGACCGTTTTATTTGTTTTGAATGCTTTGAATGCTTGTATCAGAGTCTTCCACAGCCTGTCGAGATCCCTTGACCTTCTATCTGCGTATAGGAACAAGAGAAGAAAATAACACTGTGGCTGCGGAGACTCTAACCATTGATATTTATAATACCACCCTCAACCCTAGACCAGTTCCATAGTAGATCAGATTGGTCCATCTCTAATCATATTTAAATCGATCTACTTGTAACTAGACTTCCACTAAACCAACTAACCTTATAATTAATTTAGCCCATCAAAATATCTTACAGTTAGAACCTAAAAACAATCTTAAACTCTATCAATGTATTATTGTGGATCATCCAATACTAATAATCCTTGTCCAATGGCACATAATGAGGCAATAAGGTGGTACGGACGTGTGCAAGTGGGACTGCTTGTGGATGATCATAGTTACGATGAGATGCCAATGATGTGGTAGATTATCTTGTTCGGAAGGCCACATCATTAGTACAAATGACGATTTAATTGTTATCTTCTCTGCAGTTGATGGGTCTATGTACCATGACACCCCAACACCATGTGCGCCCATTCTATATGAATAGTTCCATTTTTACTAAAATAACAATCATAATAATAAATACCATAGTTACAAGGCTTCTATTTAGAAATCTATTATACTTATAGGGTTTTTCTTATTGACATGATGTCAATGCCCCATTGACACAGGATGTTGGTGTCTGTTAGGTAGGCACAATTCCCACCCCCATTTACAAAGTTCCCATCCTATCCCTATTTAAGAATTACCCGTAATACCTTTACTTTCGACACCACGATCCCTGCCCTAAAAAAAAAAAAATCAGTGTCAAAGCTTCTTGACACCTACAAGTGTCAAGAAGCAAGGCCCATACCTGTAAAGAGATGGCACAATTACAAAAATATCCCTAATGTAAAATGAGAGTGAGCAATATCGCGAAGGGCAAAAAAATAAATAACAAAAAGAAAAAGGGGTATAAACTCATAAACAGATTTTCCCAATAATATAGGAATAGAATGACAAAATGTATAAAAAATGTTCATTTACAATGAAACAAACGGAGATCTAAGGAAAAACTTTCCACTGGAAAAACTCCCACGCGGCTACAGCACCCACGGAAACGATGAAAGTAGTTGAAGGGACTGGCAATTTCCATTGATGACCAACGGCTATTGGATTCTAGGCCTCCCGCCAAAATTCCAGGCACTTTCAAGAAAAAAAAATTGTCATTTCAGAGAAGAAGGTCGGTGGCGTTTTTGACTCATCAACGCTCCTCAATCTGAATTAGATCCAAAGAGCCAAGAGTCTCAACGTGAATCTGTGATTATGTGACCAAATTTGTTATCAATGGCGTGGACGCTCTGCTCCTTCACCAATTTCTCACATTATTCTGCTCACAAATCAGTTACTATTACTAGGAAAACCCTAGTTTCTGTTTCTCTTCACTCCCCATCAAAACGTGCGAAGAGAAAGAATCATTTACGCCCTAAGATTTTGAAAACCCTAAGGAAGTCATACTCCATCCCTCTCCTCCACGAAGTAACCCTAGAGAACTATTCCGTTGAAATCCTCCGAGACCAGCAGCTTGAGTTTCACAATGAACGATTTTTTGAAGAGGTTTCTGAAGATCTAATTCGGCGAGTAGAAGAAGAAAATGTTGAACTGGAGTTGGAGTCGCGCGGTTTTTGTGCTCCTGAGACTGCCGAAGCCGGAGTTTCTAATGCTATTGGTGTTGTTACTTCAAGGTCAGTGCTTCAGTTGGCATTTTATTTCGTCGGTTTTTTTATTTTTCAAACGGTATGTGCTGTTTGGGTATTGGGTTCTTCTGATATGAGTCGGGAGACTGGAAACGTTGTAGCGGAGGCAGAATCAACGGTTTCAGAGTTGGAGATGTGGAACAGGAAGATAAATGATTTTTTGTTGAGAAAAAATGGCCAAATATTCCAAAAAAATGTTGGCTCTAAACCTGGCAATGTAACGTATGAGGATAAGTCCCAGTTGGAAGATAAAATTGTTGAAATTAGGACTATGGCTAGGGAAGCTAGGGAGTGTGAAGCAAGGAAGTTGAGGGCCAATGATGTGGACCCAATTCGACAAGATGTAAATGAGAGCTTGGAAAAGTTAAAGAAGAGGCGGGAGAAATTACCAATGGCATCAATTAGTTATTTGAGTGGTCTATTAAAGGTTCAAGATAGGAAAAATTCCGAGAGTTCTGAAGTGAAAGAGAAAGCTGGGAAACTTTTATTTAAGAAAAAACACAGGTTCAGAAGCTCCCTGACTGGCTCTGAAAACAAAACAAAAGGCTTTAATGGTTCAAAGCAATATAGTTTGCCTAACGATAATAACAGAGGATCTGCAATCGGAGAACAATCTCTAATAGGTGGGAATAATTTTAATAATGATTTGGATTTATCAGGCCAAGAAAAGCAGCTAGACCTATCCCAGAGTGATTCTTGGAAGACTATGTCTGCAAAGATGGAGAAAGAGTTGCACTGTTTGACTGATGAGACATCGGGAGAAAATGTGCCTGAGGTGCTGGAAATGGAAAAGAGGAGAAAAGAAACTTCAATCAATGAGTTGGGTTACTCCGATTCTGTTGGGAAGAAGTCACAGAGAGAGGGGGTGAGTACAAGAAGGGAGCTTTGGAATGTTGAGAATTCTGGAGCTGGTAAGGTTCCTAAACTTCATTGTTCCGAATTAGATCAGATCTGTTAAATTACCTAGTTGCTTATTCTCTTAATTTTTGGCCCAATGAGCTTCCTTTTTTGTTTTTCCTTAAAGTTATTTTAGTTACTCTTGCAAATTTTCTCATTCTGCAAGTTGCTGTTGGCTATTGATTTCTTTATTGAACTTGATTAAATAGTCTCCATCTAGACTCAGTGATAGAAAAGCTTGCATAAACCTAAGAATTATTGATAAAACAAATGGTGACAGTACCTACATTGTCCATGTTGTGTGGATCTTTTTTGGTTCGAAATTCTATTTAAATTAATCAAAATTAGGAGAAAAGGATAAAATATGCAGAGTAGAGATAAATATCCGATACTATGTTGTGAACGCATGTTGGGCGAGGTACAAACATAAATAAATAAGTAAAGAGACGTGCATGCAAGCTTTTATTTGGTGATATAGGTTATATGATGTTCTCCCGTACTGTTCTAATGCTTCAATCGTTTGTTTATTTATTTATGCAATCAGAAGGAGCTTCGGGGGAGGGAGTAATAGTTCTTATATTTGCTGCTATATTTGGATAATCGATTCCAAATTAGTCTATTACCCTTAAACACCCCACTGGTTATTAGAATACAAGAAGGTGAATGTCTTCTAAAATAAAAGTACAATTACAGAAATGATTGCTTGAAGTTCTGGTTTCACTCCAATATCCCACAGTGGCACAATTCGATATAACTTTCAGAATGATGAATAGCTAATCTCATGAAGCTACTTGCTGTTGCTTCTGTTCTAATCTGGTAAATAATTATAAATTGAGACTGATAACCCATTGAGTGAAATGCCAGTAAACCTCTTTCCCAGGACTCCTCCCAGTTGGATGCTGAATGCTTTATTGCGTTTATTCTCTTACAGTCCATCTCAGGACATTCCATGAATTATTTCATCCTTATCATTGCAGAGTTTGAAGAACTCACAATATCACAATATTCTCAACAGCTTCTGGTGACTTGTAAATTTTACAGGTGGTGTTCAAGAAACCAATTGTACAAAGCATTTCGCTGGACTGGCAGAACCAAGAGAGTTGACTGAATTGAAGACACAAGCATCTCAAAGCTTGACAAAAGAAAACCAAAACATTTCCGAAGTGCCCTATATCCTGGCTTCATTGAGTGGCAATGGAAGTTCCATAGTGCCTTCAGAAACAAGAGAAACTGAATGCAATGTAATGGTCAACAATTTCAGAGATAGACAACTAGAAATTGAGAATGATTTTTGGTGGTTGAAGCTTCCTTACGCCCTAGTAAGTAAACCAAATTTGAATATTAACTTGGTCAAAATTGATAGTTATGACAACCATAATTCATTCTCTGGGAAAAGGTCACTGATCTGGCCAATACTTATAGAAATCGGTCTAACATCGGGCTGGGTCTGGATCAGATTGGGATTGGCGGTCACTGATCAGTCTCTGATACCTGTCTTTAAATCCTTGAAGACTGTTGGCTTGTAATATTGTTATAATAATAGCATGGGTCTCTGATGTGGAACACATTGTCTGGAGTTCATGTAACACATGGTACAGTAAGTTGAATCTCCAAATCCTGCTTCATCAATGACCTCCTGGGTAGTTTCATTGTTTTAGATGGTCTCTGTTCAACCATCTAGAATAAGCCACTTAAATGATGGACTGGTATTCTCAGCCCTGGTGATTTTTTTTCTTAGCTGCCTCCTCACCAAGGGCTCATTGATTTGGTTATCCAGGTCCCTCTCCCTCCCTACCCCCCAAGTCGATACGATAAAGGTCCCATTCTGTACTATTGTCTATAGTACACCACCGTTCCCCCTTTATACTTAAATCTGATAGAAAAATGAGCTGTTTTCCATCTCATTTCCTTTTTATTTTATATTGAAATATTAAGTGTTTTTTTTTTGGGTTTGGGGGGGGGTGTTGATTTTAGAAGGCCTGCCTTATAAATCTTTAGCTGTTGTTTCTTGCATTTCAGGGTATTCTTTTGCATAGAGGTTCTGACCGTGAAGGACAAAGAGGACTCTATTCCCTAAAGATCAGTTCAGATCCACAGGACAGAAGTTGCTCATCTTATACCATTGCTTTTGAGGATCGCACCGATGCTACTAATTTTTCTTATCTACTGGAATCCTTTTTTGAAGATCTGGGTGATTGCAGCGCCAACATTGTTGCTTTACCAATAAAAGTGAGAATCTGAACTTGGTATTGCATTATTAATGCCAAAAAATGGTTGTCCGTTTCATATCTTCATTCCAGCAATTAGAAAAGTGCATTTGTTCCCCCCCAACAAAAAAAAAAAAAAAACCACCACCACCACCACCACAAAAAAAAAAAAAAAAAAAAAAAAAAAAAAAAAAAAACCACATAAAAGGGGCGTGTGTGTGGGGTGGGGGGATTTCCTTGCTCAAAATCTGGACACCCTCCCTTTTCATTTTATGGGCACACTGACAGGGGTTCAGTGAAAGAGTCCAAATATACATGCATTGTTTGGATGTTGCTGGGCTTCTTTGCCTAAGAGTTTGCGCTGCCCTACTTTTCTGCCACATTTCTTGGCGCATAATCCTCAATCCGCCTAACTGATCAGCTAGTAGGTACTCATGCATGCATGGTTAGCAAAACACCAACTTACAGCCCTCATGAGAGAAGCAGTCAAAATTTCTCTGAAATGCTAATAAGAATGAACTCCATAGAAATATATATGGGACATTGATTAATGCAACTATCAAATGTTAAGTGAATGCTCAACAACAGGCATGTTGCAACACTTGAACTGAAGATTTCAGTATTGAGAGTCAACGGCAATACTATTAGTCGTAAGGCTTCATTGTAAAGCCAAACCAATCTCTTCTTTGATGTTGATTTATCTTGAAGAAAATATTTTTTTATCAATGCATATGTGAATCTGTTGAATAGCAAATATGTGATCTGATAATTGAATTTTCTTTTTCTTTTCTTTTTTCCAACATTTTTAGGAATTGATCGAGGCAGTCAAATCAAATGTAAGGAAGGTTATTGTTGTGAGGAAGGGACAAGTTCAACTTTATGCTGGGCAACCACTTGGTGAGGTTGAGATGGCTTTGCGTTCCTTAATACAATGAACAAAAAGTAAAAATAGTGATGAGGAAGGGGGAGGGGAAATGGGGAGAAATATTTTCCAGTTCCCTTTGTTTCATGAACATAGTTGCCGTTTCTATGGGAAGTAGGGATCTCTGAAGTGCCAGTTGAATTTCCACCATTGGAGAGCAATGAAACTACTTGGTATCACTAAAAAGAAATAACCAGGGTTCCATGATCTTGATAATTTAACTCTGTGGTGGCAAGTTTACTCTGGGTTTTATGTGTGCTAAGACGAACTAATGCAGACATGCTTATTCTCAAATGAATGAAGCTTGAGTTGTATTTGGGAATTTATTTATCTTCCATTTATATGTATACTTAGCCTTATCTCTTCTTTCAGACAACTCTTGGTTCTTTTGATGTATATGTCTTTACTGATGGGGACAATGACACCTCTATAGATGTATGTAAAACATGCCTATAAAACATGTAACATTCTTTTGATTTTTCATTGTCTTATTCCCAATTTTTTTAAGTCAGTGGTAAAAAAAGAGTTTTCAAAATAATTTGAGAGTGTATTTTCCATCATGTCAATAGTTTTCATTGTCTTGCAGACTCTTTGAGTACAAATGTGAAATGAAAAGCAAAAAATAAGGTTATAAGAAAACCCATTATATAAGTTATTGGACTACGGAAAGCATATTAGGACATAAAATGTATCTTTTCAACTAATTATTGGCTTGACTAAAAAAATGTTAATACAAGCTAAGAGGTCTTGTCTGTGTTTCATGTACAATGATAGAAAAATCAAAATTACTTGTAAAATATATTATTATTGTTTGTTTTATAGTAAATGGAAGTGAAATTTTCAATTATATAAAGAAAATTTTTGTAACTAACTCTAAATCATTTCATATTTGATTTTTAAGTTGCACTTAACGTTGCATCTAAAACTTAGGATTTGAAAAATAAATAAAATCATATTTAAAAAAATATCATTACTAAATATGATAAAAAGTAGTTTATTCAATTATGATGGAAAATGATTATCCCTTCCCCTTTAATTTTCTTTGCAGCCAATGGATCGTATATGTAAAGGAAGATATTGAAAATGTAGAAAGGGAAAATGTTTTCTAAGTGCATGGTTGTCTATACCCACCAATGGGTCTGGGTGGGTGATGATGAATTGTTTAAAAGGTTACAGAAGAGGAGAGAAAGATGAGACTCCATTGTTTCCATAGTTAGAAATCCAGACCCGAAAAAAAAAAAAATAAATAAATAAAATCAAAACCCTCATCCTCTATGTAATGAAGTTTTCTTAATTTATCTTCTATCATATCAAGAGTCATGATGGTTATCTTTTCATGTTCTAGTATTTAGTAAAACCTCTTACTTTATAAAATATAATTTGTTGATTTTTATTTTATTTTATCTACAATTAAACAAACGAGTAAAAAAAAAAAAGGTTACATTTTATTCTTTTGTGGGTGGATGAGTCCCTTGGTCATCAGAAAATTTGTACCAAAAAAAAAATAAAAAATAAATAAAAGAATGAGAATTCAGAAATACATACGTGATTTTTTTTAAAGAGATGTTCATATATTTTTCAATCTTTAAAAAATTAATAAAAGGTTAACCTGTTGGTTCAAGTAACTTTAAAAGCCTTTTTTTTTTTCCTTTTGTTTTTAATAAAAAGGGTTAAAAATCCGCGACACATTTTCGATTTGATTTAGGACACAGTCCACAAGCTGACTTACTTTTCGAAGTTTTTAACTGTACGACTTTCACCAATCATTCCTTCGAATCCCTCCCTTATACAAACCTATAAATATACCCCATTAAACCCCCTGTATTCATCATCTCTCTCTCTCTCTCTCTCTCTCTCTCTCTCCAATAAAGAACAGAATTTATGTAGCTGACCGCTGACGTCTATTCAGGATCCGAACTCCCACCGTATCTTCTCTGTCTTCGATTATCTGCAACGAAATTTGGATCGAAGAAGGGAAGCCATGGTCGAGACCAGGCGAAGTTCATCTGCATCTAAACGTTCTCTTTCTACTTCGGGCACTTCTCTCCCACCTAATGGCAAACGCTCAAAGGTATGTCTTTCAGATTTAGGGTTACGTATCTCCGACATGACGATGGTCATGTCCGCGAGGTGTTTGGACTAATTATTGTTGGAAGCATAGGTGATGGATGCGTCTTCAACAACGAACGAGGTTTCTTGTGCTTCGCCGGTGGAAACACTAAACTCGCCCAAAGATTATGGTTCTGAATCTCATTACCCGGAAGTTCGCTTTTCTGATCCGTCCTCTACATTTGATCATTCCTTGGAATCCGATGCGTGTGATGCGACTGTGATAGAGAAATCCCCAGATTTGGACGGAGAAGATGGGGCACTGGCTTCATCTTCAGCTCTAGGTGGTTGGCTTGGATCTTTATTCTTGCGTAGTTCACTGCGCGAACTGTAACTTGATTTTGTTTTGCCATTTGGTTCTAATATCTGTTTCATCGCTTTGCGGTGTTCAGACGGTCCCTTTGCCGAGGCCGACAAGTTGGTGAAGCTAGTTGGCGCGGCATTAAATCAAGGGAGGAAAGGGCCTGCAAAGGGTAGTGCGAGTGTTCCATGGGGAAAGCTCCTCTCCCAGTGCTCGCAGGTGGGTTTAGGTGTTCTATTTCATTCATGGATTTTGGTTCATTGCCAAACATTATTTTTGTGCGACGTATTCTGCATGTTGATTTATTTGAGGCTAGATTAGATTCTTTGGATATAAACGATTCGGCAATCTGGTGAGTATTTCCTACGAGCTACATGGTTTATTGGTTACCGCAGTGTTTATACCATTTAACAGAAAGAGTACGATACTAAGTAAAGAACTGGGTGCTTAACTGCAGGCGAGGAGGCATAGTGGTTAGGATTACCAAAAGTGCTGTTCGCTGTTGACAAGATTAGGGCCTTGATTGGCCCACTGTTTTTACAATTTGGGGCATATTTGCCCGTGGAAAATGGTAGGCTAGAATAAATATTCATCATTTGGTTTAAAATGAAGTATAATTTTGACCTGAGAGTCTACACAAAGAAAAGTACCAATGCGTGTTTCTTTTACCTTATTTTTTTTTGTTGTGTGTGTGTTGGGGGGGGGAATGGATTATTGGTTAATCTCCATGTTAGGTTTACAAGAAGACCCAATATGCTTGAGATTTTATTTGATAGTGTGGGGAGTACTTCATCATTGGCAATTATAGTTCATGAGGAACTTGATCTTATATCTAAAGGAAAGCATGGGAACATCGACCAATTCTTGTGAATTCCGTGGGTTTTTATAGCAATGTACTTCTGGGAGTATCTTGACATTGAATGATGGAAAATGATACTTTAATTAATTGGAGTGATTCAAAGGACAAGAGAACTTTCTCACATGTTGTAAAGTCATGGTTGCGAAATTCCCAGAGTTAGAATATCAAGACTGCAATGTTAGGAAAACCTCTGAGTGCTGACATCTACAAAATCAATTTTTTTTTGGGTGCATGGGGTAAATAAATAATTTTATTAACAAGACCCAAAAGAGTAGCAAACCTGGGAGCCTGAAAGGATAGACCCAGCCACTACAAGAAAGAACTCAAAAACCCAAGAGAAAGACACCAAACAAGACAGGAGTCCTGGGAATCCTATCTACAGATATTAGGAAGGTAAATCTCAAGATGAAATGATGAATCTGTTCCTAACTGAATCAGGAGAGAGCTTAATAAGAGGAAACATCATTCCTTGGCCTCGAAACCGATATTTAGTTCCTTGGTCATAACACTCCACACGATGGAGCTGTGATTCGCGATGTGACCCTGAAACCAAACAACATTAAACCAAGGGACCTTTGCAGCTCTAAAACGAACAAGCTCCCAGGCAGAAGAGGCAGAGAAGAGCCCAAAAGAAGTAGCATTCCATCCACCAAATAATATCACCACTCCCAGGGGGTCTCCAAGGAAGAGTGGCAAGATAGGACCAAGCTATAAACAATCTGGAGGAGGATAAGCGACCTGGATTCCAAACCCCATCAAGCATGTTGGATGAAACGGGTGCCAATCTGTTACAATCCGAGTTAAGTCTAATCGGTTCACCAAAAACATGAATGATGAGTCCACAAGGGTGCCATTATTCAACCATAGGAGAGACAACGAACCATCATCTATATGGGTCTTGATGGTATCCGAGGCAAGATGTCTATGCTCTAGAATCTTCCTCCAAACCCAAGAATAGTCCTCCCACTGGAGGCGGGAGTCATTCCTCAGGTCCCTAGACTGAGCCAATCCACCCAAATACTTTTTACCTTTGCTGCCTCTCTCCAGATCAACTCGAGAATACAAGCCTCACTAATCTCCTTAACTCTTCTAAGACCTAGACCTCCCCCTTCCTTAAGAATGCAAAATGAAGCCCAACTTGTAGTGTGTAGAAATCTGTTCCTCTCAAACCCTCCTTCCCTCTCCCCTTGTTTAGAAAGATATATCAGTGTATCTTTTTTTTGGGTAGGTAGAGTCCCAAGGAGAATTGAACTCATGACCTCTTCAATTTGAGGTGTTGGTCTTTTGCCAACGGAGCTATCCCCTTGGGGTATATATCAGTGTATTTGTTTGCTTTATACCTGCATAAGTGCATATGGTTTCTTCAGCCATCAGAACAACCTCTTAGACGTAATTATGAATTTGATTATAAAGATTGTGTGCGCATTTCATAAAATGCGTCTGTGAGATAGAGCTGTGGATGGATTATATAGATAAGCTGGAGTAATGCATTTTTAATAGATATGGTCGGCTTACGAGAATGCTAAGACTGATTGCAAAGAACTGGATGACAGCAACATTTTCATTGTTTTGGATTGATGATTTGTGAGGGGAGAGAGATTGAAAATCTTGCCCCAAGAATTAGAGCAAGGTGGATGAAGTGGTGGTGCTGCTGATGTGTTGCATGAGCTGTGCATATGCCGATCAAATGCAGGGTGAAACCTTATAGAACAGTAATAATACTCACCATGCTTTGTTGAAGAAATGTTGGGGAACTAAGCAATTACACTACCATGCTCCAAAGAACGAGCATAACATAGAGGGGCTCTTGAGAGGGACGAGTGCTTTTATCCATGGTGTAAAAATCATTGATGGAGAAGTAGTAGCTAACGATTGCTTGGTTTCTAGACCAAGTAGTGAGCCAAGGGTCTCAAGGGGTCGTTCTGAACAGGCATATTGTCATGTAAATGGAGTGGCACTGTGCCACCCAGATGTTTTAATAATCAAAGAGCTTTCAAACTGGGAGATCCTTTGTCTCCCTTCTTGTTTGTCATTTTGCTGAGTCTTTGAGCCATCTCTATACGGAGCCAAAAAGTTTGGGATTTTTAAGTATCGAAACTTGAAACCTAGCTATGTCCTGAATATCTGCCATTTACAGTTTGTTAGTATTGATTATTTGCATGTTGTTCCTGGATCTCTCATTTCCGTAGTCTGCAGTTGCTTCTATAGATGAGTATTCTAGATTTTTTTTTTTTTTTTGGGATTATGTTTATTGTTGTTTCTGGTCTCAGAATAAATTTCAGTGAGAGTGAAGTTTTTGGGTTGCAGGGATTATTGAATTTGGGAAAGTTAACATTTTATTTGAGGTGCAAGATTGGGGTGATGCTAGCTTTATGATGCAAAGCTTCATGGGTTCAGGTGGTGAAAAGATTTACTAGATATTTTACCACATGGAAAAGAGGCTATCCATCCACACTTCAATTCCTTCTCCCCCCCTCTTTTTTTTGTCTTCTTGTTTTTTCCATGGCAGAAGATGGAACTGGATTTCCTCTGGCAAGATAAAAGAGTTCTCTCACAAATATCATCTGGTGGCATGGAATCTAGTCAATAATTAAAGAAAATATGAATATTTCCATGTGAACCTAAATAATATATTGTAACCAAGGATAAATATGTCATTACCTGAATAGTGGGACTTATGTGTGAGTTATCTTACTTTAATCTGTTCGTAGAAACATATTTTAAATTCATGGAAACATAGTAGAGATCCCTCTTGTATTCCATTAGTTTTTCTTTTGGGGTTTACCAGGGCTTTTTTCCTCAGTTCAATGATTGATGGTGAGAATAAGTTGCAGGAATATGGTCAACAGAGCTACATTTCTGGCGACATGGAACCTCTTTGTAAACATCTATGAGAGTAGAAGTTCCAAGTGTTAGAGGGCAGGTTTAGAAATACCTTAGATGATCTTGCATTCCGAATATTATAAGTTTCAATCATTTTTCATTTCTCCCCTTAAATGCTTTTTTTTTTTATTATTATTTTTATTATTTTTAATATAAAAACCCTTAAGTGTTTCTACACTCTCAATTTTACCTCCTTATGTTCTATATTTTGACATTTATAACCCTACAGTAAATATATATTTTTACATTTATAAGCTGAAAATTACATGGAAAATATGGCCTGGGATATAAGATAAGGTGCTTGCCTTGGGCGCCAAGGCATTGCCTAGGGATCAAGGCAGTTGGCCACCATGGCTCACCTTGGCACCATGATAACTGTGGTCAACAACCGGACAAATTGGGAAAATTGGTTCTTATATGGTTGGCTATGTTTCAAATTGTTTGGAACCTTTTAGTTTGGAGGACCGAAGTCAGTCATTTTTGGTTTGTTATCTGGTCTGGTTTTAAAAGTATGATCCTAAGTCCTCTAGAATTTTATCCCCCCCCCCCCAAACAATAAAAAAACACATTTACTTTCAAAACAGCCCTCTTCCATGGGGTAATACTTGTTTTACTGAACCCCTACAACCATTCAGAGCCATATGGTGTGCCCAAAGACCAAAATTATCCAGCCCATACATCTTTTTCTGTTGAGAGATCGTATGGTCCACATGGATTAACCATCGTGTGGTTTATATTAATTTTTCTTTATGTCTAGATTCATTGTACTACTGTCTAGATTCATTGTACTACTTGTATTGTATATTTGTATTACCTGTACTATTCTCATTGTACTACCTGTATTCATTCTCATATTATAAATAAGAGGACCTCTGTCTATTGTAAGACATGTCATTCCATTCATTGTTTCTACATGGTATCAGAGCCAAGTTAGGCTCGACCGTTTCTTCTCTTTCCCTCTTCTTTCTTTTTCTTTTTTTCTTACACCATCTCCCAGCGCCACTGCCACCTTTCAGCGCCTCCAGTACCTACCGCACCCTACCGCCTCATCATCTTCCATCTCCAGTCGCCACTGCCATCCGGAATCTTTTTCCGCCACCTCTAGACTATCGCCGTCAGCAGTATGGTTACCGGAAATCTTCTTTTTTTTCCTACCATGATCTAGAAGGTTTTTTTCATTTTTTTTTCTTTTTTCGGTGTATCCTTGTTGGTAGTTTGTTTGAAATCAGTCCTTACATATATACCGATCTTCTATTCCTAATTAAAGATTGTGTTCTTTGCGGAACTTGATTCTCTTATTCCATAAACATCAAGATTGGTACATAGCCCATTGCAGTATCCCTGTTGGTGGACTCAGTTCTTCCATAAACAACAGGATTGGTACACGTCCATTGCTGGTTATCAAGATTTTTTATCATGTCTGAAGCATCTGAAATTACTTTTGTTGGGACTGAGTCCTTTAAATTGAAAAATTTTACAATTCCTGTTAATACCACAAAATTGGATGGTGGGAACTATTTAATGTGGTTTAGATCCTCCCTTCTTTCAATTGCTACACAAGGATTAGCTGACTATGTTATCGATATAGAAAGTGTACCAACTGCCAGTGCCGCCCTAAAAAGATGGAATGCCAAAAATTCTTTGGTTATGCAGTACCTCCTTAATTCCATGCAACCAGCGATAGCCGAGGGGTACCTTCTATTAGATACGGATGCCCAGATCTGGAAATCTGCCAAAGCCACATATTCCCAAGTGGGGAACTATGCTTTGATTTATGCGGTCCAAAAGAAAATTACGGCAACTGTACAGAATGAATTGACTGTGTCTGAGTATTATACTAAGCTCCGCAGTCTTTGGCAGACTTTGGATTTTTATGATGGTTTTCATGCCAAGTGTGATGCTGATGCAATCCAGTACAGAAAATTAGATGAATAGTACAGGGTTTACACTTTATTAGCAAGTCTGAATGTTGAAGTGGATCCCATTCAATTCCAGATCCTCAGCAAGGACCCCTTCCCATCTTTGGAACAAGCATATGCAATGGTGCAACTTGAAGATCAATGGCGAACCACGATGCTCTTCCCAGCTGTTCCTATCACACCCCAATCCCGGCTGAACCAGAAGTGTGAGTGAACCGTCTCCAAACCACGGCTCACATTAGGATCTCAATAGACCGTGTCAACAAACCATTCCAAGCAATCTAACACAATCAGAGAGTGATAAATAGCAGCGGAATTAAATAGATAAATGAACTGAGCTCTATATTTGTAAATAAAATAATTATCCAATTCTGCCATCATTCACAAACTTAAATAATAAATTATTACAATGTATTGTTTTTAAATAACCATCTCTAAAGGAACACATAGAATGAGCACTCGCATGAGGCGTTATGCTCGTCCTCTACTGTCTGTGTATCAATAGCGGCGACTGTACCGTACGCTGGAGCAGCCATAAAGTCATCAACTGTATACCCTGCATCAAAATCTGAAAAGAAAGAATATATATTCGGGTGAGCTCACAATTTAGCTCAGTAAGTACAAGACTAATGCAACATACAAAATGCATGAGATAACATTACAATTGGGTCAGGTATAACTTGCAAAATGCTATGGTAAGGTTTGGCGGCCACCACACCTCCATGCACGAGAGTGTGAGCACACCCAACAGTCAAGCTACAATCTACACTACTGCTGTTGCCCCACATCACTCACTCCGGTATAGAGATAGAGCTAGAGTCTGGCGGGCAGGCTGAGCCACCATCTCACGTCCTCCCCCTGATACCCTACACCACATCAACACCTAAACCCCTGTTGGCAAGGGCTTGCAAGTGGGTTCTGTTTCTAGCCAGTCCTATATGTCATCACAGTATCTATGACCCTACCCCAGCACAGCTCCCTACGACATAGAGATAGGGCTCGAGTCTGGTGGGCAGGCAGAGCCACAATCCCACGTCCTCCCCCTAATACCCTATTCGCACCAAGCCCGCTAAGGTAGACGGCGATACGAAAAGGTGTTAGTGTGAGGATATATCCAAGGCTCCACTCCCCTTCACATTCCACACCCTAACTAAAACATTCACATGCCTAAATAAACAATATCCTAGCATACGAATATGCATGAACAGATAATAGGAATTTAAATAACTAAAATGGCATATGAAATGCACAAACAACAAACAATAAACACAGATACCAATGTGATCACAACAGTTTACTGTTATTTAGTTAATTAGGGTTTGGGGTCTTGCCCCTTATCTGACGCGTGATAACAAGTCCGCTCTGCGTCACAGAGTCTATTCGCGCTCTCTACAGGTCCTACATGATCATACTTATAGGTTAGAATCAAATTATTAGGGTTACAGTTGGTCAGAACCAAGTTTGGCCAAACAAACAGGCTTCGGTGAGCATACCGGTCGCAGTACCGGTTTCACTATATTGAGACCGGTATGTCCTGCGGTATATACCGGTCTCACTCAGAGCAAGACCGGTATGTGCCTGCCGTATATACCGTAGGACCATACTGCAGGACTTTAAAGTCCAACCGGTATGTCCGGCGGTATATACCGCAGGACCATACCGCTGAACTTATGTCCAGCCGGTATGTCCGGTGGTTTATATACCGCAGGACCATACCGCAGGACTTATGTCCAGTCGGTATGTTTGGCGGTATGGGTCCGAGAGTCTAATCTCGGACCTCCCTCCCTCGTCGATCATCGGCTTGGTTTTTAGGGTTTTTCCTAAACCATTCTAAGGTCCAAATCCTCGTTTAGTCATCTAGGTTTCGACTATTTCGTTGCATCATTCCTAGACTGGATCCCAATGAGAACTAGGGTTTTGGAGTTCTAGGATTTCGGATCGTTGCGCCGTTTCACGTCTCCGATCCGAAATCCTAACATCAATAAGGAGGTTGAGCACTTACCGGTGTTTGTTGAATGGCGGCGTGCTCCTCGAACGAAAAATCCCTCTTCTTGCGCGGTCTCCTTCCTCCTTGTTCTTTCTTAGATCTTTTCCAGACGGCCTAGGGTTTGATAAGGTTTGAAAGGATCTAAGGAGGGGATGATATGCACACGTCTAGAAAATTTCTTAATTTTCGATTCGGAGTGTGGGACCCGCTGGAGTCCATCTCCAGTTGATTTGCAGATACCGGTCGCACATACCGGTCTCACTCTGAGTGAGACCGGTACTGAGACCGGTATGTAAAATTTATATTTTTACACATCGTTTCTCATACCTGGATCTCGTGGTTCGTCACCCGGCCTCGCCTTCCGGTCCGGTTATGATTGGGAGACCTGTCACAATGTAAACCATGGGTTAAATTGGGTTTTCAGAGCACGGTTCTTACAACTCTACCACCCTTAAAAGAAATTTCGTTCCCGAAATTTGCATGTAAGTCTCACAATTCCCCCACCCTTAAAAGAAATTTCATCCCCGAAATTGTATGTACCTTCAGAGTCGAAAAGATGAGGGTATTCTTGTCGCATGGCATACTCCTCCTCCCAGGTGATTTCTTCTACATCCTGGCTCTTCCAAACTACCTTGATGTAGTGTAAAGCTCGCCTCGAAGCTGCTGTATCTTTTGACTGATTAGCTTGACTGGTACCACTTCGAAGGTCAGGTCTTCTGTCAAATCTGGGGGGTCTGCAACAAGAATATGCGAAGGGTCTCTCACGTACTTCTTTAATAAGGACACATGGAAAACATTGTGGACACTAGACATCGCTGGTGGCAATGCAAGTTGATAGACCACTTTGCCACATCGGGACAGAATCTCATATGGTCCCACATATCTAGGACATAGTTTTCCTTTCTTCCCGAACTGCTTTAGGCCTCTTACTGGTGATACCTTCAAAAACACTTTATCACCTATGGATACCTTCAAAAACACTTTATCACCTATGGTGAATTCGAGGTCTCGACGTCTGATATCAACATAGTGCTTTTGACGCGCTTGAGCTGTCTTTACTCTGTTCTTGATCTGATCCACCGCTTTGCAAGTTTCCTCCACAAATTCTGGTCCTACGATCCGTCTTTCTCCAACCTCGTCCCATAACAATGGTGTCCGACATTTCTTACCATACAGGGCCTCATAAGGAGCCATCTGGATCGTAGAGTGGTAGCTATTGTTGTAGGCAAACTTGATGAGTGAAAGCTTCTCATCCCAAGTCCCCTTAAAGTCGATAGCACATGCTCGAAGCATGTCTTCTAGGATCTGGATGGTCCTCTCTGACTGACCATCTGTTTGAGGGTGGAAGGCTGTGTTGAACTTTAGTTTCGTCCCCATGGCCTTTTGTAGTCCCTCCTAGAACTTTGATGTGAAGCGTGGATCTCTGTCAGATACTATACTCTCTGGGACACCGTGGAGTCTGACTATATTGTCCACATATAATTTTGCCAACTTGTCCATGGTGTATTGCGGTCTGATAGGGATAAATCTTGCAGTCTTGGTGAGGCGGTCTACAACTACCCAAACTGCATTCACTTACCTCGGAGTCATAGGTGGGCCAGTGACGAAATCCATGGTAATACAATCCTATTTCCATGCTGGCTCAGGTAATGGTTGCAATAAGCCTGTAGGCCTCTGTCTTTCCGCTTTGACTTGCTGGCAGTTTAGACATTGAAATACATATCTGACCACATCTGCTTTCATACCCCTCCACCAGTACCACCTCTTTAGGTCATGGTACATCTTAGTGCTTCTAGGATGTACTGAATATGGTGTGGAGTGAGCTTCCAATATGATTCGATTTCTGATTTCCAGATCCTCATTCTCAGGTATGCATAACCGTCCATGATATGAGTACCTTGTCTGCATCCAAGGTGAAATCAGGATTGGCTCGACCCTTTTCTAAATCTTCTTGCACTGTCCTGAGGTATGGGTCCTGCAGGACTGCTGCTTTTACCTCCTCTTTCAGGTCAGGCAAAATCTTCAGTGCTGCAAACATAAGAGTAAACTTGTGTATCAAACCTTGTTCCACTGGGTCGTCTGCTGACTTTAATATGAGCTATTCTTCATTCTCTGATGAGCCAGAAACTGCAGCACACAAAACAGCATTTGTGCTTGGCCCTGCTTCGGGGTTCGATGCCTATTTCCTACTCAGAGCATCAGCTACAATATTTGCTTTACCAGGATGGTACTGAATGTCACAGTCGTAGTCCTTGAGTAATTCTAACCACCTCCTCTGCCTCATGTTCAGGTCTTTTTGGGTGAAAAGATATGTCAGGCTTTTGTGGTCAGACTTAATCTGAAATTTCTCACCATACAGGTAGTGCCTCTAAGTTTTGATAGCATGAATGACTGCTGCCAATTCTAGGTCATGAGTAGGGTAGTTCTTCTCATGCTCCTTCAGTTGTCTTGATGCATAGGCGATCACCTGTTCTCCTTGCATCAGCACACATCCCAGTCCCAAACCTGAAGCATCTGTATACAGTGTGAATGGAAAGCCTGGAGCAGGAATAGTCAAGATAGGTGCTGAAACCAGTCTTGACTTCAGTGTCTGAAAGCATTTCTCACATTCTTCGGTCTATACGAATTTCTCCCCCTTCTTGGTCAACCTGTTGAGTGGAATGACAATCTTAGAATAATCTTCCACAAACCTTCTGTAATATCCAGCTAAGCCCAGGAAGCTACGAATTTCAGCAACTATCTTCGCGCCTCCCATCCTACTATGGCTGAAATTTTGCTGGGATCCACCTTAATTCCTTCAGTAGATACCACGTGACCCGAGAAGGCTACTTCGTCTAGCCAAAATTCACATTTCTTGAACTTTGCATAGAGCTTCTCTCTTCTTAGTTTTTGTAATGCCGTTCTTAAGTGCATTGCATGCGTCTCCTTGTCCTTGGAGTATACTAAAATATCATCTATGAATACTATAATCGACGTGTCCAACATGTCATGGAATACTCGGTTCATTAGTTCCATAAACGATGCAGGTGCATTGGTCAACCCAAAGGACATCACAAGGAACTCATAGTGTCCATATCTTGTTCTAAAAGCTGTCTTGGGGATGTCTGCCTCCTTGATCTTGAGTTGATGATACCCTGAGCTCAGATCAATCTTTGAGAATACACTTGAACCTTGCAGTTGATCAAATAAGTCATCTATTCTAGGTAGTGGGTACCTGTTCTTGATGGTGAGCTTGTTTAACTCTCGATAGTCCATACAAAGACGTACGCTGCCATCCTTCTTCTTGACAAATAGCATAGGTGCTCCCCAAAGTGAGATACTCGGTCTTATGAAGCCCTTGTCTAATAATTCTTGCAGTTGGATTTTTAATTCCTTCAACTCTGTGGGAGCCATCCTGTAGGGTGCCTTGGACACAGGCGCCACCCTTGGTAGGAGATCTATCACAAACTCAGTCGCCTTGTCTGGTGGTAATCCAGGTAGGTCTTCTGGAAACACATCAGGAAATTCCTGCTCTACCTCGATATCCTCCATTTTGGGTAAGTCAGCGGTCACATCCACAACTGATACGAGGTATCCTACTCCCCCTTTCTCTAAGCACTTCCTTGCTTTTAAGGCTGAGAGTTTAAGCTTTCTCTTCCTAGGCAACTTAGTCCCTTTAAAGTTGAACTCCGTTCCTTCTCTGTCCTTGAAGACTAACTTCTTCTCAGCACATAACAGACTTGCTGAATGTTGAGATAACCAGTCCATTTTCAAAATGACACCGAAATCTGACATCTCAAGCTAGACTAGATTGGCTTCTAACTCCGGTCCTTCAATATGTACTGGGCAAGGCCCATAATACTCTTCTAATACCACTTCCATTCCCATGGGGGATCGAACTAACAGACTTGGTTCCAGAGTCTTGATGGGTTGATCTAATCCTTTTCCAAATGATACTGACACAAAGGAATGGGTGGCCCCTGAGTCAAACAGGACTCTGGCGGGTACCCCTGCTATGTCTACTGTACCTGAGGTTTTTAATTTTTCCTTTAGTTCTATATGCTCATACAATTAATGCATTAACTAAGGAGTAAGTATAGAATCAGACCAGTAACTACATTAGGTAATGCGGCTGCTTCATCTGTGGTAACGGCATACACTTTGCCTTGCTGTGGTTCCCTCTTTGGTAGTGGGCATGTTCTGGCATAGTGTCCCACCTGTTGACAATTGAAGCACTTCACACTGGTGTTCTGCCCCGTTGCCTGCTGTGTCACTGCAAGAACAGGTCTGGGTGGCACAGTGCTAGCTGGTGGCCTGAATGGACGATATGGTCTGTTGCTTCTTCCGCCTTGGGCCTCAGGGTTAGGCCTCTTCAGACCCCTATTCTGTGCAAAGAAACTATCTCTTTGGCTTGCCTCAATGACTCGAGCCACCTGTACTGCTTCATTATAGATCTTCAGTCCTCGCCCCAACACATGTTCTCTTATGACACCCCGAAGACCCATTGTGAAGCGACGGGTCTTAGTTTCTTCCTCCTGTATACTGGTTGGAGCGAAGAAAAACAATTCCTCATACTTCTGTTGGTATGCCTCTATGTTCATCTGAGACTGCTGTAGATTGAGGAACTCCTTTTCCATCTGATCACGGAAACTCCTTTGAAAGTATTTTTCAAAGAAGGCCTCTTTGAATATGACCCAAGTGATTATTCGGTGCATTGTTTCCAAATATGCTCTGGTCGAGTTCCACCATCCATTGGCTTCCTCCTTCAGCATATGAGTGGCATATAATACTTTCTCCTCGTCAGAACACTCTAGCAAATGAAAGTTCTTTTCCATCTCAGCTATCCATTGTGCTGGCCATAGTAGTTTCCCTGGCTTTCCCGTAAAAGTTGGTGGCTTTAACTTTAGAAATCCATCCACCGCTCTAGAAAGACTGCTCTGCCCATATGGTGCCTGTCCATATGGTACCTGACCATACCATTGCGGCTGATATGAGTAACCACTCTGATTCACTCCCTGATACCCTCCATGATATGCACCCTGATATGCACCCTGATGTCCATCCTGATCCTGGTTAGGGGTGGGTGTCCCCGTAATCGGCTGGGGAAACGTGTTGTGTTGGTTCGGCTGTTGTTGTCCCTCAGTAGCTGTACTAACCCCCACTTGTACCGTATTTGCATTTTCGGTGTTTGCGGATGGCATATTTGCATGTGTCGGTACAGGCCCAGGTGGCCTAAACATTTTCAACATTTCGTTGAAGAACTTATTCTGCTGTGCCTCCATGTGGGTGACCAAATTTGCCACTAGGGTCTCAGAGTTTGTGTGTGTCTGACCCGGCAGTGGAGATTCTTCATTGTCTCTCACCTGGTTTCCACTTTCATTGAGAGGGTTAAGTTCTTCCCCATTTTCCCTCTCTTCATTTTCTTCAGAGTTTTCTGTCCCTGAATTCCTTTCCATTGAAAATGCCCTTGAGTGACGGTGTTTGCGAGGAATTCTATGACCATTTCCTCTCACCATTGTAGCCTACTGAATTTTCTTTACGATACCTAAATACATTGAACACATATGAGACAAATGAGACAATTATTCAAAACGATATTATTCAGTCTCGACATATATGCATTATAAATATTCATCAATCGAAAAGAATGCAAACAAAATTTTTAAATTTTTCTCGGAATTTTCTAGGCAAAATCATTGATTCCGGTCGTACCATACCGGCTTGGGGATTTGTAGAAATGGCTCGGCCAGGATGGGAACGGTATAAAATTTCCAGCCCCCCAGAAGGTACCGGTCGCACCTTGAGTGAGACCGGTATGTCCTGCGGTACATACCGGTCGCACATACCGCAGGAGGTACCGGTCAGACTCACCAGACCATGAGTGCGACCGGTATAACTGAAAACCCTTAAAATCGTGATTTCTGCTCTCATTTCTCACTTTTCTCTTTGGTGTTTACTCTGGTGGCGATTCTTCTCCAAGTTGTTGAGTCTCTACAGTCCAACCGGAGTTTCTAGGAGTGATTCCTCTCGACCAAGAGTACCGAACTCGACTCCAAGGTAAGCTTCTCCTTTTCTTCCTCTCTTTGAGAAAATCTCATCGTCTTTTATGCCCAAAACTTATTTTTTTCTTGATTTGAAAATTTTCAACCGTAGAAAACTTCTTTCATTGTTTGGGAAGGGTTCTTGGGGTCTCAATGAGTAAAACCCCTCAACCTATTCGAAGTTCCATCGGTTGGTTTGGGAGAAATACTAAAATTTCAACTTTTAACCTAGGTTTCTAGGTTTTTCGAAATTTTTGAAATTTTTTGCTGTTATGCCTCTATTTCCTTGTCTTATGTTAAAATTGTTTGATCATGTATTAGCATTGTGTCACCACGTAAGTCCTCCTACCCATATTGGGTGAGTTTGAGGCTTTTGTTCCATTTTCTGTCGTTTTGCTGTCGAAATTTCGAAAATTTTCCCTAACTTTCTCATTTATTCCTTTGTTCAACAGTTTGCAACATGTCTGGACGTCGTGGTGCGGGTAAACAATCTTATGCGCCGGGTAGGCACAGGCCACACCCTCCTCCCCACCTCTATGATGAGAGATTTTTTCGGTCAGAGGCTGCAGCGGTGCGCCTTCCATGGTTCCAAGTTAAAAGCATTGAATCGGGTCGCTTTGTGAACTTAGAGCACCTGCACCGGTTTGACGTTGAGGCCGCTTTTGAGGCGATGGGATGGTTGCCCATTATTCAATATAAAGTAACCACCCGTCCCAATTTGGTAAAACAATTCTTTGCCAATATAGAGGTGGAAGGGGATCCGAATGATTGGGAACATGCTAGGGATCTTCGAATTACTAGCTATGGGAAAGCGATGACGATCTCTTTCAATACGGCTGAGTTGGCTGCACTTCTCGAGATTCCAGATGACGGGGAACTTGTCTACTGTCCACCCAGAGCAAAAGGGTTTCTCACTGAGGACATGCGAGTAGCGATCGCTGATCAGATTCTGTTTCCAGGTAGGATCATGCTAGTCGTGAACCTTCGTCCAGTACCTCGCTTATATTGCCGCATCATACAACATAACATCGTCCCCCAGAGTGGTCATTATGGGGAGGTGTCCCAATTGACCCAGTACATTACCTATTGTGTTACTACCAGGCATCGAGTCTGCCTGCCTTACCTGATCATCCGTACCATAATCCATGCTTCGAGACCCAATGTAACAAGTAATCTTCCCTATGGTAGGTTGATCACAGAGTTGTTGCACCGTTTAGGGGTGGACAGGCGTGGAGAGACACCTTTTGAGGTCACTATGAGTTCTGACATAGATGCAGAGGCTATCTATAAGATGCAGATGGATGGTCTAGAGCTTAGTGACGAGGAGTTACAGGCTCGTCCTCTTCTACCTAGAAGCCAGGTGGCAGTCGCAACAGCAGCAGCAGAGGTAGGAGGTGGTGGGGATGCACACATGGAGGACATCCCTGCAACTGCACCTGCACCCCAGCCTTCTCCAGTAGCAGGACCATCTCAGCCTCCTCTAGATACAGTGATGAGCATGTTCATGGAGATTCGAGATGCTCAGCGAGAGATGAGTCAGGACTTGGGGCGTCTAGCTCGCAGCATACGGGTCACACAGGACCAGGTTCATTGGCTTAGAGAGGCTTACGAGCGTGATTATGATATCACAGATCTGATACCACCCAGGCCCGCAACTCCACCATAGCTTGATCTTGTTTCATTTGTTTAAATATATGTGGTTTATTTTGCTAACAGAGTAACTGTCCGACTTGTGGACTGTACTCTGTCGTACACTTTGTATTTCATATTGTTTAATGGTTATTTGGTTTTCTTCAAAAATTTCAGTGCTTAAAATTTCTCTTTCATTAATAGTATATTATGCATCTTTTCTTAAGTCTCAGGCATCAAACAAGCTTATGGTGTGTTTTTATTTTTTATTTTTTTAATTTCCTATCTCAATTCAATGGGCACAGTTAGATGCAGAATGATTAGCTAGAACGCGCCTAGGGGCTCTGATACCAAGTTGTCACACCCCAATTCCGGTTGAACCAGAAGTGTGAGTGAACCGTCTCCAAACCACGGCTCATACCAGGATCTCAATAGACCATCTCAACAAACCATTCCAAGCAATCTAACACAATCAGAGAGTGATAAATAGCAGCGGAATTAAATAGATAAATGAACTGAGCTCTATATTTGTAAATAAAATAATTATCCAATTATGCCATCATTCACAAACTTAAATAATAAATTATTACAATGTATTATTTTTAAATAACCATCTCTAAAGGAACACACAGAATGAACACTTGCATAAGGCGTCATGCTCGTCCTCTACTGCCTGTGTGTCAATAGTGGTGACTGTACCGTATGCTGGAGCAGCCATAAAGTCATCAACTGTATACCCTGCATCAAAATCTGAAAAGAAAGAATATATATTCGGGTGAGCTCACAACTTAGCTCAGTAAGTTCAAGACCAATGCAACATACAAAATGCATGAGATAACATTACAATTGAGTCAGGTATAACTTGCAAAATGCTATGGTAAGGTTTGGCGGCCACCGCACCTCCATGCACGAGAGTGTGAGCACACCCAACAGTCAGGCTACAATCCACATTACTGTTGTTGCCCCACATCACTCACTCCGGTATAGAGATAGAGCTAGAGTCTGGCGGGCAGGCTGAGCCACCATCCCACGTCCTCCCCCTGATACCCTACACCGCACCAACACCTAAACCCCTATTGGCAAGGGCTTGCAAGTGGGTTTTGTTTCTAGCCAGTCCTATATGTCATCACAGTATCTATGACCCTACCCTAGCACAGCTCCCTACGACATAGAGATAGGGCTTGAGTCTGGTGGGCAGGCAGAGCCACAATCCCACGTCCTCCCCCTGATACCCTATTCGCACCAAGCCCGTTAAGGTAGACGGCGATACGAAAAGGTGTTAGTGTGAGGATATATCCAAGGCTCCACTCCCCTTCACATTCCACACACTAACTTAAACATTCACATGCCTAAACAAACAACATCCTAGCATACGAATATGCATGAACAGATAATAGGAATTTAAATAACTAAAATGACATATGAAATGCACAAACAACAAACAATAATCATAGATACCAATGTGATCACAACAACTTATTGTTATGTAGTTAATTAGGGTTTGGGGTCTTGTCCCTTACCTGACGCATGATAACAAGTCCGCTCTGAGTCACAGAGTCTATTCACGCTGTCTACAGGTCCTACATGATCATACTTATAGGTTAGAATCAAATTATTAGGGTCACAGTTGGTCAGAACCAAGTTTAGCCAAGTAAACAAGCTTCGGTGAGCATACCGGTCGCAGTACCTGTTTCACTATACTGAGACCGATATGTCCTGCAGTATATACCGGTCTCACTCAGAGCGAGACCGGTATGCGCTTGCGGTATATACCGCAGGACCATACCGTTGGACTTTAAAGTCCAACCGGTATGTCCGGCGGTATATACCGCAGGACCATACCGCTGGACATAAGTATGTCCGGCGGTATGGGTTCGAGAGTCCAATCTCGGACCTCCTTCCCCCGTTGATCATCGGCTTGGTTTTTAGGGTTTTTCCTAAACCATTCTAAGGTCCAAATCCTCGTTTAGTCATCTAGGTTTTGACTATTTCGTCGCATCATTCCCATACTGGATCCCAATGGGAACTAGGGTTTTGGGGTTCTAGGATTTCGGATCGTTGCGCCGTTTCACGGCTCCGATCCGAAATCCTAACATCAATAAGGAGGTTGATCACTTACCGGTGTTTGTTGAATGGCGGCGTGCTCCTCCAACTGGAAATCCCTCTTCTTGTGTGGTCTTCTTCCTCCTTGCTCCTTCTCAGATCTCTTCCAGACGGCCTAGGGTTTGATAAGGTTTGGAAGGATCTAAGGAGGGGATGATATGCATTTATATAGTGGGAGACCATTCTAGGAAGGTCTCCCACGTCTAGAAAATTTTCTAATTTTTGATTCGGAGTGTGGGACCCGCTGGAGTCCGTCTCTAGTCGATTTGCACATTCCGGTCGCACATACCGGTCTCACTCTGAGAGTTCAGAGTGAGACCGGTACTGAGACCGGTATGTAAAATTTACATTTTTACACATCGTTTCTCATACCGGGATCTCGTGGTTCGTCACCCGGCCTCGCCTTCCGGTCCGGTTATGATTGGGAGATTTGTCACAATGTAAACCATGGGTTAAACCGGGTTTTCAGAGCACGGTTCTTACAGTTCCAGCAAGATCAGTTATTCAGACTTTAGCACCTCACAAGGTAACTTCAACCACTCCTTGCTTGAAGGAACCTGTGACATGTGAGCACTGTGGTAGACCTTGGCAGTTGGCACACAAAAGAAACTTATCGGAAGCTCCATGGGAAGCCGGAAGATTTCGAAGCCAAGCGAAAAGAAAAGCAAAGAAATAGGTTTTCCAAGGGGCCTCAGGCACCCCAGACTACCTCCCAGTCGGCCGAGGCCTCTACTACATCTTCCGAAAACACTCAGCAAATACTTCAGGCAATCAGTCGTCTGCTACAGCCATCTGTTGCTTCCGGATCATCATCTGCATCTGCTCCTGCCACTTCCCATTATCCAGGTTCAAATTTTGCCCATTCAGGTATGTGCTTTAGTGCATCTACTGTCTCTAATCCTTGGATTATTGACTCTGGGGCCACGGATCACATGACTGGTAACTCTGATTCTTTCTCTCATTTTGTTTCTGTCCATGAAACTAATCATGTCCGTGTAGCTGATGGGACCCTATCCTCTGTATCTGGAAAAGGCTCCATCAAATGCACCCCTAATTTAACTTTGCAGTCTGTTTTCCATGTTCCTAAATTTTCTATCAATCTCTTGTCAATTAGTCAGATTACTTCTGCTTTAAATTGCGAAGTTACGTTTTTTCCATCTCATTGTTTGTTTCAGGATCTGGCAACAGAGAGGACGATTAGATGTGGTAGGCTGCAAGGAGGTTTGTACTTGCTTGAAGACGGTCTCTATCCTTCAGTTTCCGCACCTGTTTCCGCAAACCCTGCTCTTCACCTTGATCCGGCATCCTCCGATCTACATTGATGACACTAACGTCTCGGCCATCCCTTTTTTACTATTTTGTCAAGTTTATTTCCGTCATTAGCAAATAAATGTAAACAAGACGAGTTTTTTTGCGAAGCTTGTATTTTGGCTAAGCAAACTCGATCTTCGTATCGTCCGTCTCTTACATGGAGTAGTATTCTTTTTCGTATGGTCGATTCTAATGTTTGGGGAAATGCTCGTACTGTTTCTAGCATTAGTCATAGATGGTTTGTCACTTTCATTGATTGCTATTCCCGTACTACTTGGGTATATCTTATGCATCATAAAAGTGAAGTTTTTACATGTTTTCGTCATTTCCATCATATGGTTCAAACGTAATTTGGCGCTACAATCCAGATCCTCTGGAGTGACAATGGACGGGAATATCTCGAGGGGGCCTTTCAGACTTACCTTGGCGATAATGGCATCATCCACTAGACAAGTTGCGTCGACACTCCTACACAAAATGGTGTCGTCGAACGGAAGAATGGACACCTCCTTGAAGTAGCTCGTGCCTTGATGTTTGCCAAGAATGTTCCACCGCAGTTTTGGAGTGATGCCGTTCTTACCACTGCTTATCTCATTAACCGTGTTCCTACCCATATCCTCAACCACTGCTCTCCTTTAGACCTCTTACTCAATAACACTACCTATATTATCCCTCCTAAGGTCTTTGATTGTGTGTGTTATGTGTGCAACCATCGATCTCTAGGAAAACTTGAACCTCGTGGTTTTCGGTGTCTTTTTTTGGGTTATTCTCCAACCCAGAAGGGATATCGGTGTTACCACCTTCCTAACCATCGCCACTTTGTCTCCATGGATGTTTAATTTTATGAACATCTTCCCTACTTTCTTCCGTCCAATCTTCAGGGGGAGTCACTGTTACAGGAAGATGGTCCGATGATTGAACCTATGGCTTCTTCACTTCAGGGGGAGATCATAGATTCATCAGAAAATGTTTTTCCTGTATCATCACCCCTTGATGAAACCTTGGCTGAACCTGACACTGAAGATGAACCACCTGCACTTATACCTATACCCCTGGCTGAAACTACTGCTAACCCTGCTGATCCTACGCTACATGTTTATACCCGGATTAGACTCAAGAAAGGACAGGCCTCTTCTACTACAACTGCACCTACACACATCCCTTCGTAAACTTTGGAACCAGAGACTGTGACAGAGGATGAGATACTTCAGCCTGGTAAGACTTCTTCTTCTGAGTCTGATTTAGATTTTCCTATTGCTCTTAGGAAAAGTACTAGGTCTTGTACTCAACATCCTTTGTCTCAGTTTGTCTCATATAACTCCCTTTCTTCTTCATATCGTGCTTTTGTTTCTACATTGTTGTCTGTGTCCATTCCAAACATTGGCAGGATGCAGTTAAAGATGTGAAATGGAAAACAACAATGGTTGGAATCTGGTAGACCTTCCGACAGGGAAGAAACCGGTTGGGTGCAAGTGGGTCTTTGCCATCAAGCAGAAAGAAGATGGTTCCATAGACAGATATAAGGCCAGACTCGTTGCTCGTGAGTTCACTCAGACATGCGGGATTGTTTACCAGGGGACATTTGCACCAGTGGCTAAAATGACCACTATTAGGGTAATTTTAGCATGTGCTGTTTATTTTGACTGGGATCTGCAACAGTTAGATGTCAAGAACGCCTTCCTCCATGGAGAGCTAGAAGAGGAAGTTTACATAGATGTCCCTCTAGGATTTGAATCGTCCGCTACTACAGGAAAAGTTTGCTAATTGAAGAAATCTTTGTATGGATTAAAACAATCTCCGGGCCTGGTTTAGACGATTCCACCGAGCTATGATATTTGCCGGGTACAAACAGAGTAATGCTGATCATACTCTATTCATCAAACGTAAGCATGGTAAGATCACTGTTCTCATTGTTTAAGTTGATGGTATTGTCCTTATGGGTAGTGATGATGAGGAAATCAAGCATCTGAAGGACTTCTTGGGCAAGGAGTTCGCAGTTAAAGACCTTGGAAAGTTGAGATATTTCCTTGGTATTGAAGTAGCACGTTCCACCAAGGGTATTTTTCTGTCTCAAAGGAAGTACATACTTGACCTTCTTACAGAAACAAGTCTCTTAGGGTGTCGGCCATGTGATACACCAATTGACCCAAATGAGAAATTGCAAAGAAAAATAGGTTAACCTGTAGATAAATGACAGTATCAACGATTAGTGGGTAAGTTGATAAATCTGTCACATACCCAGCCTGATATAGCATTTGCAGTTAGCTTGGTGAGTCAATTTATGCATGATCCGTACTCGTCGCATATGGATGCTGTGCTTCGGATTTTGCACTATCTCAAATCTACCCCTAGAAGAGGAATATTACTCTCTTCTAGGGGTCACTTCAGAATAGATGCCTACACCGATGTAGATTGGGTAGGAAATCCAGATCTGAGATCAACCTCAGGATATTGTACCTTCGTGGGAAGAAATCTAGTTACTTGGCGCAGCAGGAAGCAGCATGTGGTTGCCCGTTCAAGTGCTGAAGTAGAGTTGAGAGCCATGACTCAGGGAATCTGTGAGTTATTATGGTTAAGGGGACTACTCTAGGATTTAGGGTTTCGTTCTACATGAGACCTATGAGGTTGTTCTGTGATAATAAAGCTGCGATTAGTATTGCTCATAATCCGGTACAACATGACTGGACCAAACATGTAGAAATTGATCATCACTTTATCAAGGAAAAGTTGGAGAGAGGAGAGGTTTGTGTTCCCTATGTTACCTCTGGTGATCAGTTGGCAGATATTTTCACCAAAGGACTTCTAGGGAAACAGTTTCATCCTGTGTTATCCAAGTTGCGCATGACAGATATACACGCCCCAACTTGAGGGGGAATGTATGGTCCACATGGATTAACCATTGTGTGGTTTAGATTATTTATCTTTTTGTCTAGATTCATTGTACTACTATCTAGATTCATTGTATTACTTGTATTGTACATTTGTACTACTTGTACTACTCTCATTGTACTACCTGTATTGTACTACTTGTATTCATTTTCACATTATAAATAAAATGACCTTTGTCTATTGTAAGACATGTCATTCCATTCATTGCTTCTACATCTTCCTTCTCCCAAAATATATTTACTTCCCTTTCCTTCATTTGCCACCCCCTCCCACAAAAACTCCTTTTCTTTTCCATCATTTTAGATGCCAAAGATGGAGCTAAAAAAATAGACATGAAATTTATTGACTTTACATCTAAGAATGAAGAATGTTATCGTTCTCTATGTTGCTGTGAAGTTTCCTTGCTTTTAGCCATTTTTAGGGTTAAGCTTCTAACTGCCTTACATTTAAGGGTATGATGCTTTTCACTTTGGTTTCTTGTATCTTGTGTAACTGAGTCTAAACGATCTCATAACAACATATTTATTTAAACTTTTATTTTTGCTTTATGTTTCGATGGTTCTTTGTTGGATTTCAAGTCCTGATTGTTTTCTATTTCTCTTCCATTTGATACATATTTGTTGTAGTGTGAGTTGTCTGTGTTTCTAACAAGATGAAAGTCAGTCCATTGTTCAGCTGCATTTATCGTCTTTCTGATCTTACTATGACCTAGTGTATTTTTGTAATTATTGTTTGTTAATATTATCCTAATATTTTGTTATTTATTTTGCCCCAGAAGTCCCTGCTCATTTCTGGATCTACTTTCACAATTGGTCATGGCCAGCATTGTGACTTACCGCTGACGGATCCATCAGTCAGTTCAATTTTGTGTAAAATGCGGCACATAAAGGTATAACGTTGTATCACCGAACACTATTAAATTGGATGATGTTGGAATAAGTGCAGTGCATGCAGTGCATTGCAACACCTTTTTTGTGGGCTTTGACCGTTTTCGCAATGCGGGTTGTAAATTTTTTTTAATACATTTCCCCCTTATTTGTTTTCATTTTATAGGGACAGAAAGGAGGTCCATCTAATGCTTTACTAGAAATCTCAGGGAGCAAGGGGGTTGTCCAAGTAAATGGCAATATTTTTGGGAAATATTCCTCGACCATGCTTAGAGGAGGGGACGAGGTGGTTTTTAGTTCATCTGGTAAACATGCATATGTATCCTTTTGATTGGTTTATATTGCATTTTATGATGTAGGCGATACAGTTACTACGGCAAATTGTGGAGAGTGCCAACTTTCTTTCATTTTATTTTTGAGTGAATGCAGTGCATCAAACAATTTACCTCATTTTTAGAGAAGCAAATTCTTTAATGTATTCTAAGGTTTTCCAGCCGCTCAAAAATGATAATGTAGCTACTATGACTCTACCAACTTCAGTTAGCATTTTACAATCTCAGAGGGCTCCAGTTAAAGGAATCGATTGTGGGACAAAGTGTGGAGCATTGGCTGTTGCAGGAGCATCAGTATTAGCAAATCTATCAAGTCTTGGAAAAGATTTTTCACCTAATCCCTCATCTGTGCAAAATGGGGCAGATGTACAGCACCAGGTTGAGGAAAAGCCAGCACTACTTTCTGGTTGTGAAGAATTTGAAAACCCTGTACCGGACCTTGATGTCAGTTGTCATGCTAGGAAGGGTAGTCCTGAGCATAATGAGCAGGCTGGTATTTTATCAAGCGAGAAAGCTTCTGTTCTTTCTCCTGACGTTGCTGCCAATGACTCGCTGCATGTTGATGAGATTGACTTGGGTACTTGTCTTGATGCAGAGATTGGGAAGATCCCTAGGACAAGTTATGAACTAAGGCCGCTTTTGCGGATGCTTGCAGGATCATCTACTTCGGAACTTGATTTGAGTGGAAACATTTTGAAAACACTTGATGAGCAAAGGGAAAACAGGGAACTTCCCAAGGATTTAGATCAGCCTGAAATTTCATCCTCATCAAGGCGCCAAGCATTTAAGGATAGTTTACAACAAGGAATTCTCACTTCTAACAACATTGAGGTCTCCTTGGATGGCTTCCCCTATTATTTAAGGTAAGATATTTATTTTCAATTTTCTTAATGTTGCTTTCAGTGCATGGTTGTCAAGGCGTCGCTTGTGACGCCTTGAAAATCGGGCTCCTTGGTCGCCTAGGCCCCTCGTCAGGCCTCCAATGCCTTGGTTCACCTTGGCGCCTTGGCAACTATGTTTTAGTGTCTTATAGATTCTACTTTGACTTTGAGTTGACTCCATAAAATTGTGATATATGCTTATGTTAGTTTCTTCTTGCCACCATGGTTTGAGAATTCGGTCGAGACCGAGATATCTTGGTTTCGACACTCATTGAGTCGAAACCAGGGTCAATATCAAAATGTACCAAATCTCGACTAGTTTCGACCAGGTTTCGGTCGAAACCTGGTTTCGACGTACTTGAACAAAACCAATACATAAAATCCTTTTGTTTCGATCGAAACCTGTCTGTTTCGAAAGGTTTCGATTATCGAAGCTTGGTTTCAACCTTAAGAGTTAAAGTAACAAAAGCTAGTGAATAGTACAGAGGAACAACACTTCTTTATGCCTAATATCATTTAATACATGTACTTGAGATATTATTTATAAATAAGCAAACACTCCCATTTGAATCTAATAAAAATAAGTTAAAATTCAAAATCCAAAATGATAAAAAGTTAACTTTCCAGTTCAAGAACAAAAACTGCATTCCCGATTGTGGGGGCGATTTGTTGAAAAGCTGATTATGCTAGTTTTGCGACAAATAAAAGATTGCTTAAATCCGAGTTATATTGAAGGAGCTACACTCCAGTCAAACATTGTTTGGAGTACGCGAATGCTGTTTAAAGTCGCTTGAATAGAAACAAATTTTTGGACATCAAAACAATATATTATTTTGACGCACTTCTGGTTCTTAGTGATGTTTTACTATATTAAGATTTATGAAAGTTGAAAATCGCCCCCGCCACTGGAAATGCAATTTTTGTTCTTGAGCTGGAGAGTTGACTTTTTATCATTTTGGAATTTGAATGTTAAACTGTTTTTATTGGATTCAAATTTTTTTTTTGGGGGGGGGCGTTTTATGAACAAAATTTTAAGTAAATGAAATAAAAATTATAAAGAAACATTTTCTTAAATGATATTAGTCATCAAATAAGTGTTGTTCTTGTGTACTATTCCTTGGCTTGTACTACTCAAACTTCTAATGTTGAAACCTTTTGAAATAGACAGGTTTCAATCGAATCAAAAGATTTTATGTATTGGTTTTGTTAAAGTGCTGGTTGAAGCCAGGTTTTGGTCGAAACTTGTCGAGATTTGTTACATTTTGGTACCGGCCCTAGGTTTTGACTCGGTGATATCTCGTCAAAACAGTGATCTCGACCGAGTTCGCGAACCACCCATGGTCTCGTAAATTTATGTCTGCACGTAATATTATTTTTCTGATCAATCTTTTCCTTCTTGTAATTTCTGCATAAATTTGCCACTTAATTGAGTTTATGTTTATGAAGTTGTGCCTATAATGACTATATTTGACTTATGCAATCGTACAGTGAAACCACAAAAAATGTTTTAATTGCATCAACATATATACAATTGAAGAGTAATAAATTCGTGAAGTATACATCAGATCTCCCAACTGTGAGCCCCCGGGTGTTGTTGTCAGGTCCTGCAGGTACAAAAATTTCCTTTGTTTGTTCCTGTCTAGATTGTGTTGTTCTTGTGACTCTTTCTTTTTTCAATGTTGTGTGCTCTAAGTATTTTCCTTCCAATCTTCCTGTAGGTTCTGAAATATATCAAGAAACGTTGGCAAAAGCACTAGCCAAACATTTTAGTGCTAGGTTGCTCATAGTTGATTCTCTTCTGTTGCATGGTGTAAGCATTGAGTTTCCTATTTGTAGAGATTTGAATTCCTCCTTTATTATATCATATTTTCTTAGATCTTTACGCTGAAAATATTTCTAGACAATTTGTATACCAGTTTGGGGCTGGAACTTATAGCTAACTCAGTGTTAGACATAATGAGCTGCTGAAACTTTTCTCAACATTGTAAATGTTTTCAGGGACTATCATCAAAGGAAGCTGAATCCTTAAAAGAAAGTTCAAGGGCTGAAAAATCAAGTACATTGGCTAAGCAACGGGCTGCAAAGGGAGATTTCTTTTCACGTAGGAAACCTGCTTCTAGTGTTGTTGCTGATATTATTGGGACACCTGCATTTAGCTCCCAATCTCTGCCGAAGCAGCAGGCATCTACTGCATCATCTAAGAGTTGCACATTTAAAACAGGTATGTTACCTCTGTCTGAGCCCTTTTGTATGCTTGGGATTATCTCTGTACGCATTTACTTTCTAAATTCTATGTATAGACGTTCATCTCATTTTTCCTTTGTTTTCTCAATGTATCATTTGCTCGGCCCCTGATATCTTGCTTGGTCTGTGGGTTTCACACCGTCATCTGGGTTCTCTTTCCCAGCTCCTTCAAGGTATTTCCAATTAGTACAGTCTATGGCAGCGGTGAATGTCATTTGAATTGATCACTTGATGTGTGGATGCTGATCCCTTGTAATACATGGTTTTGATGTTTTAACTCCATGTGAAAGCATTTAGAAATATTGAAGGTATTTTTTTTTTCCTATATCTGTACCCTTCATGGTGTCCATATTCCTTGACATTTAGTTTAGTGAACATTTATCTTCAACCCACCTGGGGTTCTAGCCTAGATGTGATTGCTCTCTGGTATCCAACTCTTAAGCCTAGTTTTAAAACTCGACCGAGAAGGGTCGAGATCTCGACCTTCTCGGTGAAGGGTCGAGATCTCGACCTTCTCGGTAGTCTCGAAAGGGTCGAGACGAGAAACTGGTTCGAAATTGGGTCTCGACCAGCCTCGACCAGTTCTCGACTAGTTTCGAACTGATTCAAGTTATAAATAAGAGTCTCGGTCGAGATCTCGACCGAGACTCATTTTTTCTCTAACTTTGCTTCTGTTTTTTTCTTCTCCTCCATTCCTTCTTCTCCAACCTTGCATCTAAGGTTCGAAAACCTTTGTTCTTTGCAAATCTCTCCATCAAAGTGCTGTTGGAGGCTTATTTTGACCTATTCTTTGTAAATCTAAGATTTGAGGTATGGTTTTTTCTCTTAAAACTTACTTTTTTACATGAATATGTTCAATACATGTTGGTTCATCATGAAATTTATATATGTGAGAGTCATTAGGCCGATCTACAACCTCATCCTTTCGAAATTATTTTTTTGCATATATATTTTTTATTTTGATTTTCTGTTAAAAAAATATATTTTCCAGCAATTAAAAATTAAAAAAATATGATAAATATTAATTAGATGGTGTTGAAAATATTATATGATGAACACCGTTGGCCGATTTACGCGGCCACGGTTTCATTTTTTTTTCTGTATATATATATATATATATTATTTTTTGTTTAAAAAATAAAAAATACATTTCTTAAATATTAATTAGTTTACTTTCAAAATAATATATGTTGAACACCGTTGGCCGATCTACGCGGTCACGGTTTCAGTTTTTTTTTTCTGTACATATTTTTTTTATGAATTTTTTATTAATAAATCCTATTTTTCAGCAATAAAAAATTAATAAAAAAATATTAATATTTATCTACTGGTGTTCAAAATAATATATGTTGAACATTGTTGGCCGATCTACGCGGTCACGGTTTCAGTTTTTTTTTCTGTACATATTTTTATTTTTATGAATTTTTTATTAATAAATTCTATTTTTCAGCAATAAAAAATTAGTAAAAAATATTAATACTTATCTATTGGTGTTCAAAATAATATATGTTGAACATCATTGACCAATCTACGATTTCATGTTGTCAGATTATATTTTTTGAAAAATAAATTAGTTTTATTTAATATACAAAATTATTAATAATATCTAAATAATTATGAAAAATTAGGAAAAATATTCTGTTTTCTTGTAACATATTTTTAAAATTTTGAAAAGTAATTTCAATGTGTTTTGAGTTGTATTCGCATATTTGATGCTTTTATATTCTTCAGTTTTAAGTTTTATTAATGTAAATCTATTGATTTAAATTTCTCTATTTATCATCTTATGTAATAGTGTCTCGTTCTGAATATTATGACTGTTTTGGGTTCTCGTGAGGGAGGTAGTGATGCTGGTCGTACTGACATGGCTTGGCAGTGTTGTACCGCCATTGGCGGTGATAGAAAGAAGACCCAATGTAAATTCTGTGGGAAGAAGCTTATGTCTGGTGAGATTATCAGACTTAAGCAACACTTGAGTGGGACTTCTACAGACGTGGCAAAGTGTGCTATAGTTCCTGTGGAGATTACCAGGGCCATAGCTGCACAGATAAAGGGAGGCCAGCAGAGAAGGGCAGAGAAAGAAAAAAGTAAGCAACAATTTGAGGAAGCAATCTGAGGTACAGTGCGTGGTTTGGATGATGATAGTTCAGATGATGATGGTCTAGATACCAGGGGTTTGACTGAGGAAGAAGCCAGAGATCTGAGACGGGCCACAATGGCTAGTAAAGTAAGCCATGAGATGGAAATGGAAAGGTTGAGGCAAAGAGCCTTAGGGGCAGGTGGTAGTAGATCATTTCAGCAGCCCAAAGAACCACAAACACGGAGTAAGGGAGGGTTGGCTTCTATGTTTAGAAGATAAAAAAATTACTAGAGCACAACCCCAGGCACCACCACCTACTGCTAGGGATGAGGATTATGTAGAGATTCTATAGCAGGATCCAGCAGTTTTTAGAAAGGCTGGCGCCAAGCAGAAGAGATTGAAGAGTATGTGGAACTGGAAGGGTACAAAAGAATTTATTGGGAATGCCTTTGCTAGGTGGTCCATCTATAATAGTATCCCAACAAATGCCAGTGGTGGCCCATACTATCAGTCTTTCTTTGATGCAGTTGCTCAGGCTGGTCCTAGTGTTAAAGCCCCCACTCCATATGAAGTGATGAATGTTTATCTCCCAAGAATTAAAAAAGAGTTAGAAGTATGGATAAAAGGGTTAAAGAATAATTGGGGTGCATATGGGGTCACTATAATGTGTGATGGTTGGACTGGTCCCATTAGAAAGTCCATCATCAACTTCATGGTCTACAGTGATGGGAAGACATCATTCTTGAAGTCTGTGGATGCATCTGCATGCACAAAAGATGCTAACTACATCTATGGATTGCTACAGATAATGGTGGATGAAGTTGGTGCTATAAATGTGGTGTAAATTGTGACAGACAATGGCAACAACGACAAGAAGGCAGGAGAGATGTTGATGGTTAATTATAACCTTTTTTGGACTCCATGTGCTGCCCATTGCATTGACTTGATGTTGAAGGATATGGGCAAGATCAAAAAAGTAAAGCAAGTGGTTGAACAAGCACACCAAGTGACAACATTTGTATACAACCATGGCTATTCTTTGAACTTGCTGAGGGAGAGATGTGGAGGGGATTTGGTAAGACCCGGCATTACTAGATTTGCTATCAACTACATAGCACTAAAGAGCTTTCAGGCAAAGATGGTAGGCCTCAGATCGATGTTTGCTTCTGAGGACTGGTTTGGGTGGAGGGAGTCCAGCTCTCCTGCTGGGGTTCAAGCACAGACTACTATAGCTTCAGAGGAATTTTGGAGAACACTGAAGGATGTAGTCAAAATTCTGAAGCCAGTGGTGAAGGTGCTGAGATTAGTGGATACAACATTCCAGCCCACCATGCCACATTTATATGCTGTCATGGATATGTTGAAGGACCGTATAAAAACTGTGCTTCCATGTGGAAACAAACATTTTGTGAAGATTATCAAAAATCGATGGGAGAGTCAGTTGATGCACCCATTGCATAAGGCTGGTGAGTATATTTAATAATGTCTTTAATTTAGTTCTACTTAATAGTTGGTACTCTATTTTAATTTGGCGACTCATATTTTTCAGCATACTATTTGAACCCAAGTACCAATATTCACATGTGCTTGGGCTCAATTCTGACCTTATCGGTGCGGTAAAAGATGTTGTGGCAAAATTGGTGCCAGATTATACTGTACAAGCACTGGTCAATCTGAAGGTGAGTTGTATGGTTTAAGTGCTGAATTATTTGAATATCCACATATTACAATGGCTAATGGTTATAAATTTTGAAATGGGTGTAGATGAAAACGTTTAGAGATGCTCTTGGGAGTTTTGGAACTCCCGTTGCAGTGGCTGGACGAGATAAGCCTGGTATGGAATTATGGAAATTAAAATTTTCAAGTAACATATCTTATTTAATATGTGTATTAAAATGTGTTCTTCATCTTGTGCAGCTGAGTGGTGGTTGTTGTATGGCGAGCATGCAGCTGAGTTGAGGAGAATAACAATCAAAGTCCTATCTCAGACATGTTCCGCATCTGGGTGTGAGCGAAATTGGAGTACTTTTTCCCTTATCCATTCAAAGAGGCGGAATAAATTGGGCTCTCAACAGTCAAATGACTTGGTCTACGCCCATTACAACATGAAACTGAGGGTACAATGCTTGAAATTTGAACAAAGAAATGAACAAGGGCTGATCGAGCTAGCCGATGTCTTCCAACTATCTTCAGATGAAGATGATCCCTATGTGGAATGGGTGAGAGATAGAGCAGTTCCAGTGATGGATGAGCCTAGTGGGATGCCCGACCCCACTGTGTCTGCTCCGATGGGTTCTATTCTCGAGCGGTTTATGTCCTCGGATGAGGGTTGTGTACACGCACAGTTGCCTAGACCGTTTGAGCCCCAGCTGGTACTGGTAGTGACTCAGAAAACGATGATGATACAATGGATCAAAGTGGCTGGTCAACTTCTGATAGTAGTGGTGATGATGGTAGTGGTGGTGGTGATGAGGGTGGTGGTGGTGATGAGGGTGGCGGTGGTGATGAGGGTGGTGGTGGTGAACCTAGACCGACTGTACCCATTATTAGATGGACCGGTGAGAGTCAGTATACACACACTACACAGGATCCAGATCATGGTGGACGCACATCTTCATCACGGCCTACAACTGGGTATACACGTAGGTCTCGTCAACGGGAACGCCCTTTGCAACCAGTGGAAGAAGAAGAAGATCGTTTCTTTGACATCGTTCCCGATCCTGATATTATGCCTGATGTTGAAATTGATAGCATGTCTACAAGCTTTGGAGGACTGAGCATTGAGGGTAGCAGTGGACAGGAGCAGAGGCAGTGGAGTGCTCATGGATTTGGCACCACTTCGGCGTACGGTTCTTATTCCGGTGATAATGACCGCATGATGGGAAGTGCATATGATTATTCCGCTGATACTAGTAATGCTACATTACAGACTAGCTCAAACTTTATGGACAGTCTCTTTTCAGTCCCAAATTTGCAAAGAACCACGCCCCCACACCAGCCAATATATGCTTACTTTATTCCACATTATAGTGAATTGTATCCAAGGTTAGGTATCTTTAAAAACTTCCCGGATCATGTGTATGAGAAATATGTGGAAGACTACCAGACCTTCTATAGCCGAAGGATGTCGTGGCAGGATTTTGTTTATCAGACCGAGATATATTTTCTTCAGCAAAGTCAATCTGATCAGATGGAACCTGCATGCCACTCTACATATGATTAGACATTGGGATGGACTAATGAGAATGTATTATTTCATTTTGAGTATTTAAGTCTTTCATATAATTAGTACTTGTAAATTATGTCATTTTGTGGCATTTATGATTTATGAATGTATGATTTTTCGATAATGTGATTACTTTTTATGCTTCAAATGTGTTTATATATGTTGAATACGTATTTTCCTGCAATATATAACCTTAAAATGGCTCTAAAATGGACTTAAAACATCAAAAAATGACTTAAACCATAAAAAAAACCTGTCGAAACTCCCATTTTTACCCTCTGGGAGTTTCGGCAGGTTCTCGCGGAGATCTCGTCGGTAATCTCGGTTTTCTCAAGGGTCGAGACACCCCGAGAACCGAGATTTCGAACTATGCTCTTATGCCTTTATTATACTTGATTGTGTATCATTCATTTTCCTTGGGCATCATGGACATTCCAATTGTATGCTGTCACATGCATAATGTTCATGATACAGGCTTCCTTGAGCTTACACAATTCTCTCTCTCCCCCCCCTCCCCTCTACTTCAATTCCGTTGATAAGTTGAGCTTAGACCATTTTTCAACTACAAAAAGTGCTGGAAGGGGAGTCAGAATGTGCCTTATCAAGTCACACATTTGGCTAGCCATGCAATTCAAGTATGTTCAGTTCTTTGCCAACCAAAACTCAACCTATGACCAGTTGTAAATTTAACTCACTCTGTTAATCAGCCTGTGCTGGTTAACCAGTCCATATTAAGCCACTTTTTATGATTGGCAACTAGGGGGTATGTGTGTATATACTATATAGAGAGAAGGTGATGCAGCTACGGTTCTATGGTTGGACCAGCTTGGAAACCAAAACCACAAAGAACCAAATCCAAACCTTATTTCTGTCCATTAAATATTTAAGGAATTTGTTATTTGAGTTTATCTTGTAATTTGGTTTTTTATTTCTTTTTATCAGTTGGAGGATAAATAACGTTAGTAGGAGTTTGAGTTCTGTTCTGTTTTAGAGTACGATAGGAGTCTATCATGATATAACTGTTTTAGTTCAGGAGTCTTTTTCTTCTTTATATTATATTCATGTACCTGATGAACATATTAGATTAAAAGAATGGAATGAAATAGATTTTGTTTTGGTGTGGCTGCGTGACCTCGCAGCTTGCATGCTGTCTCCCTTGTCTCTTGCTGGTTGGGTGGGAATCATAGACCAATGGATTACCCACTGCCCCTGTAATTTCACTTTGATCCGACGTCTGTGGAGAGAGATCTCTCATTCAAAAGGAGAACTGATTTCCGCCTCTTACTTTCAGTTGAGAGGTCAAAGACAACCCCCTTGCGTATTAATTAAGCTTACTCACTCCCCTATTGACCTAAATGCCCTTCTTTCAATTCTTAACTCTGTTTTTTCCTATCTTCATATTGTCTTCCAAAACTGCCCTCATATCTTCAACCTTAATTTCTGTTTGGTCTTATATCTTGTTAACTTTCTTTCAAGTGTTTGGTTTGTCTCCTAAATTACAATATTGCCACTTTACTTCTAGCTGGACTTAATTATCATTTGAGTGGGTCCATACTGCTCTGAAAGCAGGGTTTTGCAGCCCAGGACAGCATAAATTGGTATCAGAGTAAACTGGCCATGGACACCTACGTTTTCAATATCCGAGTTTGCTTACTGTGGAAAAATTGCTATTTCATTTATTGATGAAGGCCAAAGTGCAAATCTCGTCTCGCAGTCCATAGTGGAGATGTTATCAAAGGCTAATAAGATTATCATTGAATGTGCCGGTGAGATGTCTTCATTGAATTTTCAATTCCCCCATACATTGATGGTGCTTGCTATGAGGTGCTATATTCTTTTAAAAGTAACATTAGAGTTGGTGCTTCACTGGTTGGAAGCGCGTCAAGGTGTAGTTGATTGTGATGGAAATTTTTGCACCTTCAAGCCTCCTCACATGTGATAGATGATTGTTTTTGGAGGATTGGAAGATAGTTTTTGGAGGATTCTTTGAGTTGTTGGTCTTTACCAACTGAGCTATCCCCTTGGGCTTAATTCATGAGTTAACTAGGATTGGATGTCAAAGCATGCTTAAAGCCAAAAGAGTCAACACCAGCAATCCAGCCACACGATGAGGAAATTGTAGAAATTTTAAAGTCTACTGAAGTGGAACATGAAGAAGTTGTAAAGGACTCCACTGGTACCATTCACGACTGATATTGTTTGTGCAGATGAGAAGATGGAATTTGTGATTCCGCCACCGCTCTTTGACGGGCAAGCTCCATGACTTGAAGACTACCTTTCTAATGTTTGTGAGCTTCCAGAATTTTGTTATGGGCTGAAATTGGATGTGCACCACACAAAGCTATTTCCTTGACTCTGTAAAACTCGAGGATGAGTTTTTTCAAGCCGGGAAGAATCGATGCAACTACAGTTCTATGGTTTGACTGGTTTGGAAACCCAAACTGTAAAGAACCACACCCAAATTTTGTTTCATTCCATTCAAATATATAAGGATTTTTTATTTGATTTTATCTTCTGATTTGGATTTTTATTTCTTTTATCAGTTGGTGGATAAACAACGTTAGTAGGAGTTTGAGTTCTGTTCTGTTTTAGAGTACGATAGGAGTTTATCATGATAGACTTGTTTTAGTTTAGGAGTCTTATTTCTACTTCATATATTCTTGTAATAAATGAACATATTAGATTAGAAGAATGGAATGAAATAGATTTGTTTTGGTGTGGCAACGTGGCTTGGCAGCTTGCGTGCTGTCTCCCTCCTCTCTCTCCCTGATTCGATTCCCCTTCTCAGGTGGGTTTCTTTCTGTCTCTCCTTTCTTCTTTTAGTACTTCCTTCTTCTCTCCTTTGTTTCTTATTCTTCTTCTTTCCCTTTCTTTATTCTGTTACCATTCCCCTTCTTAGCAGAATGGAATGAAATATATTTTGTTTTGGTGTGGCTGCGTGGCTTGGCAGCTTGCATAGGATCTTGATTTTGCAGTCCACATTCTGAGAGTCCTCTTCATCCAAATATGATAGATAGAGGAACAGAAAGCAAGGTTAACCGTCGTATCTCAAGGGGACTTCCCTCCGAACGTGCTTGAGACCCATCTCCATTCCGAGTCGGAGGGGTAAATTTATCTTCTCAAAGGCCAGCAATTTGCTAGAATCCCTTCCTACAGACGAGAAGAGAAAGGCAAACTAAAACATCTAGAGTTGCAGTCAATACGTCTCAAGTGAAGGAAAGCTCCGGTAGGAAATGGCTTTCCACGCACTAAAGCTGTGATGAGGAAAGTGCCCTTGGAACCAGTCTACATCCAAGCAAGGAACCATTGCCGCTCTAGATCATATCAGCTGCCATGCTAAAGAGGCTGAGAACATGCCTATCGGGGGAGGCATTCTACCAAACTAAGGGCTTGGCTTGTCATATCTTCATATTTTCTTCCAAGACTGCCCTTATATCTTTAGCCTTAATTCCTGTTTGGTCCTATATTTTGTTAGCTTCCTTTTAAGGGTTTGGCTTGTCTTGTAAAATACAATATTGCTACTTTACTTCTAGCTCGACTTAAGTATCATTCCGGGGGGCCCATAGCGATGCCAAAGCAGGGTTTTCCAACCTGGGACCGCATCCATAGGAGAGAGTGGTGCTATCGCAACCATAGGCCCGAACTCTTTCCCCGGCATGTGTCCTCTGTGAAATACAAAAAGATAACCCACCCCTAAAAGTTAAACCAACATGCCAACTAAAGAAGGTAACCAAAAGTTAAAAAAACAACATCCACCAAAACTGCCTTACAACATACTCCAGAAATAGATGCTTAAAAACAAGAAAGAGGGGGATATGGTGATTTTGTTTAAACTGGAAACTCAAGATCACATACTTTCATCTTCATGAATGTTGATGTGTTTCATCTATTATATGCCTTTTTCCTGTGAAGAGTTTATGCATGCTCTGTGTTACCAGGGGACCAAGTTATGGTTGTCAAGGCAAGATACCGTCTGCTTTCAAAGAAAATGAATCGTCGAAAGCTGGAGTAAAATCTGGCAAACCAATCCCAGAAGGTAACGATCTTGGTGCCTTTGCAAAGAAGATCATGGTTTCTTCTGCAATGGTGATTTGCTTGTCTTGGGCATTCTTTCTTTTTAACTAATGTGCATGGTCATTTCTTATTGCTTCTAAGTATTCGTAAGTTTTTGTTGTTAACAACATGAAATATATGCCATTTCCCTTTCCTCCTCCCCCTTATGCAGCGGATTCACTTTGTTTAGACAGCTCTGGAGGTGATGATATTGACAAACTTGCTATCAGTGAACTGTTCGAGGTGAAATATTTACTCTGGTATATAGATAGTTGGGAAAGTTTTAGCAGCCCCTGTAGTATAGCTTAATATCATGCGTGCACCTTTTTTCGCAATAATATCACTAAAACCCCCTACTTTTGAAAACATGGTTCAATCAGACCCCCTCCGTTAGGTCATGGCCATTAACCGATGATGTGTCACTGTCCAAAATTCATTAATGACAATACTACCCCCATCAATATGTTAACTTACCATTTTACCCATTTAATTTTAAATTCCTTTCCCTTCTTCTTCCTTCTTCTTCCAATTTTAGGAAAAAATGCGAGGGCAGAGTTATGGATCTAACAACAAGAAACGGAAATCTATTCACTAAAGATTAGATCTTTTAGATCTGCAAGTTGTACAAACCATCTAAACGATTTACCGTAAAGATCAAGAAAAAAATCGAAACTTTCAGAAATTTAATATAATTTCAATGGAAAAAGCAACAAACAAGAAACAACCTAAGTAAAAACGTCACCAAGAACAAAGTTTCTGATGCTTCTCTCCGATCTGAAAAAACATGTATCGAAAATTTTATCCGATCCAAAGTTACAATTTTTCGCCAAGAAATCTCAGAAAAACAGCTTACGAAATCAATAAAACAGCAGTAGCAACTGCAGGCAAAATTTCTCACAGTGAGATTGAAGGTTGAAGGTGTCCTGATCGGTTTTCTATTCACCAGAGACAACAGTTCGAGAATCTCTGGAAATAAGCTTCAGAAGCAGAACTCCGACAATACCGCTACAGTTGACGAGGTTTTCGAAGGATGTGTTGGAGAAATAGAGAAGGGATGAAGTCAGAAACAGAATAGAATTTCCGTGGCTTTTCTGAATTGGGAAGAAGACACATGGAGCGTCTTGTTTCGTTTCATAGGCGCTCAGTTTGGAACTTAAGCAGCTGCGGAAATGAACCATTGCAGATTCCAACAGAACACCTTTGCTGTCTTGGAAGACATGAGGAGCGCCGTTCCTGTCTGCGAAGACATGAGGAGCTTCGTTGCTCCCGTGGCCGTCTCCACCTTCACCGTTGTCTTCATCGGTACCGTAAACTCCATGTCAAAGTAGGACCTTTCCTCGTCTGTTTCCACCGCCGGTTGTTGTACAGTGGTGGCAACTGTAGCAGTGAATGTTGTTGGGCTAAAAATGTCTTTTACATATTCTTTCAGTCTAAATAACGTTTGGGTGTCTTCAGGGGGTGTCAGTGATATTATCGTAAAAAGAGGTGGGCACGTGATACTAAGCTATACTACAGGGGGTGTGGCTGAAATTTTCCCTAGATAGTTTAAGTATATGTTGGAGTTAATGTTACTTCCATATAAATCTGAACCATCTCATTATCCAGGTGGCTTCTAGTGAGAGTCAAAGTGGTCCATTGATATTGTTCATAAAAGACATAGAGAAGTTTATTGCAGGAAACCTGGACGCATATGCCAATTTTAAGAGTAAGCTGGAAAATCTGCCAGAGAATGTAGTTGTTATTGGCTCACATACTCAGATGGACAACCGTAAGGAGAAGGTACAACATGACACACTCCTGTTACTTAAGTTAGATTGTTTTCAAATAACTGTAGATTCTTTTTTCTGGAGAACACAATTCTGTTCAAGTGATATCTCATCTTCTCTCAGTGCTGACATCTGAATTCATTGTCCAGTCACATCCTGGTGGTCTTCTGTTTAGAAAGTTCGGAAGCAATCAAACAGCTCTGCTCAACTTTTCTTTTCAGGTACTGCAACAAATTAGCTTTTCTGAATTTAAAGTGATTGTATAGGTTAATTTTTTTTTTTTATGTACATGGCTTACTGCTGTTGCCTATGAAATTCTCTTACTTTTCTTCTTATACTAAAATTTTTTACTTAAATAGTAAACTTATGCACTTTTGTACATGTTATACCATTTAGATGATATTTGTCAGTAAACTACCAGTAACCATGCAAAATGGAAGGTGATTGTATGGGAAATTATCTATAAAATGATTCAACACTTAAAGGCATGCTTTAAAAAAGGAAAGAGGGGGAGGGGGAGGAGGAGGATTAATTGTGGTCTCCTTCCTGATAATTGCCAAATGTGCTTTGCTGATGATGTATTTAAAACTTAAAAGCAAAAAAGAAATGATACTTGGTTGAATATAGTTTTATTAATCATCTCATCGTGCCATGTACTAGTGAATTTGGTATTTTCCAGCTTCCTGGTACCTGAACTTTTATATGCTTGGGAGTTCACTTCCTGTGGGAAGAGAGGCCATGGCTCTATACGAATTAGCAGTTTTTGATCCCTCTGACCCAGTTCTTGATCCAATGTGGAGACAGGGTATGTTCGTTATACCCTTTATGACTCGTTTAGGAATAACCAATTAATGGGGGGGTTGGAGTATCACAGGAGGGACTATTACGAATCCGGGTATTTGGAGTTACGAAGGCGTGGCTGGGGCACATATTGGGATCTGGCTTGTGCTTCTTGGCAAGCTATCTGGCATTGGGTGTATTGGGATCTAGAAATATTCTGTGATGAGTGTACAAGAAAACCCTCTTTGGATTTGGAGCTTGCTGCTTTGCAACCTAAGCGGTATAGCTAACTAAGCTTACTCATCAAGGGCCGAACTGTTGCTAGTTCTCGAGCGTCAACCTTACACCAGGCGGCTAGGCAAGCTATCCTAAGTAACAGCACATTGCTAGTGTTTGGCTAGCTTGTATAGTAATGAGTGTGTGCCTCTTAACTCAATATTGGAATTTCCCTTTGGCTCGCGAATGCTAATGCGACTCGCTTGTTGCTCCACCTTACGCTCGAACGAGAGTGGTGAACGCAAGTGAACATATGCGCATAGTTCAAAATCTCGAGTCTCGAGGGTGTCTCGACCCTCTGAGAAACCGAGATTTCGGATCTCGGTTGAGATCTCGGTGAGACATTGTACAAAAGCCGTGAAGGCTTAAAATGTGTATTTCGACCCTAAAATGACCATCTTAAAGCTTGATACTTTGGGGGAATCCTATTTTAGCATATATAAACATATTTAAACCATAAAATTGTATAAATAATCACACATGGTGGTTGTTTGGGTTTACACCCATGTTTGGCAGTGTCAGCTTGAAATTCAAATGTAAACCTAGGGTAATATTGGCTATTCTACATAATGTAACACTACTAGAAGATCACAGAAGACCAAATGAGCCAGTAAAATGATATATTAGGAGAAGAATAAATATAATAACACTTAATTAGTTAATTGTCATAGTAAAAAAAACCTAAAGTAGTCAAGTAAACTATACAATCATAATTCATACATTAAGTCGAGACCAGTCAAGAATTAGTCGAAAAATGGTCGAGAACTGGTCGAAAATGTCGAGAAATGGTCGAAAATGTCGAGAAATGCTCGAGAACTAGTCGAGATGGTCGAGACACTGTATCGAGGCGAGATCTCGTCTCGAGCTCCTCGAGATCTTCGAGATCTCGCCGAGATTTAAAACACTGCATATGCGCACAAATCGGATTTTTTGAGGAACGTATCCAGAGAGAATCGGATTTGTTTAGACAATGTGTGGTTGGTAAGCAAGGATCGGTTTTTTAGCAAGGTACGGAATGTATCGTCAAATATTCAATATGATTCCACAAGATCTATTTTCGTTGAAGTAACGGATTCTAGCCAATTGAAAGGATCTTTTGATCAATCCAGAGCTGCAACACAGCCAACGACACTTATTCCAGAGGCTGTACAGTAGATGATTACTGAGACTTTCAAAGCTCTGAAGCTGGGGGAAACGGTACAAGGTCGATGTACGCAGGATAGGGTGCCCGCCCACTGAAATATGAATGAAACGGGCTCTATGGCAATTTTTATGTAGGCGGAACGCCCCAACTAAGTTGTCGATAGGGTTTCCCCTATCGCGCTGTCAAAACAGGCCTCAAAGGCTCTGAAAGAGATTTCACAAGGCTCTGAAAGAGTTTGATCAAAATTTAGGGCGGTCTACGATCAGCAGCAAGCAAGAAGGCGGTTGCACTACGAACAAGAAGCATACGAAGAAAGCCTTGATCTACAACCACCCTGTAGTTTTCTTCGCTTGCTTTCCTTCCTTCTGTTCAGTAAGACTTCCAATCGGCTAGTGCATTAAGGAGGTGCAAAATCAATAGGATCGATCCGGAGTAGGAACTATCGCGTCAGCTGGAGCGGCATTAGGCATTGGAAAGGTGCTTAGTTCCGAGAGCGATTGACGGCTTTCAAAGCGGGAGAGGGAAAGCAAGATGATCGACCGGCTACAGGAATTGCAGAGGCTCTCGAAGTTTCTGTGATCACTACGGTGATTGTGAAATTGGGATCTTGAGGGGGGCGCCTTAGAACTCTCTTCAAGTGGAAGGCAGGGGTGGGGATATCTACAAAATATGCTCTCTCTCCTATAATTTTTATATTGACTGCATTGGTGTTTTCACTCCCCACTCTCCACCATAACAAAATGTTTCCATCATATCTCAGGAGTAGTCAAACAAAGGAAGTACGACGGGTCCGAGTAGGAAAAAATGCAATAAGAAGGGGGACATACAACAATGGATCAATTCATTCAACAAGATCCGTTCGGATCGGACCAGGATGAATGGGATTGGTCTGACCTATCGCTCGGATGTAAGACTCCCGCCGTCGACAGATGTCCCATGCCACGTTTCGAACCGGGGCCACAACACCTGTTTATCCCGAATCCTCCGAATCAGATGTGGGGAAAGGAGAAGAAGGAGTCGGAGCTTATCAACCATAGGAATGCGCGATCGACTTTACTTTGCGAGCTACGAGGTCTCTTTTAGTGCACTTGACTTATCTTATTGCGTATACAATAATCACTGAGCATATGTTGCTAATGGGCAGGTCAATTCTGAGAATCGTATCAGAGACCGAACTGCAGTATCTTGCGAGGGGCGCCTCATATGAGTGGTTAAGACATGACAAGTACAAGTAGAGGGGAAGAATCGGGGAAGTCGGATGACTCGACCTTAGCCCTCGTCTAAAACCTAGCAAACAGACCGTTGTGAACCACAAAACGTTGCGGTAGAAAGCACAAGAGATGACAGAGAAGCATAAGGAAAGGAAGGAGATGTAGCTTACCCGAAGAAGTTGGAAAAGTGGAAGTACAAATAGTTGCTGCTGGTCAAGTGGAGGGGACTCCCATCCCAGATTGTGAAAGCACTCGGGAGAAAGAGGGGGCGAAAGGTCCCCATTCGGTAAATCTTCGTTCAAATGCTTTCTATATTTGAGCCGTGTCAATGTCCTTTCCTGAATCGGTGGGGAATTGCCTGGGAAGAGCCTGCATGCATATAGAATAGCTAACTCAGAAGGAGAAGAATGAGCAGATCCTCTCAATGCCATGCATCTAAAAAGGTATTATGCCTGCTTTTATGCCAAAGGCACGGGTCTGAAAGCTAGCTATCAACGGGATTAGTTGGTTAGGGACCTCTGGATAGACCTTTCCCTTTTCCCTTTTCCCTTTTTCGATAATCCTTGCCAGCCACTACCGCTTACAACGCCTTGCTATGTCCGAGTCATTTTGTCACCCTATTTTGTCACCCTATTTCGCTATTTTGATTTTGCTAGTCCTTGGGAATAGCGTAGCGATGGATAATTAAGAATCAGAATAGGTCCAGTCCAGGGGACAAATCAATAGGAAATGCTATTTGCTTCGAAAGAAAAAAATAACAAAAAACTTCTATGAAATGGTTTCACGGGATTCAGCCAATTGTCTCGATCGTGGGATATCATTGAGAAATAGGAATCAGTGTTATCAAACTTCATTTGCCTGCGATTATTTGTAGTATGGAATGAGTCAATCATCCACTTTGGTATATTATTGAACAAAAATGGTGATATTGTTCCTCCATTGATCATTTAGTAAACCACTCAAAAAAAAAAAAAAAAAAAAAGAAACCGAGTACATGCGTATACAATATCCAAATAAAGAGAATAGAATATATATGAATATATATAGAAGAAGAAGTGGAAAGCCTAACTTATTCTTTTTGATTCGACAACAAATACGAAAAAGAAGGATCAGCGAAAATTAAGATTAAAAAAAGCAGAATATTATGAGTGGTGGTCATTATAGGGGCTCCTTCTACTCCTAGAAAACGTCCGAAACAAGCTGAAAAGAAACCCCCGATCAGGGGCAAAACTACTTTAGTTAGTCGGGACATTTTTTTATTAGATTTTGTGTGACGCGGTGGGAAGGAAGCAGCCCTAGCCTCTGTCCGGCCGATCATTCCACTGGCATCCCCTCTTGGAGCTGGTCGAATATCTCGTGGAGACGAGCCACGTTTTTCCTCCCTCGTGGCAGTTCGGGGGTTATCGAGCGCCCGAGCCCCCCGTTCCAACCAAGGACCCTCTGGGTCGAGGGCTTGCATTCTCCGTAGAATTTTGGATGCTAACTAAGTAGATGCGGAAGCGAGGTGCGAAAGCAAGTGGGCAACAAGTGGATCGAGGCTAACGGTTTATTTGCTCGTTAGGCTTTCACAGGTTTTGTTGTTCATATGTCAAGGGCTGGTAAGGTTTTGCGCGTTGTATCGAATTAAACCACATGCTCCACCGCTTGTGCAGGCCCCCGTCAATTCCTTTGAGTTTCGGTCTTGCGACCGTACTCCCTAGGCGGAGTGTTTCACGCGTTAGCTGGGCCCCTGATCCGTGTAGACCAAGGGCAAACACTCCTCGTATTCATTCGTTCAGCACGACATTCTTTACTTCCTTACTTCCAGTCTTCCTCCATCCACTCCTTACAGCTATCATTCCTCACCTTCCTTCCTCCACTCATTGTTGCATTTCTAATCAGACCTATTTGATGAACTGGGCCATAGATCAAAGTGTTATGGTTCCTATGGAGCTACATTGCAACAAATCTTCTTTTTCTGCAGCATTGCTTCTATGATCTTAGGAGCACTGGCCGCCATGGCCCAAACGAAAGTCAAAAGACCTCTAGCTCATAGTTCGATTGGACATGTAGGTTATATTCGTACTGGTTTCTCATGTGGAACCCTAGAAGGAATTCAATTGCAGCAAAGCCGTTTCATGAGCGGGGGGGCTAAGCGAAGTTCTTTGAATCAAACAAACGTTGAATGAAATCGATTCTTTTTTAGATATCCGGATAGATGGATGGATGACTACTTAGCCCTTTCGGGCTTCAAGCTAACCATACACGCTCACGTTTTTTGGCTTCGCAAGAGTGCGCGGGGCGCATCCTCACGCAGGAACATCCACAACAGATCCCCCCCTCGCACAATCAGCTTACGCTCATTATGAGTTCCAGGGCTTTTGGGTATAACTCACTTTCGGCTTGCCTGCACTCCCGGTCTATTCGGCTCGGCGAACCTATTCTCTTCTGGTAAAAAAGGGCCTTCTGTCCTTTTTAAAAAGTTCCCCGTTGCAATAACATATCAGGTTGTGAGGTAACGCTAGCCAATCTATACGTGAAAACTGACGGATTATGGTTTCGTAGGTCATTCATCTTGCACAACCGGAAAAGCTTTCTGTTTATTTAACTTTGACTTACAAAAAAAATTCCCTCCTCGCTTTAGCTGAAGCTTTTATGGATGCTGTAATGGAGCCTCGGAACGTCTGGGAAGTTCATGACAACAAATATTGAGGGTCTATTCTAGATCTCCTTGGGAACATTTTCCAGGTAATTTAGGAATTTCTTTGGTAGGTTATAAGTTGAGCAAAACTTGTAGGTTTGGGCATGTACGTTGAGGGCCATTGGACGAACTGGTAAGGATTGATATGGTGTAGGTTAGATTGGTTAAACGAATAAGGAGTAGGCCAAAAATGTCATGAGAGAAAAATGGTTAGAAAGCGATGGATGCTTTTGGGCCAATGAAAATTTGCCTTCAAAACAGAATGAATGGGAAGACAGGATTCATATAGTCAATCCCATTTAATTGGATAAGGATTTATTGAGTTAAGTCGATGTAGACATTTTTATATTGATTATAAGTTTCATCAGTCGATAAACATATTTATATGTACAAGAGCCGCTCGGCAGGTTAGAAAATTCTGACACTTAATGGACCATTTTGAATTTTGTGCTATCCTTGTTGCACTTCTCTGATTGCTTTATAATGTCAAGGGCATGTAGTTTACTTTCATAAAGTACCACTTTTTCTTCTACAGGCTTCCTTTTGGTTGTTTGGTCATCTCTAACATTTTTATTTTCCTTATCTTTTGCTCAAAGTTGGCACACACACATAGACATACATATCTGCACATAAATGTTCACTCTTAATCCTAAATTCGTACAACTTCATAATTTATGGTATATTGGATTTTCAAGTTTTGACATGTCCCTATTGATGCAGATCCAAGGAATGGGATCTGCTGGTGGTTGGTTAAGGGAGAGAAAAAGAGAAGATGAGGGGAGAAAAGGGGCTGTTCAGGGACTGAACAGTATCCATGAAGGTGTGAACAGTAACTCGTGAATAGCGCTTTAGAAAAGAGAAGAGAGGAGAGAGGGAGAGAAATGAGAGAGTTCTCAGTATCAAATAACTAAATTAATCTATTCATCAAATTCATTCTTAGGCTGTTAGACTTTTATGATATTTATAAAACTGAGAAAAAAAAAAGTCTAATCAAATTTAAATTAACCTATTCATCAAATTCGTTCTTAGGCTGTTAGACCTTTATGATATTTATAAAACTGAGAAAACACAAAGTCTAAACAATTTAGAACTCCGCCTCTTCAACTAGCCAATAAGGGAGAGTCCTATTTTGACTAAATCAATTAAATTAGATAAGGAAATAATCTAAACTAAGAAGAAGGAAACTACAAATAAAGGATTTTGTAGTTGTAACAAACCTTGTTACAAACTTACGACTACATGTTGTAACAAGGTCTTTTCACCGTTAGATTTGCTCCAGTCCCCAAATGAAATACCAAAATTTTTCTTGCATGTTGAGGTTTCCATGATGGGCCAATGCACGTGCATTAAAGGGAATTGATTACAATTACATGTTGAAACAACTCTTGTTACATTCGGATGAACCCATAGATAAAATTGGAATTTATAATTCTTATCCCAGTCCACCTAGACAACTTTATCAATAATAAAATAAAGAAACAAATCTCCACAAGATAAGGTAATGATCCTAACTAACCAAACTCTTGAAGGAAGGAAAACATACTAGTAAACTGAATCTTAGCTAAACATTATCAACTCTAACTAACCCTATCACTAAAGCATGGGGTTTTATAAAATAATATATTTTTGGGAAATTATACGTACTACCCTTGGACTATGAACTATGGACTATGGACTATTTCCACCTACCCCTAGTAGTTTCTGACAATTACACGTACTACCCTTAATTTCAAAACCATGTAACAAAAGGTTCATTCCGTTAACGGTGTTAAGTCTGTTGGTGATGTCAGATTGTTCTAAAATTTTAAGGATGAAAAAACCATTTGCCTTTCTCTTTTTCTATTTCGCAGAGAAGAACAACCTTTGCCTTCAACAGTAGCTTCTCCCTCAACATCTTCTACTTTGATAGCATCTCCTTCCACAGCCACTCCGACGACAACAATGTTCGACCGAAGTGGACTTCCTCTGGCCAACATCAACTCCGGCGGCATTTTTCTTTATTCTTGCATGTTCAGATTGATCTGAAGATGAAAGACGAAACAGACAAGCTGAAGCAAATCGCGAAATTAATGGTCCGTCGCTGTGGGCCTCTCTCTCTGCACTTTGATAGCAGTTTTTGTCTGCTAGTATTCATTCAATTCATAACATCTTAAATAAATCAAAGTAAACAGAAGTGGAAGGGAAGCACTCAGCAATGGGGGGTGACTTTTGGGGTTAGAGAAGAGACGGGGAACCAGAGTTTTGTGGGTTGGTAGGAGCAGTGGGCGGCGGATGTTAGCGTTGATTACGGCGGCGTTTTTCTTTATTCTTCTCTGGAAGAAATGCCCAGGAAACGCAAAAATGCTGATTTACTGCTTAGTCTGCTACTCTTTTTTGTTACTGGACCTTTAGACTTTGAAATTTGAGTGGCCTTGAGAGTCTTGGCCATTTAAGCAATCCAAAACCCAGATAATTAAATTTCAAATTATGTGTTTCTTCATTAAAATTTCAGAGAGAGAGAGATCAGTAGAAGTAAATCTGAGCGACGGACGAGGGGAGGCAGTGATTGCGAGCTCTGCAGTTGGCCTTCGTCCGTCACCCTATTAACTTCTCCAATCACCTCTCACTCTCACCTCCCTGCTCTTGCAGTCCTGATTAGATTCTTCACTGTTTTCCTGTTTTTTAACTTCTTGATTTATCTTATTGTAACTTGTAAATCTTCCAAAATAAGAGTGGAAAATTCTGTTTTATACTAAAAAATATGCAAAACTCTGAAAATTTTTGAAACCTTGTAAACTGATTTGAGTACTCCTGCCATTTTTGTCCAACCAGACTTCAGGTATTGATCTTTCTTTCTTCATTATTTTTATTTCTGTTTTCTTTTCTGATTCTTAATTCTGTCGTCAGTTTCCACACAATCTATTAGTTTGTTTTCAAACTGTAAGGTCATCTATTGTAATGGGTTGAAGACAGGACTAAGATGACTAAGTTCAAAGCTGGTGGAACTTGTTAATGGGTTGAAAACAGCACTTATCGTCGCACATCGTTCATCTCCTCGCCTTCCGTTTTCCCTCTTTCATCAACTTCAAGATCTTTGCTGGACCAAATGAGGAAGAGAGATGAACGTTGGAATGAGACATTTGAAATAAGGTCCCAAATATAAGGGTTTGGGAAAGGTAAGGGAGGATAAATGAGTAATTTCAACCTTTATTGGTTGTAAACCCAACAAGGGCAAAGTTGTCTTTTAAAATTTAGACTTAATCGTTAACAGAATGGACCTTTTTGTTACGTGGTTTTGAAATTAGGGATAGCATGTAATTGTTAAAAACTACTTGGGGGTAGGTGGAAATAGTCCATAGTCCAGGGGTAGTATGTGTAATTTTCCTTATATTTTTTGTACAGCCTTTTAGATGCCCGCTTTTGGGCCTTATAATTAAGTCCATTACAAAGAATAAACCAATAAAATAAAAGCCCAACCCAACCTATACTAATTCTTGGCTCAAATCCTACATTACTTATAGGACCAAATAAATGTTCTACTGTATTCCATATGCCTGTTAAAAATGCGAATTATAGTATTCATTCTTATGGGAATGGAAACCAGAAAGGCAGAAGCAAGAGATACTTTTTCTTGAATTATGGACAAATGGAAGTTTATCTCCTAAAGAAGCACTTCACAAAGCTTCTCGGAATTTGCTTGATTTATTTATCCCCTTTCTACATGCACAAGAAGAGGGCATTCCGTTAGTGGACAATCAAAACAAATTTGCTTTACCTTTTTTCACCTTTCATGATAGACTGGCTCAACTAAGCAAAAACAATAACGAAATGGGCAAAAAGAGCAATGGCATGGAAACACATTTTTATTTACCAATTTGAAATGTCTCCGAGGTCTATATAATTGCTTCAAACGGTCCAATATACTTATATACATACATTATTGGACCTTTTGAATAAGAATGAAGATCTTATGGAAATGAAAGATCTTGGACTAAAAGATCTAAAAAGATAGTGAGCATTCTAGAAAAGGATTTCTGATTTATTGAAGAATAAGTTTTAAATCCCTTGGAATTAGTTTTTGATCTTTTTTTTTAATAAAGAAAGAAAAGAAGAAAGATTTTGAATCTTTAACACATATCTGTATATATGGAATAGATCCAGAATAAAATGGAATAGACGTATCTAGGGAGGGTTCACTTTCAAGCAACCATTCCCTAGATACATACGTCATGGTATTTTATTTTATGGTTGAATCAATTTGAAAAAGACCTAAAGTTGGAGATTTATCAATATGTATTGTTGCTCTAATACCCAACCAAAGAGCTACTGCGGTACCAATAAAAAAGATGGTTGTAGCTACTGGAAGATGAAATGGGTTTTGAAATTTATTAATATTCTCTAAAAAGGTACTATCAATAATACCGCAAGTATTGAAACCATTAAAAGAACACCTAGTAATTTATTGGGTAGTGTACGAAGTATTTGTAATACAAGATAGAAATATCATTTAGGTAATATTTCCAAAGGGGATTGCAATTTGCAAATGGATTTGGTGGTTCACCCATCATTGATGATTCTAGAACCATACGCTTACTTAACCGTGTATCTACGTATTAGGATTACCTAACTATGTACTAAGATTACTTAATTATGTATTTGCGTATTAGGATTACCTAACCGCCAACTTCATAACTTATGATATATTTGGCCTTCTAGGTGTGAAGTATGACGGAATTATCTCCTTCTCATCCAAGTAAAACTATACTCCTGAACTACGTATTAGGAGTACCTAACTACGTTCAACTTCATAATTTATGATATATTTGATTTTCAAGTTATAGGTCCCTATATTACCAAGTAAATCCTCTACTAAATACTACCATACTGTACTCTGTTTCCTTTTAATTGTTAAGTATGCTAGACTTTTTCCTATGTACTAGGGTCTAGGATTAACTCACTGTGTAATGTGTACTAGGATTACTTTACTATGTATTGTATCATATTTTATGATATAATTGGCCTTCTAGTTATGATAAATTGCTATAATTCTAAAATATCATCTCATGTTTCCTTCTTATTGGCAAGTCTGTTGGAGTTTTTCCATTTTCATTAAAACCAGGGAAAATTTCACCCACCCCTTCCCATGTACTTTGCTTTTAAGTTACTCAACCCTCAACTTCGCAATTAATTTCACGTGCACCTAACTGCGTAAAATTAACTGCGTATTAGGATTACTTAACTGCGTACAACTTAATAATTTATGATATATTTGATTTTCAAGTTTCGATCTCTCTATAATACCAAATAAATTCCTTATCATCCCATTTTTTCTTCTAATTGTCTACTATGAACTATCCCAGTTTTGTCTAAATATACTATATTCCCTAATTACATATGAGGATTACCTAATTGCGTACAACTTCATGATTTATGATGTATTTAATTTTCAACTTTTGATATGTCCTTATAATGCAAAGTAAATATTCTACTATTATCCCATTTTTCCTTTTATGTCAAATATGTTGGAATTATCCCCATTTGTTTCGAATAAAGCAATGCTCCATAACTTTCTATTAGGAGTACCTAACTACGTACAACTTCATTATTTTTTATATATATTTGATTTTCAAGTTTTCATAGGTCCCTATAATACCAAGTAAATGCTCTAGTACCATAAAATATTTCCTTCTAATTATCAAATATGCCAGAGTTTTTCCATTTTCATTCAAATAAAACTATACTCCCTAACTGCGTATTAGGATTACCTAATTATGTACTAAGATTGTTTAACTGTGTATTGGATCGAATTAGTTAAGGAGGAAAGAGAAAATAGTGGATGTGAGAGGGTATAGGAAACTCCACATGGTCGGCGTGAGGATCATAGTTGTCAAGGCGCTAAGGCGACCCAAGGTATTGGAGGGACACCCGGGCACCTAGCTGTACCCAAGGCGCATCCAAGGCGTTCTCAAGGCATTGTGAGGGTACATCTTCATTAAGAAGATTTATACAAAAGGGATTGGGTTCGGCTGTCAATTTAATTGTATTTAATATATTTGCATGATTCCATGTATTATGGTTTATATATGTATTTTATACATTATTTTATTCATTCAATACAAATGCTATAAATGACATATATTAAAAAAAAGTAAATAAATAAATCAAGGCGTGATACAATAAGGCGACCAACTGCCTAGGGTTTGAAGAACTGCCTGTATGCCTTGACACTATGGGGAGGATCTTCCCTCTCGTTGTAGGTACCCATAAAGTCATGTTTTATGAGCACCATTTTATTGAAGATAACGAAGAGAGCTTAGCTTGGTAGCAACTCATCTTTGATCTTTAGGTTTCGATAGGTCCCTATAATACCAAGTAATAGGGCACTAGGGCATTAACTTACGTACTAATTGTCAAGTCTGTCAGAGTTATCCCATTCTCATCCAAATAAAACTACACTCCCTACTTGCGTATTAGGATTGCCTAAATACTATTTACTAGGATTACTTCCATGTCACCATGTAGTGCTGCATACGTTTGTCATTTCTTTTTCAAAATTTTCTTATTCTTATAATTTTAGGTATAATAAAAGAGGAAATACATTGACATGAACCTCAATAGCGTAAAGTTGTCGGACAAGAAAATTCCTCTTGTTCTTCATTGGGTTCACTTTGCACTGTCATAGTTGTTACAAAATTTAGAATTAGTAAAATAGAGAGAGAGAGAGAGAGAGAGAGAGAGAGAGAGAGAGAGAGAGATTGTTTTTAGCCTCTCCTCCTAGCCACTATTTATAGATGTTAAAAAGACTAACAAGACCGATCTAGGACTCTACAAGTCAGAGTCCTAGTTACAAACTAAATAAAAGAAGGATAAGAGATAAGTAGAAAAGGAGATAAGCATGCTACATGATGGGCTCTTAAACTGATCGGTAATGGGCTTGGTTAAACAGGCCCATTCCTTTACAATAATATTAGTTGACAATAATAATGAACTGCATGTGTCATGCTGGTTTCCTTTCGGTTGTTTGGTCATCTCCAACATTTTTTTATCTTCCTTCTCTCTTGCACAAAGATGGGCACACGTTCATTGTAAATCATAGCCACATACAAATCTGCACATAAATGTTCACTCTTAACCCTGATGATCTATATGCACCTTATGGTTTGTGTTGTGTAGCTTATGATTCCATTTATATTCAAATCAATCTTGCAGACTTCCATGCCACCATGTATTGCTGCATTAGTTTGTCTTTTCTTTCTCAAGATTTTCTTTTTCTTATAATTTTGGGTATAGCAAGAGGAAATGCATTGACAAGAACCTCAATAGCTAAAACTTGTCGGACAAGAATTCTTCTCCTTGTTCTTTACCATTGGAATCACTTTGCGCAGTCATAATAATGAACTGCATGCTGGTTTCTTGGTTCTCAATCCATGAGTTTGTAAAATAGATGCTTGAAATGATGCAGGATAACTTTGGTAGGCTACATACGAGAAGCAAAGACATTCTAAAGGCGATGAAGCTACTCACTCAACTTTTCCCGAACAAAGTGACCATTCAGCTGCCACAAGTATTAGATAAATCTCTAGTTTATAGTTGTGATATTTTCTTGTCCTCATTTTTGTTGTAGTGACATGACAATCTGGTAACTGTGGCAGGATGAAACCTTACTCTTGGATTGGAAACAGAAATTGGACCATGATGTTGAAATTCTGAAAGCGCAGTCAAATATTGTTAGCATTCGCTTAGTGAGTGGTCCCAACAGCTCTGGGAGTTAGTTATTGTTGATCTTCTATGCTGTTCTCTGTGTTTATTCTGTTGTGTGGATATTGTTTTTCTTTGTAAAATTTGTGTGGTTCTTGAGGAAACTTTTGTATTATGAAGTTTGAGGCGCAATGTTTGTTCAAAAAACTAATTTTAAATCAGAAAAAGTAGCTTTGTATGTGCACATGAACATGCATGTGTGTCTGCAGCAAATGCATTGATTTTTACTGACTTTTTCTATCTTCATTGAGAAAACCAGTTTCTTTTCATAAAATCATTTGAAAAGGTAGCAACTTGGCATCAAAAGATTTAAGATTAGTAGAACAAAAACGAAGTATATGGTGAGAAACTTTAGTAACAATAAAACCAAACATGAGGTGGTAAAAATTGATAATAGGGAGTTATCGCAAAGCCTGGTTTTAAGTATTGATACAATGGGCGTATCGATATCGATAACGGTCGATACAATACCCCTGCGTTATGTCTCCCCCTTTTTTAAAGCAGTTGTGTATCGATGAGTATCAAGCGTATCAGATAGACATCGATACGGGTCGATACGGCTTAAATTAAGATTCGGGTTGAAAAATTCTCATGTGAAAAGTTTATTTAAAATTAAAAACGTATCGTCTTGTATCGGTTACTGGTCGATGCGGCCTTCCAAAAGGGCTTTTGTCTTCATTTTCTGTTATGACTTTTGCGAACTAGCAGAATGAGCTCATTTTTCTTTTGGATTTTAACCAAAATATGTTAACCAATGAGTCAATCACTTTCCAAACTTTAGGGCTTTCATTAATCATCAAAAAACGACTTAGGATCAAGCATCTAAGTGTTGTTTCAATTGAAGATTAAAGTTTAATCGATATTTGAAGCATACTTCGGCGGTAAGCCGTTAAAACCTGCAACTCTTCCCTTTTTGGTTAAAAATCGCTTGCAACTTTGATTTTAATGCATTGATTAATTGGTTATTCAGTTGTAACTTGATTCCATGCATTGGTTACGAATTTTTTTCTCAAATCAGAGAGTAGATCTGTGATCTTTGTGAAAAACAGAAAAAAAAATCGATTTTTTTTTCTTTCCAAAACCTTACCCAAAAGAGCTTATACGTTAATACACGGTTTTACTATGAGTAGGAAACACACTTTCATCTGTATATGGACTGGGATCAGTATTGCACACATGTCAAAAATATCTAAAAAATGGCGTCCCAGTACACGTGGCTCTAGCTATTGCAGGGTCTGGGGAAGGGCCAAATGTATGCAAACTTACCCCCGCAATGCAGAGGCTGTTTCCGTATTTCGAACTCATGACCACCAAGTTGCAATATGACAACCTTACTATTACACCAAGTCTCACCCTCTATATGTCAAAAATATCTACAATATCTTATTGGTTGCACCTCTTCCTGACACTTATAACTCTGAGTTTGAACCAGTCCATAGCTCGACATGGTATAAGACTATTAGTATGAATGTAAGAAACTTTTTCTTCTTAATATTGCTTATTTTAGTGTTTTTATGCTTTAAAATTGTGTTTTGCATGTTCCCTAATCATACTCGTGTATATCTTGCCATGTATCCTAGCGTATCCAAGCGTCCATTGTATCCACAATATGATACGATACGATACAATATGCTACATCTCTTAAAATCGCCCGACCGATACACTACCGATACATGATACTTAAAACCTTGCCATAAAGTGAAAATTTTAGATACCTAGGTTCGATTACAAAATAAAGAATGAAAAATACAGGATGATGTTGCGCAAATAATTTATAGAGTGGATGAAGTGTTGGGGGGGGGGGGTGCATCAAGAGTATTGTGTGATTGTTGTATTCCTTTAAGATGCAAACGAAATTTTTAAAGGACATTTATACGACCGACAATAATGAATGGAGCTGGATGTTGGGCAGTGAAGAAAGAATATATAAACAAACTTAATGTGGCTGAAACGAGGATGCTGAGATGGATGAGTGGTAAAACTAGAAAAGATAAAATAAAGAATAAGCAAATTAGAGCTAATTTATGAATAGCTTCGGTAAATGATAAGTTGCGAGAAAGTCATTTGAGGTGGCATGAACATGTATAAAAGGGGCCTGTGAATATTTCATGATAGAGGGGTGACTTGTTTCTGATTAAAGAAACTAAAGGAGCCATGGATAAGCCTAAAATGACTCTAGAAGAAGTGTAAGGAATGGCATATAGATTATAGGCTAGTATCAAGGATGACTTTAAATAGAAATGATTAGAGAAAAAGGATCCTTGTAGCCGACCCTATATAGTTGGGATAAGGCTGAGTTGAGTTGAGTTGAGTTGAATAAAAATGGAGAATAAAGTAAAAAAGTTACAAAGAATTCATCAGAGTACTACATTGTGGGGTCATGGCATTTAAAAACTTTTGCTATATTTAAAGAAAACAATTGTTACTTGCATAAGAAGATAAACATCTGCTTTGAGTCTGACGGTTCATACCTTGGGCTACAATGCAATTGATGAGTAAGAAATGAAATTGTAATGGATATGGCCATATTTCTTGGAAACTACTTCACTTTGGTGTCATGGAATTCCAAAATCTCCTTATCTGGTCTTGAGGATATTTTATTAGGTTACTTTCTATTTGGGTTGTTTAGGATCTATTATAAGCTTGACGAATTCAATGATTTTGAATTGATGTTCATGAGAGATCAAACCAAGGGTGGATTGGCCATTTACACACTGTTACCCAAATTCTTACCCTAAATTCCCGATAGACAAGCTTAATTCATTCCTTAACTCAAAATTCCCCTATTCGCAACTCTCTATCCGTTCGCGTGAGTCTGTGTGTATGCATGCGTGCACACACATGTAGAGATTAATTGAACTAGTTCATGTACTTGTTAATCCCTACTATAATTTCTAAAACCCAAAACAGACCCCTAGGCAAGCATTATGTTGTCTTGTTGATGCATCCCGTAGACCCGTGGTGGGAGGGGTTTAGTCCCACATTGGCCAGGTAGTATGCGGATGCTTGGCTTATGACCCTTGGGTAGGGTCTCTCCACCATGAAGCACAGGGTTGTACGATGTCAAATGGCATCAGAGCCGGTAGTCTATGCACCGGCCATGTGGGGGACCCATGGCTCAAAGCTGGGGGAGTTGATGCAGCCCGTAGGCCCGTGATGGGAAGGGTTGCCCTCTATGGCCAGGAATGGGAGGGGTTTAGTTCTACATTTGTCGGTTAGTGTGCGGATGGAGCTTAATTCATTTCTTAACTCAAAATTCCCTTATTCGCAACTCTCTAGTGTGTGTATGTATGCGTACACACACATGTAGAGATTAATTGAACTAGTTCAGGTACTTGTTAATCCCTACAATAATTTCTAAAACCTAAAACAGACCCCTAGGCAAGCATACTGTTGTCTTGTTGATGCAGCCCGTAGACCCATGATAGGAGGGGTTTAGTTCCACATTGGTCCGATAGTATGCGGATGCTTGGCTCAAGCTTGGGTTGTATGCCGTCAAATGATATCAAAGCGGGTAGTATATGCACTGGCCATGTGGGGGACCATGGCTCAAAGCTGGGGGAGTTGATGCAACCGTAGGGCCGTGATGAGAAGGGTTGCCCTCTATGGCCAGGAATAGTAGGGGTTTAGTTCCATATTGGTCGATTAGTGTGCAGATGCTTGGCTTATGACCCTGGGTAGGGCCTCTCCACTCTGAAGCTCTGGATTTTGGGTTAGACTCCATCATTTATGCTTCATTGCGTATTCTTTGTTCTTCCCTCTCTCTCTCTGTTTATGTGGACACTAGCATACACTCTGGTGATTTGTATCTAACTTCTTTTCACTTAACTTTTTTTAAATAAATAATTTAATTCTTGATGAAGTAACTTTAATGTTTTTCTGATACTTTCAGTAAAGCAAACACAGATTTCAGTAAAGCATATTCAGTTTCTATATACACAGATGTTGACTAAGCAATAACTTTGAGTTGGTAATTTTGAATTGTAATTGCTATCTATTGGTCGTGATCCATATCTTTTATTTTCTTTTTATATTTTAATTGTGTAGCTATCTGTTTGTTGCATTTCATGACAACATGGCATCTTTTTACATTAAAATGGGAGTCTGTCATTGCCATATGGAGAACAATTGCAAGATTGACTGCTATTTTGAATTATCCCCTACAAAAAATTTGAAAAAGAAAAAGGAAAGACTGCCTTGGCGAGATCTCAGCAATCTGCCTCTTTATTGCAGCTTGCATTGCCTCTGATTTATCCTTAATCCTTTCTACACCCATTACATTGGTCTTTGTGGTTATCTTGGGTATTTAAACAATGTAAACCACTTCACTTGGTGTTTTCAGGTTCTAAACCAAAATGGATTGGAGTGCCCTGACCTTGAAACAATTTGCATAAAAGATCGGGCCCTCACAAGTGAAAGTCTGTACCATATTCTACTTCAATATGAATCTTCTACTTAAGAACTAACGAACCGGTCTTGATTTCTACTTTGCCGTCTGATTTTACAGATGTGGAGAAGATAGTCGGTTGGGCATTAAGTCATCACCTCATGCATAGCACTGAAGCTCTGACCAAAGATTCTAAACTTCTAATTTCCAGTGAAAGGTAATGGTACTATAACCCCTTAATCTTGAACGAGTTTTTTTCATTGACAATAGAGAAGTTGTATCTGCTTAGCTGAAGGAAAGTTTCGTGAACTCTTGTCTGCTTGCTTATTAATACTGCTCTATATACTGCAGCATTCGGTATGGGCTCAACATTCTCCAGGGTATACTAAATGAGTCTAAGAGTTTGAAGAAATCGTTCAAGGTAGGCTGAAATTTTTTGAACAATATCTTGGAGGAAGTACTGATTCTTATAACCTCCAGTTCTTTCTCAACCTTATTCATCTTTCTGCACATGGTGCTTGCATTATAACTGTTAAATGATGGAATGACTTATCTGTAATAGACAGAGGTCCTCTTATTTATAATGTGAGAATGAATACAAAGAAAGAAAGAGGTAGTACAGGTAGTACAATACAGGTAGTACAATGAAGGTAGTACAATGAAGGTAGTACAATTGTAAAATATAGGTAATACAATGAATCTAGACCAGAAATGAAATACGTAATATTCTCAACACTCCCCCTCAAGTTGAGGCATATATATCATGCATGCCCAACTTGGACAATATCATATGGAAGGATTTCCCTGGTAGACCTTTGGTGAAGATGTCTGCTAGTTGGTCCTCTGATCTGACAAATGGAATCTCGATTTGTCCACTGTCCAGTTTCTCTTTGATGAAGTGACAGTCTACCTCAACATGTTTTGTCCTATCATGCTGAACGCCTGAACCGGATCATTAGCAATGCTAATGGCTGCTTGATTATCACAGAATAATTTCATGGATTGGTTACACATAACCTTCAAATCTTTGAGTAGTCGTTGTAACCATAGTAGTTCGCATATTCCATGCTCTATTGCTCTGTATTCTGCTTCTGCATTGGATCGGGCAACCACATTTTGCTTCTTGTTGCTCTAGGTTACCAGATTGCCACCCAAGAATGTGCAATAACCAGAGATAGACTTACGATTAGGACTTTCTGCCCAATCTGCATCAGTATAAGCCTCCACCTGGATTTGTTTATTTGGTGAATCTGAAATGGCATATGCTTCCATTTTCAGAGGGTCATTAGGAGATAACATGATTCTTCTTCCAGGGGCTGACTTTAGGTAGTGCAGTATCCGATAAACAGCCTCCATATGTAGAGTATGGGTCATGCATAAACTGGCTTACCAAACTAACTGCGAATGCAATATCTGCCCGTGTGTGGACAAGATATATGAGTCTGCCAACAAGTCTCTGATATCTTCCTTTGTCTTCTGGTGTGCCTTCTTTTGCCCTTAGCTTGGTATTGGGATCGAGAGGAGTATCACAAGATCGAGCCCCAAGTAACCCTGTTTCTGAGAGAAGATCAAGAACATACTTTCTTTGAGACAGATAGATGTTTTTTGCAGATCTGGCAACTTCAATCCCAAGAAAGTACCTAAGTTTGCCAAGGTCTTTGTTCTCAAACTCCTTCCCTAGAAATGCCTTTAGTTTTGTGATTTCATCATTGTTATTGTCAGCAGTGATGATATCATCTACATATACAAGTAAGACAGTAAAAGTGTTAGGGGAATGTTTTATAAATAAAGTATAGTACAGCATTGCTTTGAACATAGCCAAATGCTACCATAGCTTTATTAAATCTTCCAAAACATACTCTAGGGGATTGTTTTATACCATAAAGAGATCGCTTCAACTTGCAGACTTTTCCTTAGCTTTTATCATCTGTGAAACCCGGTGGGCAGTCCATATAGACATCTTCAGTAAGTTCTCCATGAAGGAATGCATTTTTTACATCTAACTGTTGCAAGTCCCAGTTGTGATGTACAGTATAGGACAGTAAAACCCTGATGGTAGTCATTTTGACCACTGGAGCGAAGGTTTCTTGGTAGTCAATCCCATATGTTTGAGTAAATCCCCGTGCAACCAATCTAGCCTTGTACCGATCAATAGTCCCATCTGGTTTCTGTTTCATTGTAAAGATCCACTTGCATCCTACTGACCTTGATCCTACAGGAAGTGGAACAAGATCCCATGCACCAGTTTTCTTCGGAGCCCTCATTTCTTCCACTATTGCAGCTTTCCACCTTTCATCCATAATTGCATCCTGTCATTTTTGAGGAACAGACACAGAAGAGAACAAAGACACAAAAACACGGAAAGAAAGGGAAAGGGAGTCATAGGAAACATAATTGGAAATAGGATGTAGGGTGCAGGCCCTAGTTCCTTTTCGAAGTGCAATTGGAAGATCAAGATCAGAAGAAGGAGTAAGTTCCTTACCAGAAGAAGGCTCAGTAGACTCAGTTTCTGGATCCAGGGCTAGTGAAGGGACATGTGCAGGAGTGGTAGTGGCCTTTCTTTGCTTGTCTTTGGCACGGCTATAAACTTGCAGAGGTGGCTTGGTGGTTGGATGCTTGGATAGTGCAGCTGTATCGAGCACTTGTTCTTGGACTATTTCTGGTACATTAGGTATATATAGTATAAGTACATTAGGGATATCAGTTGCATCTTCAACTGTCTGTGTCTCCCCCTGAAGAGGAGCCTGATAATAGGAGAGATGCTCATGAAAAATGACATCTCTACTAACAAGGACCTGACGAGAAGGAGGATGATAACACTTGTATCCTTTCTGTGTTGCAGAATACCCTAAAAATATGCACTTTAATCCACGTGGATCAAGCTTGCTAGGGGAACGATGGTTACGAGCATAATAAAGACAACCAAAGACTCTAGGAGGAAGAACAAAATTAGAATTTCCAAGTAAGATGTCCAAGGGAGCCTTGTTGTCTAAAACTCAAGAAGGAAGGCGGTTGATCAAGGATGCTGCAGTGAGGACAGCATCACTCCGGTATTGAACGGGAACATGTCTCTCAAACAATAGTGCTCTAGCTGTTTCGAGTAAGTGGTGGTTCTTTCTTTCAGTGACTCCATTCTGAGCAGGAGTATCCACACAACTTGTCTGATGAATCATCCCGTTATCAGCCGTGTATTGCTGAAAAAATCCTTCAAGATATTCCTTACCATTGTCACTACGGAGCATCTTGAACTGAGTTTGAAACTGCGCCTTGATCATATTGTGGAAATGGCGGAAGCATGCAAATACCTCATTTTTTTGACGCATCAGATAGACCCATGTAGTACGAGTGTGACAATCAGTAAAGGTTACAAACCACCTATGACCAGAAATAGAGGTAGTCCGTGTTGGACCCCAAACATCAGAATGGACTAAATCAAAGATACAAGGACTTCTTGAAACAGAAGGTAAATAAGAAATACGAGCCTGTTTGGCCAAAACTCAAGCCTCACATAATAACTCGTCTTTATTACATTGCTTAAATAATTTTGGAAAAAAATGAGATAGAACAGCAGAAGAGGGATGCCCAAGACGGCGGTGCCACTGCTGAAGGGTACTGACTGCGGAATGGGAGGAAGGTGCTGAACGACCATTGTCAAGCAAGTACAAGCCACTATGCACACTACCATGTCCAATCGTCTTCTTGTTCTCCTGATCCTGAATCACACAATAGGTAGGAAAAAATGTTACTTTACAATTTAGAAACTTTGTAAGACTACTAATGGAGAGTAAATTTGTGGATAAATTAGGAACATATAGAACGGAATTCAAATCAAGGGAGGAAGAACAGTGGATGGATCCAATTCCAGATATAGGAGAGAGGGATCCATCAGCGACCTTCACAGTATTATGTCCAGAAGAAGGAAAGTATAAATAAAAGGACTCAGACGAACCAGTCATGTGGTCATTGACTCCAGTATCTATAATCCAAGGGCTAGAGACAGAGAAAGTACAATGACCATCATGGAAAATACCTGACTGAACAAAAAAAGAACCTGGATTGGTAGATGCAGATGTGGATGATTGATTTGTAGTCGCAAGAGGTAGTCGAAGGAGATGCCGAAGAGTCTGAAGTTCTTATGCAGAGAGTTGTGGCAGAGGACCAGTAGGAGGACTTGCTTTAGTTTAATGTGCCTGAGGTGCGTGGGAGGACTTTTCCTTGTGCATACCTTTTTCCCGGCGTTTTGCTTCAAAATCTGTCGGTTTACCATGAAGTTTCCAGCATGTGTCTTTGGTGTGCCAAAGCTTGCTACAATACTTACATTTGATAGCATCACGGGAAACTGGAAGATTCTTGTATGTCTGAGTATTTGTCTGGAGAGCAGACCTATCCGGAACAGAAGGGGACAACATTGTTATTTGTCGTTGGTCCTCTAACTGAACCATAGAATAAGCCTGTTCGAGGGTGAGGAAAGGGTCCCTACTGAGAATCTGTGAGCGAATAGGATCAAGCTTCACATTTAGTCCTACCAGAAAAGTATAAACCCTGTATTTCTCTTCCCTTTTGTGAAATAGGGTAGCATCTTCTTCACATTTAGTATGAATAGAATCATAAAAATCAATTGTTTGCCAATAGCTCCTCAACTTAGTATAATATTGGGATACAGTCAATTCTTTTTGGATTGTTTCATGAAAAATTTTTTGAATGGCATAAATTAAAGCAGCATTCCCAACTTGGAATAGGTGTCCTTAGCAGACTTCCAAATTTGTGCAGCAGTATCCAATAACAAATAGCCCTCGGCTATAATGGGTTGCATGGAATTGAGAAAATATTGCAGTACCAATGAATTTTCAGCATGCCATTTCTCCAAAACAATGTCCTTGGTCAGAGGTTTTTCCTTGGTGCCGGTGAGATATCCCAATAATCTCCAAGCTGTAATTGAGAGTTGGGTGGCCCGAGACCACATTAGGTAATTACCACCATCAAGTTTAGTGGTATTAGTGTGAATAGTGAGATTGTCCATTTTAAAACTCTCTATCCCAGAAGAGGTTACTTCAGATGTTATCCTTGAGTTGTGTATTCAAGAACAAACACCCAAAAACAATATGAACAGCCTCCCTGTTTGGTTATAGCACAATATATGGAGATCAAAGTAGAAATATCACTTGTCAAATATCCGAACTTGTCCCATGTGCAACATAATATATGGAAATCAATTCTGGTTTGCACCCACTTTTTTGTTTTGGGGTAAACTCAGAAACTCATAGATATCCGACCAGACTGAACCATATTATTAATATCCAGACTGATAAAAAAAAATTGATTTCCATTAAAGAGAATAAAAAAATGATCCATAATGAGGGATAAAAAGAAGGGCAATACCTATATCATTGTATGATTCCCTCTTTGGTTGCTGCCCCTAGTGGGGAGAGAAAAAAAAACAAAAGAAAAAGAAAAGAAAAGAAGGAAAGTCGGTGGTCGGCGGTGGTAGGTTGGCGGCGGTGGTGGTGAGGCGGCAGAGGGATCTGGCGGTAGAGCTAACTTGGCTCTGATACCATGTTGAATGATGGAATGACTTGTCTGTAATAGATAGAGGTCATCTTATTTATAATGTGAGAATGAATACAAAGAAAGAAAGAGGTAGTACAGGTAGTACAATACAAGTAGTACAATGAGGGTAGTACAGGTAATACAATTGTACAATACAGGTAGTATAATGAATCTAGACAAAAAATGAAATATGTAATATTCTCAACAATAACTTTTTTTTTTCCAAGAAACTATGGTTTAATATTAACGTCGGGTTTGGACCTTGAGGTTTTTCAGGATGTTGTCACTGAGAATGAATTTGAAAAAAGACTTCTTGTCGATGTTATCCCAGCAAATGATATTGGAGTCAGTTTCTATGATATTGGAGCATTGGAGAATGTAAAGGACACATTGCAGGAATTGGTTATGCTTCCTTTGCAAAGGCCAGAATTGTTTTCCAAAGGACAACTAACAAAGGTGCAACTGCGAGTGCCCTTTCTCATTTTATTTTCTGATTTGTCAGAATGTAATACTTATACAGCATCAGTTGAATTAGTCTTATATGTTTTATGACTGAATCATGGAGCTATTTCCAGCCTTGCAAGGGAATACTGCTGTTTGGACCTCCTGGTACAGGGAAAACAATGCTTGCAAAAGCTGTTGCAACAGAGGCAGGTGCGAACTTTATCAACATATCAATGTCAAGTATAACTTCAAAGGTATGACTACAAATCTGGTTACTTTTGTCACCCTCTCCCTACTCCTGACACCCCTCTTAGTTGGGGCATGTAAGTCTTCTCCTTTGATCTGATGATGAAAACTCATGTTGCTTGCAGTGGTTTGGTGAAGGAGAAAAGTATGTGAAAGCAGTGTTCTCACTAGCCAGTAAAATTGCCCCTAGTGTTATTTTTATTGATGAGGTTAGTTGAGTGCAGTAATGGATTCATTTTCTTCTACTGGTAGATGACAATCGAGGTCAACTAATGAATGTGTGATTTCATGTTTATTTTGTGGCAAAATGCATAGTTTACCTGTTTCTAATATGCGGCCGTCATCCTCCATGGTTCTTTTCCCAATTTTTCCTTTTCACAGGTTGATAGCATGTTAGGAAGACGTGAAAATCCAGGAGAGCATGAAGCTATGCGGAAAATGAAAAATGAGTTCATGGTAAATTGGGATGGCTTACGTACAAAGGACACAGAACGTGTCTTGGTACTTGCTGCAACTAATAGGCCTTTTGACCTTGATGAGGCCGTTATAAGGAGGCTCCCTCGCAGGTAAACTTGTGAAGGTTGAAGGCTGCTTTGATAAGTGTCCTCATTAATATTTCATTTTATTTGTTTTCTGTGAGTAATTAACTAAGTCCTTCTGTAGGTTAATGGTAAACTTGCCTGATGCCCCCAATAGAGAAAAAATTCTGAGAGTTATATTAACAAAAGAAGAAATGGCACCCGATGTTGACTTGGCAGCAATTGCAAATATGACTGATGGATATTCTGGAAGTGACCTAAAGGTTCCTGATTCTCATTTTCTTGCAGTCAATGGAATCCCTAAAAAAGTCGAAGTATTTTTTATGTATTGGATTACTCTAATCAATCTCTTTTGGTTTCAGAACTTATGCGTAATGGCAGCACACTGTTCCATCAGGGAAATTCTGGAGAAAGAAAAGAAGGTTTGTCTCATGTTTTCACTATCTACCACAGTCGTTCATGATTTAAGCCTACTAATTGGATATGTTTCCCTGGTATTGCTAGTGACAATAGTTAGTAAAAACAAATAGGGGAAAAAAAAGGTTGTATGAATACGTATCGGTACTAAACTGACCTGGACTTCAATTATAATATTAAAAAAACAGCATAAAAAATTAAAAAACGTCAAAAAAGATATGGAAAAATGTGTTCGATACAGTTTTTGTTTATTAATTTGGGATCAAAATATGAGGATATATTCTCTATAAAATTTAGCCTTTAGCCATTAAATTTGTTTTGCTTAATTTTTTTATTTATTTTTTATAATTTGTTTTATTTAAGTTAAAGTAAAACAGTTAATTAAATTAAGAATATATAAATTACAAACATAGGAATTCTCTTCAATTATGAATTCTGCCACTGTTCGCAAAATTGAAGAAAATAATCTGCAACATTATTCTAGTTAGAAAACGTGATACAAACAGGAGGCTGTTAGGCATATCTACGCATAAGACAGCCAAAATGGAGAGATTGGGGAAATAAACAAAGTAAATTGAGATTTGAGAATCTAAACTGTTGTCCCTTTAGAATGCACCATTATCCAAGAATTACCTATTTTGCTTCATGAGGAGTTAAAGGCATCTTCACGATCACTGAAACCTGATAGATAGATAGAAAGAAGAGAGAGAGAGAGAGAGAGAGAGAGAGAGAGAGAGAGAGAGAGAGGGTGATAATGACTGACTGCAGAGAGCATGTGTTAGCAAGGGAATGAGACAGAAAGGAGAAAGTGACAAGGGGTGGAAGACTGAGATTGTGGGAAACCCCGAGAGGGAGACCGGAGAGAGATCAAGAACAGATAGAGAGGGAGAGAAAGTTGCACGTGATCGTGCATGCGTGAGAGAGAGAGAGAGAGAGAGAGAGAGAGAATGTACCTAGCAAGTTGGGAGTGGGGATCGAAGCTTTGTTGGCGCTTGGGCTGCACCATGACCAGTACTCTGGGTGCCTTAAAGTTAGCCCAGGCCTGGCCCGACCCTGGCAAGGTCAGATAAATCTTCAACCTAGCCCTACCCTGTTAGGATTCAGCCTAACCCAGCCCAGCCTTGTTTGACCCTGACTAAGCCGGCCCGGCCGGGTTGACCCTGATTGACCCTGACTCAAACTCCTGACCAGTTTTAATTCGATATAATGCAATAGTTGAGTGAGAGGAAGAACAAAGACACTCTATTGAGAGATTGAAATCCAAAGAATAAGAACAAATATATAGCCAAAAATTCGATTGGAAATACCCAAAATCCACAATTCATACTATCAGAATGAATTAAATCAATGAATGATCCATAGTTAATGAATTAAATCAATGAAGGATCCATAGTTCATACTAATCAGAATGAATTGAATCAATGAAGGAATGAAGAGAGAGGAGCATTTTTGAAAGAGAAAAACAACTTACAAGGAGACTGAAGCCGGTAATGCCGGTGAGGGAAGTAGCGATGGCGGTGCTGGAGAGGGCAAGCTCACTGAGGTGGCTAACCATCATGAGAGAGGTGACCTGAATCAAGTACTGCGACACTGTGACCGGTCACCCCATCTCAACACCTCCTCTCTCCTTCGTTAACAAACCCTCATCCATCTCCTAAACCCTAGTCCAAGCACTAAGGTATGAAGAGGAGAATAGTTTCGTAGTTCGTACCGTCTTCTTCGCCATCATCGTTGCTACCTACAAAGAAACTGAATCCCTTTTGCAACCTTCTCAGCTGCCGCCCCCTTTCTTCTTCTCCCCCTTCTCCTTTTTTCTCTTTTCCTTTTTTTTTCTACGACCCCCTCTCCTCTCTCATGCCACTTTCTTTTTCTTTTTCTATCTAGGGAAAAAGTAAAATCTTAAGACTCTTTTGTCCCCAAATTCTAAATGCTTAATGAATTGCAGAAAATATATATGGTAAATGACATAATGAATATAGGGTCGGGCTGGGTGGGCCGGTCCAGGCACAGCTCGAGGCTTCAACCCAGGCCTGGTCCGACCCTGCTAGGGTTTGCAATAACATGGGCCCAAACCCGGCCCTGTCCGGGGCTCAGGGTGGGCTAGGGCAGGCTTGGGTTTGCCAGGCCAAACTTGCAGCCATAGTGGGCACCATCAACTAAGTTGGTCGCTGCTACAAACATGTAATTTATGGCTATTTTGTCTATCTGTAGTTGGATTTTGGAGTTTGACAAAGACAGTGAAGAAAGGGGAAAAGAGAATGGAGCATTCTTTAAACACGAATAATTTTTTTCCCATTTAATTCATGCATGATACTTGGGTTTATATAAATATATAATACATTTTATCTATGTATGTTTGGAAAATTATGGGGAAAGCAGTCTTTTCATAAATGCGGTAGAATATGCAAATAAATCTCAAATTTACTGACCATGCTTTGACATACTACATCTGATGAGATGAGGTAACGAAGAAGAGAAGAAGAAAGGAAGGGGTCTTAACGAAAGGGGGTAGAAGGAGACCGTGAGATAGATAGCAAGAGATACCAAGAGGAAAATAGAGAGGTGTCATGAAGGGGAGAAAGAGTTTACCGAAAGGGAGAGAGAATACCGGAGGGGAAGGGGAGTCATTATCAAGAGGGAGAGAACATTTGTGAGAAGAGAGGGGAGAGAGATAACCATGAGGGGGGGAAAGAGACATTATCTAGAGAGAGAATACCGTAGGGGGAAGGGGAGGGGATAACCAAGAGGGAGAAAGAGTGCATACCGTGAGGGGGAAAAGAGGGAGAGTTACATGAGAGATAGGAGACTTCAGTTTTCCTTTTTTTTTTGGGGGTAAATTACTCATACCACCTTTGACTTATTGGTCACACATAAAGACAACCTAAAGTTGATAAGAAATACACGTACTACCCCTAAATCCCAAACATTGTTACACAGAGACCCACTCTGTTAGTTTTATTCTATTAGATGCTGATGTTAGCATGATTAAATTTTTTTTAATGTCCAAAATACCCTTAAGGGTATTGTAAAAAGACGAAATTAGTCTTCTGCCTTAAAACCCCTAACCCTTTTCTCTTTCTTGTTCATTTTCCCCAAAACAAAAATCGCAACCGAGTTCCATCGACGATGTGCTACCTACGACGTCTCAAGCTCTGAAGGAGACAACCCTGGTGTTGATTTCCTCTTCGGTAAGGGAATTGGCAGGGAATCCAACAGAGAGAACAACGAGGGCTTGAGAAGTTGTCGAGCTCGAGTTCTCCATGGTAGTCGTGGGTTTGGGATAGCAGTAGGGTCAGAGATATGGTGGTTAGGGTTTGGTTGTAGGTTGAGGATTTGGTGACTTTTCTACATCGAGATCATGGGTATTGACGGGGTTTGTTCTGACGATTTGAATTTGATGGGTTCATCTCTTCCAGTTTTTCTCTTTTTTTCAGATTCCCCTGCAACAGATTTGAGTGTCAAAGAGACATTGCTCTGAACTTGGTAGCACCAGAAGGTAGAAGAACAACTGGGGCGAGAGAGAGCGAGCCAGTTTCAAAGAAACTTTGGTTCGTAGTTTATCAAGTTCGTAGGTTTGTAGCTCAGATGTTGGGTTTAGATTAGACGACAATTCATGATTGGATTTGAGAACCCAATTGCAAATCTGACTAACGAATAGGAGCAGTTAATATCACAACAAAGCTATATTCATTGGCTTCAATACCTGAATCTCTCTCATCATAAAGAACAACTCTATGGCTTTACCTTCTCGATTTGATTACGCATAAGCAAAGATATGGGCTGTATAAGAGACCACATCAGGTGATGATAAGCAGGTAAAGATTTTGTGAGCATCATTTATGTGGTTGAGCCTGAGGTAAGCAACAATAAGACTATTGGCAAGATGTGTATATACGAGTCGTGAAGAACAGCTCCGGAAGATGATAAAACAGCTCAATTTGGAACTAAGCAAGAGAAACGTAACACTGTTACTTTCTTCAATCTCTGCTGACTTACGGTTCTGATGACATGGAGCGAGGAAGAAGAAAAGGAAAGAGAGAGATGGAGAAGAAGAGAAGAAGATATTACCTGAGAAATGCCCATGGAGAAATGTCGCCGATTGATGAAAAACACAAAGAATAAGATGAAGTTTTTCTGTAAAGCTTTAGGGGTATTTTAGTAATTATATATTCTCCTTTTCAGAAGGTAAAAAATGTCTTTTCCTCCCATTTTGTTTGTAAATGCAATAAGGGTATAATTGTCCGAACTTAAGGTTGTTAGTCAAAGGGGTGGGTTTGTAATTGTTATCAACTTTAGGGTGTCTATGTATTACAATCATAGGTCTGGGATGGTATGAGTAATTTACCTTCTTTTTTTTCATTACCCACCATCCTTATTATTGAGAAAAAGTAGCCTTTTAAGGGCTTACAAACCTAATCAACTTCGGTTTGTTTCGTGGGAATAACAACCCACTAATAATTAACAACAATAAATAAAAAACAAATAAAAGAAATAAGGGTGGGACCCACTAACAACTAACAAACACATAATAAAATAAAAAATGTGGGGGTGGGGCCACTAACTTATACATGAAGGGAGTGGGACCACTAACTAATACATGAAGGGATTTAATGCCCTTTACAAATAAAAAAGAAAAGGGAAATAACATAATTTAAATGCTAAAAAATGAAAATAGGAACAGCCCCCACATGTCCTGCATCAACATCAGTTATCTTGACTAAGGGTGTCAATTCTGAACCGGAACCAGCTGTTTAAAACTGAACCGATTATAATTGGTTCGGTTTGGGTTAGTGTGGCAAATTTTGGTCCGGTTCTGAACTGATAAACCATCGGTTCCAAAGTCCAAACCAATAAGAACTTATAAAACCGATTGAACCAATAATGTCTCCCATAACTTCTTTCTTGTGGGACTGCCAGAGTTAGAGAGAAGTTACTGTTACTTCCTCTGCCGGAAATCTAGTGCAGGAAGTATTTAGGTAGGTTCCTCAGTCCATCTCTCTCAATCTTCCTCTCATTGTGGCTCACTTCCTATTTGCCCTTGTGGCTCTTCTGTATCTTTATCCCTCTTGATTTATGTCCCTCTATCGCTCCTTCTCTATCTCTCTTGAATCTCCTTTTCTCTGTCCCTGCTCCCTCCTGACTATGTCCATTCCATATTTGGAACTCTTTTCCATCTTTGTTTTTTTTTTCTTTCCTCTGCTTCTAACTTCCCTCTTTCCTTCTTTGGGTCTGAGATGCCATTGAGACACAACTATGGACAGGGAGGCCAACTTTCCAGCCTCACCTGCAACTTAACATAACCTCGCACGTCTATTTCCGTTCCATATTTGAAACTCTGAATCTTTTCCATCTCTGTTAGTTTCATTTTCCTCTGCTTCTGACTTCTCTCTTTCCTTCTTTGGTTCCGAGATGCCATTGAGATACAACTATGGACAGGGAGGCTAACTTTCCAGCCCCACCTGCAACTTCTAATAACCTCTCGCGTCTTTTCTCCTCCTTTCTTCTTCGGTGCCAATATGTTGTTGAAATACAACTGTGGTGATGTAGTTCAAAAGCAGTTCCAACACAAGTATTGATGGGTTAAGCAAGTAGCCTAATGGGTTAGATGGGTCGTGGGCTGGGATTTTTATGTTTTCTACTGTAAAGGGCTTATTTTGTAAGCTTATATATGAGAGATAAGGACCGCATACGGATTCAATTAGTTGTTCTATCTACTATCTAGTCCTTTAAAGTTGTGAAGTTTGGGGATGTCAATAGATTAGTGGAGTTAGTTTCATGTTAGTGGAGATAGACCTTGAAAATGTAAAGTTTATTAAATATCTTGAAATCCCTATGTAAGTCCTTGGAAATGTACAGGCCATTATCAGAACCCTCTCAGCCTTTCTATACAAAGAGGTGCATGTAATCATTGGAGTGAAGAATTTGAAATGAAATTGGTTTATACTATTCCTCTGTAAGAGATAAAGCAAGAGTGAGATGTTGTTCCTGATGAAAAGCTGAATTGGTCAGTGAGATGCTGATCAAGACTTAGGTGGGATGCCAGACTCATGTCATTCTATTTTTCTTTCATTGTAAAAATAAAATAATAATAATAAAATTAGGTGCTGGAAAAGAGGGAAAATGATGTAGTAGCTTGCTCATAACCGTGAACCACTTTGGCTACCCAAGCCAAACCAGAACCGGTCCAAACCGAAGCCAACCTTTTGGTCTGGATAGGGTTGGTAAGGAATCAATTTAGTTAAGTTTAGAGTAGGAAAGTTTCATTTTTGTGTTGTTTCCTTATTTATGATTTCTATTCTGAGTAGAGATTTTATTCTATAGAGATGTTGTTTAATTACTAAAGTTATTTCAATTAGTTTACGAATGTTTTTCCTTTAAAAGAGCATGTAATAGAGTATTATGGAAAGAAGAGAATTGAAGAATGAAGAATTAAATTTGAGTTTAGTATTGGCGTGGCCTGTTGGTCGAGTGTGCGACTCCTTCTCCTTCCCTTTCTTGTCTCTCTTTCCTTCTTCCCTGCAAACCAGGACCGACCATTTCTTGGTCTGTTCCTTCCTTCTTCTTTCCCTTCTTTTTCCTTTCTCCCTCCCTTCCTGCTTCCTCTTTCACTCTTCCTTATTCCCTCCCCTGTCCTGGGCAGTAATCCCAGCCCCACAGAAAACCTTCGAACTCCTTCATCCCTCATCCCTCATCCTCTCACCCTGAAACCTTGGGAATACCTTCGACCCCCAAAGGCGATTCCACCCTTTGAGCTTTCTCTCCAATAATCCCTTTCTCAGTGGGAATCAAAAAATCTGCAACCAAATCTGATTAGTACTTACCGGCAGATTCAAATTCAGAAATTCAATGCTAGCTTATTCCTTGCTGTCTGGAATAAATATTAGTTGGAATCAATAGCCCAAGGGATTGCGATTCAGTCCCTGAAATTTTGGGAGATTGGACCTGTGTAGAGAGAGTTCGATCAACTCTCTTCTGCCTCCCTGTTCTGTCGTGAGTTTGGAGAAGAAAACTCACTCCTTAATTGTTATAAAAGGGCAAAGTTTATTATATTTGCAGAAAACCGCTTGGCCCTTATATTTCTTTTATTTGATCCTCTTTATTATTTCCTTTCCAGATTTGCCCTTGAGTTAACATTTTGTTTCCAGTTTCATCTTAAGGGATCCTAAGGGTCCGTTTGGCTATCACATGATCTTGAATCTTGTCTGAAATTACAGAATTGCCATTACAACCACTATTTTAGTTGGTTATTATTGGGGTGGACCCATTAGTGGATCCAATAGACTTTTCTCACCTCGGGTCCTGCATCAATTGGTATCAGAGCAAATATCTTACAGTCATGGTGAGTAATAATGAGCTTCTGTCATGTCTTAACACCTACAAAGAGGAAACTGATGAAGCCATTGCTAGTTTATCAAAACGGTTCGATGGGATAGATTCCACTCTTGTATCTATGCAGACTTCCATTGACCTGTTGGTACAGGCCGTAAAAGGTAAGAATCCCTTGCCTGCGGATTCCTCCAACTCCATCACACAAGTTCCACCTCTTAATGCATCCTCATTACCACCACCATCACCATTACACTTCATAATACACCATCACTGCCACCACTACCACCATATGGAGTTGGTCGATATTGAGAAATTTTTGGTGCTGACAAAGGAGCACTACTGGACGTGCTTGATTTTAATGGAGACCAAAATCCGTAGGTGTACCTTGATTGGATCCATAGTTTGGATATTTTCAAATGGTAGGATTGTCAGAGGCTAGAAAACTGATGTTTGCAGAAGCTAAGTTGAAGGGCACGGCACGACTCTGGTAGATTAAATACCAGATTGCAAAATCGGACTCACGGCATTGGTGAGATAAATACTTTGGATGAGATGTATACGGCACTGAACCGGCGATTCTTACCTTCTGACTATTACTACTTGGCCACTTGGTCTGATTTTAACTGGGATGAAGATGTTTTGGTAGCACAGTTAACGGTTTGCACCCACAAATTAGTGCTTCCTTGGCCTCTAATCGATTGCATACAATGGAGGACGTGGTACAGGTTGCCTATCAGGTAGAGAAAAATTTAAAGCGGTCATACAATCGGAGGAACTTTCCAGAGGCGTTCTCTAAAGGTAATAGTTCTGTTAGACAAACTCCACCACCAGAGAAGTCCTTTAGCAAGCCCCAAGAAAGTGGATCTAATATGGCATCTTTACCGCCGATCTGTTCGTATTCTCCGTCTCGGCGTGGTTCTGATAAACCTCCTCAAAAAACAAGAGCTGAGATCCAATGTTACTCGTATAAGGGTTTCAGCAACTTCTCCTCCCATTGCCCTAATTGCTCAGTCGCCTTTGCCAATAAAGAAGAAGAAATGACCACCGCCTCAGAGGAGCAACGTAAGAATGAGATCGTCTACCTGATGGCCAAGCCAACTAGTGATGACATTGACAATGATACTGATCATAAGCCTCAATTTCAATGTCCTTCGCCCTCTCTTGGCTACACATAATATACCTGAAGAGGACGATTGGCGGCGCAACAGTATTTTCCAGATGAGGGTGATCTGTTCGTACTCTCCGTCTCGGCATGGTTCTGATAAACCTCCTCAAAAAACAAGAGCTGAGATCCAATGTTACTCGTATAAGGGTTTCAGCAACTTCTCCTCCCATTGCCCTAATTGCTCAGTCGCCTTTGCCAATAAAGAAGAAGAAATGACCACCGCCTCAGAGGAGCAACGTAAGAATGAGAACGTCTACCTGATGGCCAAGCCAACTAGTGATGACAGTGACAATGATACTGATCATAAGCCTCAATTTCAATGTCCTTCGCCCTCTCTTGGCTACACATAATATACCTGAAGAGGACGATTGGCGGCGCAACAGTATTTTCCAGATGAGGGTAAGATGCAACGACTCTCTATCCACCATGATCATTGACAGTGGCAGTTACACCAATGTGGTTTCTGAAGATGTTGTTAACAAATTGGGCTTGAAGACCGAACCCCACCCATGCCCCTACAAGGTTGCATGGATAAATAACACCAATCTTAAAGTCCGTGAGAGGTGTTTGGTTACCTATTCTATCGGTGGAGTGGTCGACACAATTCATGTGATGTGCTACCCTTGAAAATCTGTTACATCCTCTTTGGCCGACCTTGACTGTTTGATAAGAAGGTTCAACATGATGGATATTAGATTACTTACTCCTTCAAGCACGGTGGACTAGAGATGCGACTTGTTCCAACGAAGGACCTTTGTGCCATCAAGCTTAAGAAGATTGCTGAATCACTTTTGCTCTAGCACATTCCATCTGATGGTCTTCTTGGCCCTTATCCAAACTCAATGGAGTCGAGTTCTTTAAGTAGCGAAGAGTTGATGCAGAAGCTTGCTCATGGATGGACCGACATGAACCACATTGGCTACCCAAGCCAAACCAGAACTGGTCCAAACACAAACCAACCTTTTGGTCTGGACAGGGTTGGTAGGGAATCAATTTAGTTAAGTTTAGATTATGAAAGTTTCAATTTCGTGTTTCCTTATTTATGATTTCTATTCTAAGTAGAGATTTTACTCCATAGAGATGTTATTTAATTACTAAATTAGTTTAGGAATTTTTTCCTTTAAAAGAGCATGTAATAGAGTATTATGGAGAGAAGAGAACTGAAGAATGAAGAATTAAATTTGAGTTTAGTATTGGTGTGGTCTGTTGGTCGAGTGTGCGACTCCTAAATAGAGAGAAGATTAGGAGAAAACTTTGGAACATGTAAGATAGAGGAAAGGGATAAAGAAGGAGTACACTGGATAGAGCCCTTGCCCGAAATAGTGGAAAGGGAAGCATCAGCAACACTTACTATACTATTTCCATACAAAGGCAAATATCGAAAAAATTGATTGGAGGATCCAGTCATATGGTCAGTGGCACCCAAGTCGACTATCCAAGGAACAGAGACTACTGAGGCACAATGGCCACCAAAAGAAATAACTGAAAAGGTAAAAGGAGATGAAGTGGAAGGCACTGGCAGGATGGTGGTGAATGATGCAGATGGGGTTAAGGAAGGTGATGAGTCCATCTTGGTCATCAGACAGCGTAGAGTTGGTAACTCCTCTCGAGAGAGGGAAGAATCCTGAGGAATTTCATCAACGGCACTATGGTGAGCCTTGGAGGAGGCGGGACGACCCTATCCATGAATACGAGTATCGAAAGGACGGCCATGTAATTTCTAACACCTGTCTCGAGTATGTCGTTCTTTCCTCAAAAATCACACTTCACATGAACCTTATCAGAGGCAAAACGATCACTAACACAGCGAGTCAGACGTCCATGGGATGAGGAAACCGGGCCAGAATAGAGAGCTGAGCGTTCCTAGGTCACAGGGAGGACCATAGCAATGCGGCGATTATCCGCAGAAGACACATAGGCTTGCTCGAGGGAGGGTAATGGATCACAATTAAGGGTGTGAGCCCGAATCTGATCAAACTCGATATTGAGACCAGTAAGAAAATCGAATATCCGGAGGTTGTCCTTCTACTGTTTAAAGGCAGTGGCATCTGTATCACAAGTAGCAGTTAAAGAACCATAAAAGTCCAACTCTTGCCACATACCTCGCATAGTGGAATAATACTGGGATAGATAACTCCTTTTGTTTCGTCTTGTGAATCTTCTTTCGGAGTTCGTAGCCCTGGGCAGCATTACCAACTTGAGAATAGGTGGTTGTGGCAGTCTTCCATATATGAGCGGTAGTGTCAGGAAGAAGATAACCACTGGAAATAGATTGATCTATGGAGTTGATAAGATATGACATGACTAGATAATTGGAGGTAACCCATTTATCCTGAGAAGGACTAGTAGCAGTAGGCTTAACAATGTCCCCTGTAATGTAGCCAGAAAGACCACGAGAACCAATTGCAAGATAACATGAACAAGACCACATCAGATAATTGCTCCCATTTAACTTAATGGAGCAAGTAAGGAACGAAGGAAAGTCACGAGAAGGGACTCCTTCCTGTCCAATTAAGGTTGATGAAATCTTAGACATGCTTGCTGGTCAACTCTAGTCACAGAAAAGCACAACATGTTGACAAATATTCGGAAGTTTCAACTCGACGTACCAACTTCCAGAGAAAGCATCAAGAAATCACGATTTAGTTTGTGATCTAAATCTGCATGGTGTAAGAGGCCCTTGGTGGGAGAAAAAAAAATTCACCATCAAGGGTAACCAAAGCGGTGGTGCGACGCGACGCTAAACCGAGTAGAAGAGAAACAAGAATGATGGTGTCTGGCGGCAGTGACTGGTGGCGCTAAAAAGAGAGAGGCAACGGTAGTGGGCGGTGCTTATGATTTCATGGCTAATAGCATTAGAGTTAGGATCTCAATATTAATCCTAGCTCTGATACTATGTTGAAATAATAAAGAGAGAATGCTCGGCTTATCAAATATGATGAGGCCTTCTCTATTTGTAGGAAAAGAGATTTACTTTTATATAAATATTGGTACCTACCAACCACTCATCATAAATATGGTATGATGACTAACCAACCACTCATCATAAATATGATATGATGACTATGGTGTTATAGCCTACCAATATTGACTTATACCATACTTACCAAAAACTTATACCACCTACCAATATTGACTGTGGTAACCCAATAAGATACAATGAACTTAGACATAAACTTACAATTACAACAACAATTGATATGGTTACATACATATCAGTTTTGATGTGGTCTAGTTACAGTCAAACTTTTTTTCTTGGGAGTGGGGGTGGATTATAGTACCACTGTTATCAAAAGGGAACTTTGAATTTATGCATAGTTAATAACTTAATATAATAGTAGATGATTACTTATTTTTCTACGGTACCTGCTGTTCTTAGCATTTGTTAGATGAAATTTTATCATGGAGTCAATTATTTCAGAGGAATCAGTGTCTTCCATATTCAATGTGTTTGCATAATATCCTTTTCACCTTCTAATTTTATTTGCCTCTCTAGGAGAAAGCTTTAGCATTGGAAGAGAATAAATCTCTCCCTGCACTTCATGGCAGTGCAGACCTTCGTTCTTTAAACATGGAGGATCTGAGATATGCACACGAGCAGGTATCTATGTTCGGTAGATCTCAAGAACTCTTATTTACAAATGCACTATAATAAAGTTATCTGCAGTTCTGAAAACTTATTGATTTTTTATAGGATGTTTTTAATATCTGAAATTTTATTGAGTATGATGTTATTATGTTGTAATTTTTATTATGTTTCAGAGCTATGCAAGGTAGAAAGAACCAGCATTGACAATGTGCAAAAAACAAAAAAACAGTTATCCCAAGTCAAGTAGTTGTCACTAATCATTTTACTATATTGAAAGTGATGTGGTCCTGTTGCGAAAACCTAATTTGGAACCACTGTGTCCACCCCAAATACTATACACTCAAATAATGGGACTGATGCATTTTGTAAGTTTTAGGAGCAATTTAAGGCCTCTTTGGGTAAGGGCATATTTCAAAATTTTGGGTCTCGATCTCGTTTCGGCCAAACCAAAATCCAAGATTTCAACCGAGTTGAGCGGAATTGTCGTAACACTACATTTTTTGGCAATGAGTTTCAGTTGGCTGTTTCAAGTGCTGAATGGCCATATTTTGCTCCGATACTTCAGATAAACATTGTTTTAGCCTATATAGACATATGTAAACCATTTTATTGCAAGAATAATCACAAATAGTGGTAGTTTAGGTTTGCACCTGTGGTTAGCAGTATACACTGAACCTTATTGTATACGTTGTGTTTTTTTTCCTATTCTACACATTTATTTAGTGTACTAGAAAGGGGGGAAAAAAAGTCAAATGAAACTATAAGATTATGCACAGGAAAAGAACAAACATAATAGTGATTAATTGTAATATAAATCCAAACTTCAAAGTACATGTATGATGGAGTTAATAAAAACCCAAGTCCCAAATCCCAATTCCCAAGCCATCTTAATGGCTAATGGCACATAGAGTGACGTAGAAGTTCAAGCTCACTCATGGACTGAACTTGCTGGCGCCAATTTTCCCCTAATTGTCTGGCAAATGTAGGCCACGTCATAGTACACAGGAAAAAACGCTTGAAGTCCAAACAACTGCCCTATAAATGTCATCATATATATATTAAAGGTAATCTAGCCTAGGGTATAGGTCACCGTACTATGAAGAGCTAACGTACAGTGAAGAACCAGCTACTAAGCCACTGTGACTAGATGGTGTCTTTGGTGGTACCATGTACAACTGGCTGGTTGGGAAGGTAAAGTGGTTGTCCACAAAGGATGATCCAACGTGTGAGTGGGTGTCATAGCCGCCACCATATGCATTGGAAACGGAGACAAAGCCACCACCATATGCACTGTACTCCGGCCCGGCGCTATCTGCTGAAAAAATGGGGCACGACACTACTCATGTCCAGTGCTATTCCATATACTCAATCTTCCAACACTAACAGACAAGCTATCTACATCGATATCTATGTTACTACAATCAGCCTCCTCATCTGGTCAAAAACGAAAATGAGCCCATCTTGTGTAGCCTACACATGAGGAGCATGGACGTGCACCATGGTCACGATCCTGTGTGGCATAATCAAACTCGATCTCCTCAGTGAATCAAATTGGCTCCAAGTGTGGCTCCTGCTCCTCCTCTGGCACCTAATACTGCCCTTGGAGGCTTCTATCATCACCATCATCATCGTCACCACTATCATCTCCACCTCCACGATTGGGCAGTGACGGTGGCGGTTATGCCCACTGGAATAGAACCAGTCAGGGTCCTCCTCATCCCTGCCTAGCAGTGGGGTCAAACGATCGGGGTGACTGTGAGTGTATGCAACCCTCTGTTGAAGCCATGAAATTGTCTACATCAGACTAGCTAAATCGGGGTCAGGCACCCCCTAGACCGATCCAGCACTGTACTTCTCTATCCCTCGCTTCACCAAGGGATCCCCATCATCTAATTCCAATTGAAAAATGTTTGAGAGCTTGACCAGGTTATTGTCAGTCTCCTCCCCCATGGGTATGTGTTGCATCGTCAGCCTCATGTTGTAGTGAATGCGTACACCAAGTCTAACAAACGCTGGGAACCCAATAGGTACCGCCTCTTGGAATGGATGATAGAAGACTTGCTCCAATTCTGCTCACAGTTGATTGCTATTTTCATCAATTCTTCTGTGTCATCCCCATACAGCACCCACCATTCAGCTGCATTATGGCAATAAGATGTATCATTTGCATTTCGTAGGTTTTAATACAGCTGTAAGTAAGAGAATCATATATTGAATTGCATACCAACATGAGTATTTGTCCAACCAACCACTACGGCAGGGATTCCAAAACTCCCAAAGGCATCCCTAGAAGTTGTAATCTATACCCATTTTGAAGATTGTTAATGCTAGCAACCAATACTAGTTGAAGTCATTACTTTTTATTGTCCCAATAAACTAGAGAATTCACGTCATTGTTGTAAATAGCATGCATTGTCGAGCTTGGTTCCAACGTGGCAACCACTTGTTTCACTACTTGGGACCGGAATCAACCCAAGTTTATAGTTATATTGACACTTAGAGTTTAAATAGGATGCTGAAATTTGACACAGATTTTTTTTTTTTTTTTTTTTTGGGGGGGGGGGGGTAGTAATAATATTATAGTAACTTGCAAAATGCAATTTGAATTAAATACATAAAAAAAAAAAAAAAAAAAAAAAAACCTACTCGCGAACCTTATGCAATGGATGCATAAGTAATGGAGCCCCCAACGATCCTTAATGATTTTCGGGAAGGACTTGCTGCCACGTGGCAGCGTAGTATGCACACGTTCCTTCATCACGTCCTCGGAAACATATAAGTGTGCCATGGTAGGCTTGAAAACAATGTCCACCATCCTCGGTACCTTGAAGCAAGGGTAGATTGTGTTTTCACTCCACCAAGGGAACCTAACTCCCTCTTACCAAATTACTCCTCATATGCAAACATAGATCTGAGGCCGACCATCTTTGCTTCGAAGCTCTTCAATGCAATGTAGTTTGTGGCGATCCGGTGATGTTGGGCCTGACTTAGTCCCCATCACACTTGCTCCTCAAAAGCTAGAGTGCAAACCCATGGTTGTAGATAAAGGTGGTGACCTGTCTCGCTTTCTCAACCACAATCTTTAAAATTTTAATCTTCCCTATGTTCTTCAGCATGAGGTCAATGCAATGGACTACACACGGGGTCTAGAAGAGTCAACACTATTGTTGTTCATCAACTTCTGACCGGTCTTCTTAAAGTTGCTTTCATTGTCCATCACAACCTAGACAATGTTCTCCACTCTCACATCCTTCACCTCATCCTTTAGCAGCCTATAAATGTACTTTGTATCCTTTGTCTCGCTAGATACATCCACAAATTTGAGAAATTATAGTTCTCCCATCACAGCGAACCATGAAATTGATGATGGACTTTCTCATGGACCAAGTTCAATTATCACACATGATTGTCACCTTGTAGTTTTGCCACATCCCCTTCAAGCCACCTATATACTCTTCTAGCTCCTTTTTATGCTTGGGAAAATAATCATTCATCAACTTATAGGCAGTAGGCCCCATGACCTCTCGGTCAGCCTCAGCCACCGTATTTAACATAGTTTGATAGTAGGGCCCTATGGTGGTGTTTTTAGTATCTCCAACTTTCTCCTTTGTATTACCCCACATCTGCTTCAATCTTTTCTGCTTGTTGCCTTGTTTCCTGCAAATGTCGGGATCTTGTCATAGGACCTCAACATAGTCCTCATCTCGTGGTGGTGGTACTGGAACTTCCCTAGTCCTCTGTGATCTCTTCACAGGCCTTGGCTGTGGCTGGGTAGATCTATTATTACTACCGCTTGCTCGTGCTCCAAACGGACCACCAGCTCCTCCCCTATAATTCCTCGCTCTATCCTACTCCTAAAAAAATATACTAGCCACCCGTGCCCTCGTACATCTCTAGCCTTTGCCTTTGTCTCCACATCAGCAAGTACGCCATCATCACTGTCACCATAATCCTCCTGTCCTGGCTGCGCTGTGCAAACTGCATCCTCGTCTTCTCCTTATCTACCCTCCTCTGCTGCCCTCCCCTGATCTAAGGCCCTAGATACCTTCACAGGACCCTCCTCTGCCCTAGATACCTCCACAGGAACCATGTGATATTTGGCCACCCTTTACACTGTGTTTTCCTCTTATCACCTCCAATTGCAACTTCATGCTGCCATGCTATGTCTCCAACTACCAGTATGAATCATGTTTTTTGCAAATATTCATTTTTGGGAGAAGTTTCATACCTTCAACTGTTGAATGTGTTCAAATCTCCACCAAAATGCAATAAATGATGGTGTGGCAGTAATGTGGCAAGTCTTGACAACATATTCCGGCATTTTGGAGAGCTGATGTGACAAAAATCAACCCAAATATTTAGTTTCCCCCTTTTTGGCACCGAAACAATCGAAGTAGATAGGTCTTGGCATCAAAACTTGGTTTGATAGGCCCTCGATATTTTTGCTCTAATACCATGTAATAAAACCACACAATCACAAGTACTAAACCAGAAAACCAGAAGAAGAAGAGAGTTTGAAGAAAGAAGAAAAAGAAGGAAGCAGATTACGAAAACCAGCAAGGAGCTGGTGTCGAGATCAGTACCTCTCTCTCTCTCTCAGTTATCACTCTTATTTATAAGCAAAAGTAACCAATTACATAGAGAAAGTCTCCATAAACAAAAGGAGACAAAATAAGAAAGAAATAACAAGAAAAAGGGAACCAAATAAAGAAAGAAAAAGGAAGTTAGAGCCAGTTAGTGTCGCTGGCGCTAATCACCGCCAGCGACACTATGCTGGGCCCTATGGGCCTCGTCGTCTGTATGGACTCTGTTAACAGAAACCTTTCGAAATGAGGCTTTTATATAAGGGCTGGTCCAATCAGCATATCAAGTCAACCCGAAATGTTTCGAAATTTCAGCAAAATACTGAAATTTTGACCGAAATATTTCCATTTGGTCCAGCATCTTGTCTCGGTTGGGTCAAAATCATCGAGGTTTCGACGATATCTTGGCGAGATTTTGAACTATGGGCAAGAGACATATTAAGGGATGTAAAAGGAATTTGATTTAATGGTAGGGGGAGTCTTGGAAGGGATTTTGAAGTTAGGACGAAATAGAATTAAGAATTGAAGGAGGGGTAAACTTGAAAATTTTCAGAATCAGGTCTTCAACATCCCACGTTATAGCCTGGTCTACGAAACCAGTATAGGAGGCTGTAAACAACTCCTGTTCAGATTGAGAGAGCTGTCACAAATTTAATGGATCAGCCAGAAATTTCTGGAGGTGAATTGAGACTTAGCCCTCTTCATTCCAACTGTAGCAGAATAAAAGATCAAGTGTGAAGCAAGTAAAAATTTCTGAACTTGAACCTGGAGGTAAGTATATATTCAGACCTGAAACTTAGCTTTTAAATCAAAGCAAGGGAGGACTTAGGGTATGAGACTCTAGGAATCAGATCCCTTAGGAATGAGTATCCTTCGCTCAAATTTCAGACCGAATGGTTCAGTAACCGAGGAGTTTAACAAAAGTTTTCCAAGTCCAGGGAAAAGGGGATTTGCAGTAACAAAAGAGAAAAGAAATAAGGAATAAAAGAAGAGAGCAGTATAATAGAAATTTAGAGAGAAAGGGGATGATCAGAGTGAGAGAGGGGAGATGTTCGGAAGAGATAAAGAAGAAAGGGATCACAGGGAAGGAGGAAAGAGGAAGAACCACAGCTCTCACGCAAGTAACAGGCCATGCTGGCACCGCAACACCAAATCTCTTTCATTCCATTAATTTCTGAAAATAATTGCTGTTGCATAACGTATTTAAAGAATAAACTGAAGGGTCCTAAGCTAATATTAAACTGAAACTCAAACTCGTACTCTACGTTATTTATCTTCAACTGTAAAAGAAATAAAACATAATAAGCTCAAATAATAAATCCCTAAATATTCTAATGGACCCAAACATGGTGCGGACTCGGTTCTTCCTGGTTTTCAAACTCCAAGCTGGTTCAAAGCTGCCCCACCCATTGAACCGTAGCTGCATCAAAAGCCTGCTTAAATGGGTGCATGTGTTTTCTGTCCCCTTCATTTAATGTGCTTTTCGGTTTTGGTTTTGGAAATTGAAAACTGACTAATAAGCTAATCTGTTTTGGTCTATGTCCATTACATCTAAAGTGAACCGAAACCGAACCAATTTACACTCTTACGGGTGCAGGGCCTGTGGAATTGCACCGAGTTTCTGCTCAATGAACCTCTGCCAAACATACCTTATTACGTATCACCTGTGGTCCATGGTTTCCTTGACATGGGCTTCTTGACCAGTTCGTGATATTTTCTGTGTCCAGTGTGAAAATCTGACACACTTGGCAGTACTTTAATTCGGACATATTAATATGGTGGATTTGAAGATTTGAATTAGCAGTGTCATAAATACTTTGATTCATGTGCAGATTGTCAGTCTTGCTTTTGCTACCAAAGCAACTGTGTAAATGTGATACCAATTCCTGGTGGGATTCTATATTCTTTGGGATTCTCTCTTGTGGTGGCCCATCCCTGAATTAATATGGGACCCTCTGTACTTCTGGGATCCGCACCATAATATATTTGTGCACATTGGGGTAGCCATAGCACTCCCCTGAGGCGGCATGTTCCTGATACTCTTCTGTACTTTGGCTTTTTTTCAGTCTTTCTATGTTTGTATATTGTAGGTCTGTGCCAGTATACCATCAGAGTCTGCAAATATGAATGAACTTCTCCAGTGGAATGAGCTGTATGGTGAAGGCGGGTCAAGGAAGAAGAAATCACTCAGCTATTTCATGTAAAGGAGTTATACTATTTGTACAGTCCAATTTTTTGCTTCCTGTTTATCTTAAAATCCCATAAGATTAGGAACTGATACTGGTGGGCATTCCATCACAGGTTCCCGTGTATTATTTCATTGATGTTTACTGCCTCAATATCCATAAGATTACTTGCATTACTGAAAACTAGTGACCAAACTTTTTCTATGCTGCTGCTATTCTTTGTTGTACATAGAAAAAGAATTCAATGATGGACTAAGCATTTTCATATTTCACTCTTCCCAAAGCCGTTCTGTTGCACTTATAGCACAGAGCAAGGCTGGAACTAGGAAGAACTACACTTGAGTGGAATGTATGGGATTCTATTCAATGCTCTGAAAATAGCTAATCATGCATGTCCTTTAGTCAGTGAGAGCCAAAGGTTAAGTAATGGAAAAAGATCTCTCAAGTTCAATGCTCCCTCCAGCCATGATCTAATGGCCGGAGTTTACTCCGCGCGCATACTAATGTATTGGCATGCACGTGGACTGACTCAGTTTGCTAGATCACAAACTTGAGGGACTGTTGGACTTGAGAGGAGCTGAGTCCAAAATAATCGGTATCAGACACATACACCAGTATTTGCCAATACAGTCGATACTAATACGAATACCAATATGATCAATACCAATTACTAAAACCTTGGTGAGAGCTGCTTTTGGTGCCAGATTCATCCCTTGATACTTCTAAGTTTGCTTGTTTGCTTGCTTTAGCACTTTCTCCTGTGCAACTTCTTCCCATGGATAATGTGGGAGTATTTTTGCATGCTCTTTCATATCCTGATTATGTGCATCTTCAAAAGGGGAGTGGGTTCAACCTTTCCGATTGATCTGCCGACCCTCTTTCTGCGGAAGAGATTTAGGCTCAACAGTGGAAATTCATCCGGTTAGGTGCTAGGCTCAGCTCAACCCAAGTGCCCCTCCTATGGTGTTCGTGACATAATATATTGTCTGATCTTCGAGCAGGGGGAGGCTCTGAAAAAGCTACACCCACCTTCGCACTGATACTCTCCTCTCTGACCATTTCCCTGCCCTGTTAATTGTTAACAAATTGACGTGATTGATGTAATTGGGATATTCCCCACACTCTGGATGTTGCTTGCTTTCCAATTCCATTGCCACTAGACATATTTCATAATGGGAAAATGATTTAGTTGTATAGCAACTTTGGAATGGTCTTAGGCTGCTTGGCCTTCTTTTAGTGAGGGAGAGAGTTTCCTGAGTGGTGCTGTTGCCTGTGCCCAATGGGTGCAGGAGACAGTAGAACTGTCAGTAGGAAGAGAGAGAGAGAGAGAGAGAGAGAAGAAAGAGGGAGAGTTAGAACTGTGCTGAGCTGTTCAGAGAATTTTGGTATTCTGATCGACCACATGTTAAATTTCATAGCCTTGAATGATTCGCCTTTCATGTATTGGGGTTTTTTACCCTTCTCTCTATGATCCTAACTTCAAAACTGAAATGATACTTCAAATAATTTTGAAAATACTCCTGGAACTACAAGTACATTGGATTGAATTTGAAAATTGACCCATGATTCGGGAAGAGCGTCAAGTACTTTAACAAAATTTTGCCTTTTCTTCGTGCCAGAAAACTCGGGCAATTGCAAGTCTGAAACCCAGTTGGGTAACACCAGAAGCAGGGGTGTTCATGATACAGAAAAGAGCATTAAGCGATCCAACATGGAACCTCCAAAAAGGAAACAATTGAGATTCTAATCTAACCTCCCAAGTGGGAATGCCACACAGGTATTTACGTTGGACCTCTCCTGTCTCGGCCAACACCTGATGATTTCTGTCTAGTATAACTGATATACCCTTATGAGTTGTGGTTCCAAATTATCGGATTTTTTTTAACTCCCACCAAGGATCGACACTTTATAGTGGCATCCACCGATGTTAAGGGAAAAAAAGATCCTCTGTCTGGTAGCCAAGCGACAGTGAGGATCCCAGCCGCACAGTGCATCGGGATGGGTGACTGGGATCTCACTGCCACTTGGCAGTCACTACAAAGGATCCCAGTTCAGAGAAACTTGAAACTTTTCCTGACATTGCATTTGGATGTCATGAAAAGAAAACCATACAAGATTCTTGTAGGGTTTTCAGGTTTTCTTACCTCCAAAGTTTTCTTAGCGTTTGGTGTAAGGCATCGATGTCAGATTCTTTGATTCCCCACCTCAAAGCTAAGCTCAGGAATATTGAATCATTGATGAATGGCTCTGGATTCTCAAAGGTCACCTGATTATGGGGAGGACATACTCGCTATAAATATGTAATTTGAGAATCCTAATTGAATTTAATTATGTAACAAACTCCATGAGAAGAGATCGTCTGATGATGATTCAAGATCCTCATCTTCTATTTTCTCAATCATTATTATCATATTTAGTAAGAGTTTAAGGTAATAACAATCATGATTATAAAAGTTTCCATTTTTTTTAAATGATTTCACTTCCCTTCACTTGCAACCAGATGGAGCTCAGGACAGAAAAAAAGATCAGCAATATAGTGAATGTGATACACGGTCAAACATGGTCTTGGGCAAGTGTATTCAAATCTGGAAATTTGTCTCGAGTCTTGACATGGTAAGCAAAGTTGCTTTGATCAACACATGAAGCTTTTCCTTTCTGTTACTCCTCATGTATCTGACTCTCCGCATTGCCCTATGAAAATCACAACCCAATTGCTAATGACAATCAGCAATAAGTTGGGCATAAACACCCAACATTAGAATCACCTCAAAATTTGCATTACAGTAAAAACAAAAGAAAATGTATATAAATCACAACCCAATTGCTAATGACAATCAGCAATAAGATGGGCATAAACATCCAACATTAGAATCACCTCAAAATTTGCATTCCAGTAAAAACAAAATCATATGTATATAAATCACAACCCAATTGCTAATGAGTCAGCAAAAAGACGGGCATAAACACCCAACATTAGAATCACATCAAAATTTGCACTACGGTAATATATATATATATATATATATATATATATATATATGCGCACTGGGCCTCTTGAGGTAAGCATGTCTAGGACCTGCTCAAACCCTAAGCTTCACATTGGCTTTTTAATGGATATTGTCCACACAAGATCTGAATCCGATTGCACTGTGATCTTCTCATTACGTACAATGTTTGATGTGCTTATCAAACCACCAAACCTCATCTCCATGTCATCTGAATATAAGCAACATTCAAATTTAACTATGCATTAAGTTCCCATACCAGTAGATCAGGATTACAGTAAAAATCACGTCACAAAATAATTAAATAAAAACATGAATGATAATAGAAATTACTTACTGAGATCCCATTGGAGTCCAGCTGTTGTGGTCTTAGCCGATGGCATCCCAATAGGTATGAGGCCACAGTGTGGCCCCTCAACAGATGACAAGATATGGATCTCATGGCGATGAGTCCTTGGGAGAAGGTGGATGAGACAATCATCAGATATCAGGACTATTCGGATATTTGAGAAACGGAAAAGCACATTGATGTTTCCCATCTCGTGATCAAACCGGCCACCAAGTGCTCCTGTAACAAGAATGCATAACTGCATGTACGGATAAACCGTGAGGAAACAACATAAGCAAAACAACCATGATGGGACAATAGGAAATATGCTAATCTAGGCATAATCATGGAATAAAATCGAAAAATGCTGTTAAAGTAAAGTTAAACCAACAGAGATATGTTCATGAGCTAATCTATGGTCAGCAAGAATTTTTTTTTTAAAGACCAGCATGTCACTTACATCGGATTTGTCTAATTCTGATGTAGAGTCTTGTATAAAAGATATGCATTTGTGTAGATCTGTGGTGTCCTGATCATATGATTCATCCAATATCTTGGTACCCTGCAATCATTAAGGAGACAAAACATCCAGAGCAAAATGGTAAACAATTAACAGATAATATACATCATGATACTGAGGGCCATTATATCACACAATGATACCTAGGAAAGGAAGCCTATACTCATGGACAACATCAACTTGAGCCAATGTTTTCAAAGAAAAGATTCACAATTACCACTCTATTGTTTTTATTCCCCATCATCTCACAGGGAGAGAAAGCATCCTACCACTCGAGAAGGATATTCTGACCACAAGTTAACATGATTACCCCAATTAATGAGTTAATGAATTGCAAAACTGTTCACTCAAAATCATAAATTAGTCAATCTACATTTAGAGTTTGCTGCATGACATCATCAAATGACAAAAATTAACTACTTAAGTGGAATTTTATTGCTGGCTCACCAAATTTGAATAGAACTCCAGTACATCTGTTCTAACTGAATCCATGTCTCCTTTGATTACATCGGGCTTGTACCTGGAAAAAAAAAAGAAGCAGAAACACCTTGTTACAAAGCAAATTGTAAATTGCAAAACTGTTCATTCCAAATCATATTCTGACCGCCTTTAAATGCTTTAGTACCTAGGGGAGATTTTATTCATATTGAACGAGTTAAAATAACCAGGGATAAACCTAAAATGACTGAAGAAGAAGTGGTGAGGAGAGACATGCATTAGCATAGGACTAGAAACAAATATGGTTTTGAATAGAGCTGATTATAGAAAAAGTATTAATGTAGCTAACCCCATCTAGTTGGGATACGGGTGAATTGAGTTGGGTAGAATATAAGACAAGAAGGATGGCCATCTGTTCCATTAGCAGCAAATTTTGTGCTCATATACACAGCAACTTTAATCATATTTTCCATTCCAACCTGTGTGAATCCATAATCCCAGGTTAGAAAGAAAGCCCAATGGAATTGGTTGTCAAAACTTTATGCCCAAGTCAAGTCCGCAAAATCTTATTGCAGAAATTAAACAAACAGGAAATGAGGACTGAAAAGGGGGATAGGCTAGATTTTTACGCTTTTTACCGCTAACCCGAGTATGGGTTCTGAATAATCTAGTGATGACGGACAGAGAGTTCGTCACATAATTAAACTCAATTACGATTTGAAATTACAGAACTTCATAGCCGAGTACGTCTTCCCCATAATCAGGTGACTTGGAATCCAGAGCTATTCAACAAATATCAATAGTCGGGAGCTTTGAGAAGGGGAAATTCTTATGTTTCTCAACTGTAAAGGAAACAAAAAATTCAATACCTGTTTCGGACAAGCAGAGAATCTTCCTGGGGGAACAGTTCAGGCATTTCATCGTATAAGCGATTTGCTCCTCCATCTGCACAAAGACGCAGCTGTGCTGCTCTACAAAAACGACGAAACGCTAACACTTGAGATCCGCAAAAGCTTCTTCAGTCAGAAAAACCCAAAAAAAAAGGAAAGAGAAGGAAGACACGAAACCCTAGGAGGAAGGTCATAAGGACAAGTAAGTACCATGGTTCCATAAGAGCGGAGTAAATTGGGGGAGGCGTTGGTTAAGCACAACCAGGGCGTACTTAAGAGTGAGCTTGTTGTCAACTGGGATTGAAGGAAGAAGAAAGGTAGATGAATGAGACATCAAATCCATTTGGAAACCAATCAGCGTCTGTATACAGTTTAGGACCAGTGATCTCTGAGAGTCCTCTGTCGAGACTCCCAAGTTCCAACGCCTCCTTCAGTTCTCTGTCAACCTCTATCACAACATTTTTTTGCAGAGAGAGAGAGAGAGAGAGAGAGAGGAAGAAGATCTTGGATCCTTCACTTGGTTCGAAATCTGGTTTACGTTCGTGACTCGTGCGTCCGTCTCCATCCACGTGCTGTTATTTGATGATTCATTCCCAGGTTAGGATTTTTACTTTATGAATGATAAGACGAGCAAAAGAGTGATCCTCGATGCCTATGTCAGATTTTTATGACAAAGTAATAAAAAGAGCATACGTGGCATATAAAGTAAGAATATATAAAATAATGTAACATTTGTAGGTGAGTTTATAGGATAGGAATCCTCTTCTGTTGATCTGCGGACTGTCAAAGGTTAGATTTTAGTTAATACACATATTAATATATTGGTATGCGCATTAATTGAATTCCAACCCTTGAATCAGCTATAGCTCCCATCTTTCGCTAGAGAGGATTTGAATCCCTGTTTATAGGACTGAAATCCTCTCCCGCGTGCTAGCCTACTAGCCTAACATCGATGGGCTGGAATACATCGGTATCTGTGCCGGTGTATTCCAACCCATCAGATGTTAGGCTGACGGGCTAGAGCGTGGGAAAGGATTTTTTTGCCTATTTATAGGGGTGATGTAGGATTATTCTTGCCCTCATAATTCTTTGACAGAAGTACCCTTGTCGGTTAAACCCTTGATAAGGTGGTAAAGGCTAGAGTGGGGAGGTATTTATTTACCAACGACATTTATGCACATCAATATCCAATGGGTCTTTGAAGGATCCAAATCCTCTCCTCCCAGGGGTTCGGGAGGAGAGTTGGCTCCCACCAACTAATGCCCGATACATGGGTGTTGGTTGGATCCGAACTGATAAGGTGAGTCGATAGGGGGTATCGGCTTATGCACCAATTTGGATGGAGCATTTGGATGTAGTTGACACCCACGTATCGGGCATCAAATGGTGGGAGTCGATTCTCATCCCGAACCCCTGCGAGGAGAGGATTTGAATCTGTCTTTGGAGGACAGGATTCGAACTATTTTGCACTGGAAAAGCGTGGGGAAACTCGTATGCCACATTAGCATGGTAAACAATTTCACCCACATGAAGAGAAAAATGTCAAAACAATCCTACACTGCCCCGCATGGATGACCTTAATGGATTTCTTATCGGACTTTCAACCAAAACCAGCCTGATAACAATTCCGATCCAAACTGATTCGTTAGTTAATGTGCACTGTGTAGTCCACCCAATCCGAACCTCTTAATAGGCATATTTTGATCAGATCCTTTAAAGCCTAACACCGATTTAGTCTGGATTGAAACCAACCCGGATGAGCCCGATATCTTATCGAATTACCATATCGCATCGACTAAAACCCTTCTCTCGAGCTCTCGAACCCACGAGGGAAGGGAGAAAGAAGTCCATGTGAATGTCTCTGGCGTGAAAATATAGGATCCAAATCGTCTCCTGCCGCCCTCCTGTCGCCGATCCAAGGACTTGGGTTCAGTTTGACCGCCTGCCAATACATTGGGGGGTGACTCGATTGAAATCTGACCCTTGACAAGCGGCAGGACCACAGGAGAGGATTTGAATACGAAAATATAGGAGTAACTCCTTCCATTTTTAACTCACGCCCATAATTTGGGCGCGGAAATTTAATTGGACGTTAAAGCTTCAGTTAGGGCAATCCGAGGGCTTTCATGTCAAATTAGCATGGTTTGACCTTTGATGGGTTTCGTCTTGGTGCTGAAGCAGCTGAGCTCCGATGAAGTCGATACCAGAGGTTTATCAGCTTTTACAGGATTCAGGAACTGAGGATTACCAGCCTGAATTTGTTGAGGTACTAGAAACTTTTATAGAATGGTACTCTGAAATATATAGATGATAGAACTGAAGCAATGAGAAATCCATCAACTTGCTTCAAATTCACGATTATTCTCTCTCTATCCCTCGCCGTTTCTTCGTCGTTTTCAACTCCATCGTTCTTCCATCGAGTTTGGCCATGGCCGATAAGTGCTTCTTCTTCGCCTTCTTCTTCTTCTTCATTCACTCCCAAAGCGACTGCATCAGATATCGTCTCACTCCTCGGAAGCAGAGAAGAAGCGTCCAGAATTAGCCCCAAAGAAGCCCAGGAGCTCAGATCCTGCTTCAAGTTTCTCGCACCATTTCGTCCGGTTACTGTAGGGAAGGAATTCGGGACGTTTTGGATCCGAAGGAGAGATGTTCTCTCCGAAGAAGAACAAGATAGCAAACGGATATTGGCGGGGAAGTTCATCTCAGATCGCAACCGGGTACACGTGGACGACCTCATTTCGTGGCCGCCAGAATCGGTGATGGAACTCGCTCGTATCGCCGTTGATTCGGGTGGGGATCCTGCCGCGATACAAAGACTCCTAGATCCAACGCCGTTGACTGTGAGTTCTCATTCCCTTTGTCTTTGTGAAGAACAAATTGGTTTGGTTTGGGACTTTGGACTTTGATTACGAGCATACTGGTGTGTTACATAAACAGTAGGACTGAGGCGTAAGGCATTTTAGGTTCGTGTAGTCAATGGCACCCTTAGTAAATGATTTCTGAAGCATTCATTAGCAACATATTAGGTACCTGATGTCGAAGGATCAGTAAATGCCCGGTGCGAGCTTACAAGGACCCCGTACGGAAGACTCTTCATCAATGAGGTTTGCATCGTATGAATGTTACTTCGAAGCTTTTCTTTCCAAACCACAGAGCCCTTATATTGGGTTGCTCGAGTTTATCTTAACTATATTCTATAGTTTTGCAGGAATTGAACTCATATCTTGCGTTCTTATTCGAAGTTATTGTTGCTCGTGGTCCTTCTGTCGGGTTGAATGTATCATTAAATCGCTATGACTTGTTCCATGGCCATCTTTTTCTTGCGGCAGACTCTGAGAGGCTTGGTATATTGTGAGTTGATAAAATCTTTCCTCTGGTATGAGACAATTAAAATGGAACTCTAATATATTTACAGAACCTGAAATTATACCTGGCTTTCTTTGGTTACTGATCTTCTTAGGTTGTTCCTTCTGGAGAGGCATTTGGAATGATTTTCTCATGTTTGGAGTGAAAGAATAAAAGAAAATGGAATAAATTAGATGTCCTGCTGGCTGCTCCTTATATACCATCCAATCAATCAACTCTTAGGTGTAGCATGTACTGCTAGTTGGGCATCTGGGGATGGACCCATCAACACCAACCCCTTCATGTGAACATATGCCCTTTTACTGTGCCATGATTTGCTTATCAGATCTATGGCCGGATGCATGATCTACTCAGAACTAATGTTCTGATTTTGCAATTTTGCATACATGATCTACTCCGAACTAATGTTCTGATTTTGCAATTTTGCATATAAGCACCTTGTTGTAGACATGGATAATGTGCTGTTTATGGCCTAAAATAGAAAAAGTGGATTTCTTATAAATAAGCTTTCATACTTAGTTCTTCAAGTTTTTACAGGTTCCATGCTAAAGAATACCCAGCGTATGAACAAGAAATATTTCCTTACAATATGGGCTTTTGTCAAAAGGGTAAGTGATGTTTGCACTTATAGGTTATTCCATTGTTAAATGTTTATGCTGCTCTCTTTTTTCTTTCTTTTTCCAGTTTTGCTTCTTAAACTATTGGAGTGGGTTGACTCATACTTTGGTCATATCGGTCATCGTTGGTCCTTTACAATCTGCTAAGAAATGGCTAAGTGGTCTGATGATTAAGTCTGTCTTGCAGGATCCAATGTCAGATATGATGATTCAATGAATCTACGGAACATTCTCTGGTTGGCTCCATTGCCTAGCAATTCCACTAAAGAATGGCTGGCACCTGGTACCTCTTCCTCTATTTGCTCAAAGCAATCAAATTATGTTTGTCTGTCTTAATAGAGTATGAATTTCGTAATTCCATTTTAGACAAATTTATTGCGTCTTTTAATCCATACACATTAATACACACGTGCGACCTTCTCATCCCTCTGAATTGTCTACTTTTTGGTTCTTGGAATGCCTCTCAGAGGATCTAGAAGGTATATGCTAATAATGAAAAGATCAGTTGGGTTCATTCTTGTTAAGTTGGAAATACTTCTCTAATAGTAAGAGTGGGAGGTTAGTGTATTGACTATACTGCCTATTCTTCCTTGTGATGATCTAGAGATGGGACTCTCTTTTTCTCCCTTTAACTATGGTCGCGATTACTGTCTGGGATAAAGTAAATATCGTCCAGTTTAAGGGAAAATTAAATATTACAATTGTTATCATGAAACGTATCAAACTAGTTTTGTTCTTCTTGTTGATAGGAGTCCTGGTGGTCCTGGATGCTTATCCTGGAGGAATCATCTATAAGGATATTGTACCAGATTATGTAAAGGAGGCAAGGACTATCTATGAAGGTTAGAACCTTACAATGTTTTCAGGTTACTATTCTTATGCTGCATTAGAAGGTTGTGAATCTTATCCATAAATTTGAAAAATATAGGGAAGACTAAGCTAAAAGAAGCTATTGGAATTTTTCAGATGATTTCGGAGAAGTTGTAGTTGATGTCAACTATTTGAATATAGGAAAAGAAGCTGCCAATTACAAGATTTTCATTTGTTGAAACCCTTTCTAAGGTAAATGTTTTCCTTTTAGAATTTTGATTATAATGCATACTCAAAATCATGATAAAATGTATTTATCTCTGATTGTATTATATTTTATGGGAAGAGAGTAGCTGAACAGAACACCAGATCAGCTGGGGCAGGCAACATGGGCCAGTTATAACTGCCATGTGGGGTGGTCAAATGTTAGCCTCAGGTAGGGATCGCCAACCTTATCCATGTGTAAAATTTCAGACTACATGGACTCTTACATGTGGCAAAAATTATGGTCTAAGGCTTGGCTAAAATATCAAAATAGGAATGACAAGAAGCATAACAGTGCAACGGTTCAAAATACACAGGGAAAGTCTAATATAAGGTGGGTGGTTGAGTTGTACTGTGAAACTTGTCATCATGTCATGTAACCAATCAAGAGGCTGATCTATCAAGCCAACGGTTCGGATTGGCCAAAGGGATCCTCACATGGCTAAGTTATTGAATGGATGTTTTGTAATACTTTTGCCTAGGGGTGTCAATGTCTGGCCTGCACCATGTCCCCCGAGCCGGGCCAACCGATTAAAAACCATACCGAGCCGCATTTAATAAACATGTCGGGCTTAAACCGGACCGATTAATAAACAGGTTGTTCACGATGCAGGGGTGTAACCCGACAGTCGCCCAACCGAACCGACCGTTAAATACCGATAATGGCGTAGACCGATTAAAGACCGAACCAATCCACATAAGTTCTGTTTTTAAGTTTTTCTTTTCACTTTTCCCTCCCATTTGTCTCTATGCTAAATATAGATTTTTAATTTTTTTTACTATGTCTTTATCTGTCTCTCTCTTGCTTGGTGCAAGTTTTATGAAATTATGAATTGGTGGGATTAATTTCTAAGTTTGTTTCCTGACTATGTTCTTTTATTTAAGAACTTAAAATATGTTATGTTCTTTTAAATTTTAATTAAAAAAAAAGAAAAAAAAAGAAAAAAAAAAACTATTATGTTGTGAATGTAGAATAAATAATGACAAATTGCAATTAAACATGGGTCAAGGGTTAAATCGAATAGAATAACCAAGCATAAGACCAAATAGCATAACCAAGCATAAGACTGAATAGCATAACCAAATATAAGGCCGAATAGGATAACCGATTATGAACTTTAATAGACCGATTAAACCGATAAACATAAGACCGATTAGGGACCGAAACCGACCGTACCGATTATAAACAAGTCAATTTCTCGCAAATCAAGACCAAATAGTTAAACATGTCAATCACGGTTCAAGGTGTTAAATTGGTCAGGACCTGTTAGGCCCGACCTAGACCGACCGATTGACACCCCTACTTTTGCCACACATTATTTTATTTTGTGTGTATGTGGATATGTGAGGATGTTTCTCCAAGAACCATAGCTTCCATGGCATGCTACCAGTTTTGTTCCTGACGTTTTCCTTTTCTTTGCTTGTGTGAAAGTACTTCCATTAGCTATTTATGTGAATAGTAGTTTCTTAGCATAGAGATGACTTTTACCCAAGTAGAGGGAGAAAAGATTGGAAGCAATCTTCCTAAAACTTCAATCCTTTAAATCTAAACATGTTAAAATCAAATGAGATTTTTTGGAATTGGAGTGACCTTTCTGGCCGAGTCCATTCTTACCACCTAAATAGCCATGTAGATATATAATCTTAACTGTTTTTCTGCGACTGACTAAATTATTAAATTTCAAACATTGGATAAATGTTGCCATCCCACCTATATAAAGGGAATGCACCAATTGGAATGTTGATGACATTATGTGCTTTATCAACAAAGTAGAATTTTCAAATTGTCATCAAGATCAGGAGAGTATTCTCTCTCAAAAAAAAAAAAAAAAAAAAAAAAAAACCGAATTGATAATGTCCCTCATCTATCACTTTCTCTTTCACAATTGTCTCCTACTACTGAAAAAATGTTTCAGTGCTACTCTCTTCAGAAGACCAGCAAATGTTTGCCATTCTTTCTTGGCAGTTGTGTCAATGGTGAATGTTGTCACTGGATGTGCTCACTAACTTGATGGAGAGTATCAGATTGATTACTCATTAACTTTATTGAAAAATATTTGATAATGACACTGCTTGTGAAGGGGAAGAGAAAGAAAAGCAGCTGCCCAAAAACGGTGGATGAAAGAAGGAATAACAAAAATAAAGACAGCTATAATCTCCATGATGACCAGGCATAATGATACCTTGGGTATTTGCCAATTTTCATGAATTTATCTTTCCAGTGTTTCCAATGGTTTCATCCTGACATTGGTATGGCTTTTGTTTATATATTTATTTTTTTAATTTTTTGGGAGAAGGTGATTGCAAACATTATTCAATGAACTATATTGGATATAATATTGTGACAACATTGTGATAATCAGATGACCCCTTGGTTTTTGTATTGAACCCCTGAGATGTAGTTGATTTATGTGCAGTATATCTGAGGAGAAGCATTGCTGTTACTGGATTTTGGCTATGCTCTCGGACAAGGCATCTCATTTATTAAGAAAAACAAGATTATTCTTCATAAATCCACAAAATAGGATTCATGTTTGAATAAATAGTGGTCAATCAAGGAAGACTTTTGCAAGCCTTAATCTAGGATGTTTATGTAGGGATGCATATATTGTTATTATGTGTTTAGCATGTGTATGGATGTGGAAAGTTGGCTCCTGTGGTGAAATCTGAAATTGACTGGGATGCTCTTTCTTGTCCTCGGTTTCATTTTTGTTGATTTTTTAGGGATTGGGTGGAGTTTCCTGCTGATGGCGATGCCAAAGGAGGGGCTCTGTTTATTTCCCTGAAAATTTTGTTTTGTGAATGTATCTATTTTTTATTAATGCATATTATTTTTTAAAAAAATGATATGTTCTAACCTCTCCTTTTTGTATAAATCTTCTTATGGAAGACGTACCCTTTCAACACCTTGGATCGCTTAGTCGACTTGCTTTGTCACCTAAATGCTCAAGCAACCCTCCTACGCCTTGGATTGTCTAGTCGTCATGACAACCTCGTGGCTGATTACTACCTCCATCATGCAATGACTATGCCCTTTGAAAAAGCCCAAAGTTTAAGTAGTGGTTGGATCATTAAAACTATTTTATCTCATATCACTATCCCATTACTTATTTAAACTCTTTACTATTTGGGCAATAAACGAATGTGATAATCAATGCAAGGGAGCAACATAGTAAACTTAGCAATGAACTTATTGCTTGATTGAAAACATGGACAAAGAATTTGGGATAACCAAAAATGGCAAGAACTTTTTGCAGGATGGAGTCTTTCAAATACGGAAAGAAAGAGAGGATGTGGTTCACTTTCTCCCCCTCCCCCCTTTTCCATACTTATTTACAACTGGTTGTTATTCATCAAAATAAATAAATAAATTGGAGGGTGTTTTGGGTTGGGGCGAGTTTTTTTTTTTTTTTCGAGAGGGGGGGGCTACTCTATTTATGGTTTTGGCTTGAACTGCAGAAAAATCAAAGTAAAAAAAAGTTGGCTGAAACAAAGAACTATATGGAAAACCTCCACTATCTGCAAGGATCTTCAATTATTTACATTGTCACCCTCCATGGTTGTTTTCAAGTGGTGACTTTGGCTTGAAGATTAGATCATAATGAAGTTCAATTACAATCCTTCAATCAAGTGTTACTTCGTGGAAAAGTTCCCACTATCTATAGAAGCTTTATAATTTTCAAATTTTATATGCATTCATCACAAATTTACTGAACTAGGTTTTTGTTGTTTTTCCTTTTTTGGGTGATATTTTTTTTTTTTTAAAGAAGTTGCTGCCCCTGATATTTTTTTTTTTTTAAAGAAGTTGCTGCCCCTGATATTTTTTTTTTTTTAAAGAAGTTGCTGCCCCTGATTCCCTGAAGCCTAAAGAAATGATGATGAATTCAAGTCAAAAGCAAACTTGAAATGGTCTGAAGAACTGGGTCAGAACTTTGTATTTGTAGAAGAAGCTTTAATAATCATCTGATTTGGCTTTCAACAACCAGGTGTTCAGGTCTGTACCATCTAATGGTGAACAAAATTCATAGGATTGAAGAGACTGACTAGCGCAAACTAACTAATGTTTACTCTTTGAAGTGGGGGGCCGGATAATGGCATAGCACTACAGCATCTTAGAAGTTTTTAAGTCAGTATTGAGTGGCTTAATTCCACAGTTCTTGCTCAAAGGGCTTGCTATATTATATCTGCTCATGTGATCTCAAAGTGGGTTTTATTCATGCCAAGATGCAGCCTAGAGCTCTATCCAACTTGCCAGGGGTGATTCATAATGTATAGTTGTCCACTTGAATTCTTGACACTAGTTGTGCCATGTGAAATGGTGATGTGGCAAATTCAACCATTGGATATTTAAGAAATGGTATGAATCGATTATGTTTAAGATTGATCATCTTGAAATTGTCAAATGTGTAAGAAGACATGGACAACAACTTACACCCCCTCTTTAATAGAGAATTCTTCTTCTGCATGCAAATGCCCAAATTACTCTCGTTCACTATTTAGAAGTCTCATCCAATCATCCAAAGTGGGTATCTGAACTTAGCTAACCCCAAATCAGGGAGTCAGTTAATTAATTTTATAGAACGGTATGGGAATGGAACAATTAGGGGTCGAGGGCAATGTTTGAAAATATAAAATAAAAATAATAAGATAAAAGTAATAGGGTCTTGCATTAAGCTCTCTTTGGTATATAATATAGAATTAATTATATAATACATTATGACATATGTAGTTGTTTAATATGATTTATGATATTTATTTATATTTAAAATAAATTAATATAACATAAAATCCACAAATAAGTTAGAAGGTGTATATCATTATGTGATGATATATTATTACTTCTTTATGTCTAGTGGTACTAATTGGTTATTTTTAACGACTTATATATTATTTTCATAAATGATTATTATAAATAACTCATAAAGATAAATATAAATTGTGCCAAAGAGAGCTTAATCACCAAGGCTGTTTACACTAAGATTGTAAATATAATTGTTCGATAAAATAATAAGATAAAAGTAATAGGCTGTCAGTTATTTGTCTCCTCCTTGATTGTAATACCTTTAAGTTGTTCTTCTGCTTATTTATATGATCGTGTATTTATGTATCTCACGATCTGACACCAATTACTAAATCCTTGATTATAATAGAATACCTTCAAATTAGTTGTTTCACCATTTATATGATCATGTATTGATGATTCCTACTGTACTCACGTGGGAATTAATAATCCATTCGAATATGTTTGGAAGCAAAGAAAATAAAATAAAAAACACAATAAAATGAAGGTAATGATGAATTATTGTATTGGTTAGTGTGATTAACTCTTTCACAGTATCTACCCAAAAATAAAAATAAAAAATAAAAAAATAAAAATCTTTCATAGCCATCGAAGGGGTTCATAACTCAGTGGTAGAGCATTTTACTGCAGATCAAGAGGTCACCGGTTTGAACCCGGTTCGGCCCTCTTAACATAAAAAAAAAAATTCTATACCTAATCAAGAAAAAAAAAAATCATATTCAACAACGTGAGTAGGGACTGCGATGGGACTAGGCATGTTTATGCATGACCATACTATGTTCAATTCCTGGATTTAGAACTTGTCTGGCTTGTGAAAAAAATAAACAAGGTTCATTGAAGGTTTTTTCAACAACAAACCTTAACCCTATATCAGTTATTATCAGAATTGAAACAATCAGGGTGGGTCTATTGTCATTCCCATACCTCCATTGTGTTCTTCTCAATATCATGAACACCCATGGTTATAAAAAAACAATAAAAAATATTTATTGAAATTCGAATCGAACTATTTAGATAAGAATCATAGAAACTGATTTATTTTGATTTAACAAATGAAACTGTTTAATTAAATGGTTCGATATGATTTCGAACCAATTAATCGATTAAACCATTTTAAATGACTAAAAATTTATACTTGATGTATTTAATGGAATTCATTCATAATTTTATATTTGAGGTTACCCATTTTACTAATTCTCATTCTTGATGGTATAACTAGCAGATAAGAGACAACCCATTGAGAACCATTAAACCGAAAAACTATTTTTGAAATCATTGAATAAATGGTTTGATTTTGATATTATCCTTTTATGCATCGAACCAAAACAAAACCATGCCTTTTTTAGCACCCTTCATAACACCCTCAGGGCCTCAATGCTAGTATATCCAAAAGGATTTTTTTTTTTTTTTTTTTTTTTGGTGGGTAAACATTCCCAATGATCTGATTACAGCTAGGCTGTTGGCAACTTCGTTTCCTCGTCCACCCGCTCAGAGTATCGTTGAGGTCCATTGATGTTGCCTTTCTCCAGAGGTTGGATCAAACTAAATATTGATGGTTCTTTTGGTAATCCAGGCAACACAGGGATTGGGGGAATTTTTAGAGATCATATGGATGCCCCTGGGCATGGTTTGATTTGTACGTGGAGGTTACTATGAATTTCATTGTGGAGTTTAAAGCATTCCTAAATGGTTTGGAAATGGCAAAAGAGTTGGGTCTTTAGTGTGTTTGGATTGAATGTGACTAAATTTCGGTAGTTCAATGTGCACAAAACTAGGAGGTGCCCTGGTTTTTCCTTCAGCAGTGAAGAGCGATCTGGGCTTGTCTTTCTTCCATTTCCTGGAAGATATCTTATAATTATCGTGAGGCGAATGTGGGTGCAGACTAAGAGGTTCTTCAGATCATTTGGCTCCCGTGGTGAAATCTGAAATTGATTGGGATGCTCTCTCTTGTCCTTGGTTTCATTTTTTTGTTGATTTTTTAGCGGTTGGCTGTAGTTTCCTGCTGATGGAGATGCCGATGGTGAGGCCCTGCCTATTTTCCTGAAATTTTGTCTTTGTGAATGTATCTATTTTTTTTATTCATACATGTTTATTTAAAAAAATGATGTTCTAATCCCTTTTTTTTTTTTTTTTTTTTATAAATCTACATATAGAAGATGTACCTTTTTAACACCTTAGATCGTTTAGTCGACTTGCTTTGTCACCTAAATGCTCAGGCAATCCTCCAACGCCTTGGATTGTCTAACCGTCATGACAACCTTGTAGCTGATTGCTGCCTCCTTCGTGCAATGACCATGCTCTTTAGAAAAGCCCAAAGTTTGAGGAATGGTTAAATCAATACAAATATCTCATATCTCAATATCACTCTCCCATTATTTATTAAAACTCTTTGGTATTTGGGCAAGAAACGAAGGTGGTAATCAGTCCAAGGGAGCTTAGTAAACTTAGCAATAAACTTATGCTTGATAGAAAACATGAACAAAGAATTTGGGATAACCAAAAATGGGAAGGACTGTGCTGGATGGAATCTTTCAAATATGGGGGAGAGAGATTTTAAAACTCTTTATTTTATTTTTATTTTTTTTTTTTGGGGGGTGTTGGCTGATTTACTACTATATTAGATCAAATGAAGTTCAATTAGAGATATTTCAATGAAGTGGTACCTAGTGGAAAAGTTCCCACTATCTATATAAGCCTTGAGATTTTCAAATTTTTTATGCATTCATCCCAAATTTATTGTAGTTCTTCCTCTTCTGGGTAATAATTTTTTGGTATAGAAGTTACTGTCCCTGAAGCCTAAAGAATATGATGATGAATTTATGTCAAAAGGAAACTTGAAATGGTCTGACGAACTGGGATCAGAATTTTATATTTGTAGGAGAAGCTTTTATAATCACCTGATTTGGCTTTCAACAACCAGGTGTTCATGTCCGTACCATCTAATGGTGAACAAAATTCAGAGGACTGAACAAAATTCAGAGGACTGAAGGGACTGACTATGGCAAACTTACTAATGTTTACTCTTTGAAGGTTTTTTTTTTTTTTCTGGTGGGGGAGCATAATATAGCACTACAGCATCTTAGATATCTCAACCTAAAGAAGCAAGGGCTGGACTATACAAAAAATATGAAATTGACCTGAAATAAGGTTTTATTAGAATATTATGAGTTTAGGGTTTCCATGAAACTCATTCTCCATTCATACAGTTATCATAGAACACAATAGATAAGCCATTAACTATGAATCATAAAGACATACCTGTTTGTGAAGAGATTAATTCTCATACGCTCATTGACGTGCTACAGTCTTCCACAGTCTCCAGAGGATATCCTGATGTCTCTTGCTAGCCTCCAGAGGATATCATGATATCTCTTGCTAATGGGTTCAGAGAACTAATTAATTGTGGCCAGAGGATATCATGATATCTCTTGCTAATGGGTTCAGAGAACTGATTAATTGTGGTTGTGAGGACTCTAATCCTGTATTTATAGAATACAGATGTAACCCTAAAACCCTTCCCACAATAGAATTAGGGTTACCAAACTTATCTCATACCATGTGACAAATCAAATCAAACCGGTTATACCGTGTCAATCAGACTCCCACTGAATTAACTAGTTTAGGTAATTATTTAAGCCCACATAAATCTAACAGGTCCGCCATAAGGCGCTGTAAGCGACAGAATGAGTAGTACAAATTTATTTTAAAATAAAAAGTTGTCGAGGTGTTTTAAGTCAGTATTGAGTGGCTCAAAGCCATGTGTTAATTCCACAAGTTCTTGCTCAAATGGCTTGCTATATTTTATCTGCTCATGTGACCTCAAAATGGGTTTTATTTATGCCAAGGGCAGCTTAGAGCTCCATCTAACCTGCCAGAAGTGATTCATAATGTATGGTTGTCCACTTGAATTCTTGATATTAGTTGTGTCACATGCAAAGGTTATGTGGCAAATCCAATCATTCGATATTTAGAAAATGATACGTGTTGGGTATGTTTAAGATTGGCTATGTTGAAATTGTCAACTATACAAATCGACATTTTATTTTTCTTTTGGCTCTCTCTTTCTTTTTCAATTTTAAATCATAGAATCCTCTTAAATGGAAAATCTTGTTGTAACCAAGAATAGTGAAATAAAAAACAGAACTTTACTTTTTTTTTTTTTTTGTATTTCTAATATAACATTTTTTTTAAATGAGGGTAAATTTTATCATTTGGCATGTTTACTTGAAAAATGTGCAATGACAATGATTAATATGACGTAGTGATGAGTCAATTTTTAAATTGAATTTGAAATTTTTTCTTTTAATAACTTTTGAGAATAAGACAATGGGCAAATACTTTACACTTCAGCAATGCTCCGATTTGCATTCATAATGCACTAGTTGGATGAAAGAATTTCCTTCATCAACCTCAATCGTGATGGTCTCTAGAAGGTCAAAATCACCTGAGAAGTCAATACAAGCTCTTGCAAAGGCCAATCGTTCTTTATGCATGGTTCTTCTAGTGTACATGGGTTTACCTAGGACAAAGCATATAATACTCAATTCTCAGTGTTCCATAAGTGAAGGGGAAGACCTCGAAGTGTAATCCACAACGAAATCAACTGCAAGCACACCTTCTCCGATTGAATATGCCTCTCCAACAGACAATGAAAGATTGGTCTATCACAAACATGATAAAGACCCTTCTCCAACATTTTTGCTTTATCCAACTCATTCGAAAATTTGAGAACAAAACCTCCATTGTGATTCTGTGAATAAGGTAAAATCCACAATCCTTAAAAAAAAAAAAAAAAAAAATTTACTCAGATACCCCCTTGCAATTAGTTTACTATACAAAACTATATTTTTTTGACAAGAATTACATGAACTACCCCTGAAACAATGTTTTAAAACAATATAGTCTATACTAGGCATTAAAACTAATGGGAGAAATTCTGAAATTTTTATAAGACAATACTATCCTCATTCAATGTAAAATTGCATACATATACCACGTCTATCTTTGGAACAATACCTCTGCTTAAAAAAAAAATTCATCAATTTTTAAACTATACTGTTGTAAAATATTATTTCAAGGGTAGTTCATGTAACTTTTTGTCAAGAAAGAATAATTTTATGTAATAAACTAATTGTAAAAAAACAAACAAACCAAATTAACCAATCCACTACCCCTATGGTCATTCTTTGCTTAGACATTCGTGGATGCAGGTCTCATTTAAAGCAATGACAAACAATGGCTACTCCTCTAACAATGCTTTCATACCCTGTCTATCAGTGGAGAAGAGAGAAAAGATGAACCTAGGGTTTTGTTGAGAAAATTTAACAATAAACCCATTTAGGTCATTTTACACTCATTAAGTGTATTTTTATCTTAAATCTTTTTTGACATTTTTTCAGTAACGGTGTGGGTAAGAGTGTATGAAAGTATTGTTAGAGGGATAGTCTATGTAATTTTTGTAAAGATATAGTAGTTATGTGTAATTTTACAACTGTAGAATGGGTGTCTGTGTAATTTTTCCATTAAACTATGTCATAAATGCGTTGTTGAAAATGATTTTACCGTCTTACCCTTACATTATGATTAATATTTTTTTCAAAATTTTTTAATTCTTTTTCTTACATTTTAGGATGGCCCTAATACATAGAATTGCAGGGGAAGCTTCCTGACAGAGATATGTGCGTGTCACTGTCTGGATGGTAGTCGATCGTCTATGATTTTTAGAGTTCGTATATATTATCTTGTGGTCGGTGGGTCCACCATGGCTCTATAAATTTCAATAATTTCATACACGACCTCTACACTCTCAGTTACTTCCGATCCACTTTTGAGTTTTGAAGAGATTTCGAGAAGCTCGCTCCTATGGCGGGGGACTGGGTTGGTCGAGGAGATTTGTGGAAGAAAAGGGCTCGAGTATTGCAGCTTCGGATCAGGGATCGTTTTCGCGTCGCCGTTGATAGGCAACGTCGTAAGACGGTGTTCTCAAATAGTTATTTTTCATCTTCGCTGCAACGATGGATCACTCACCTCCGCAGTTTTCGCAGAGATTCATTGCCTGCTTCATCAGCATTTTATCGTAACCGAGGTGACTTTGTTTCTGCTTCAGTCTCTAGGACGACGTATTGATCAGTGTTTTATTTAGTTAACTTCGATTTAAACCTTGGCACTTTGTTTTATTTAATGTCTTTGTCTGAGTGTAGCTCGGGACTTGGGAGTTAACAATATTAGTTATGTGAGGAATACGAGTGTGATATGGAGTTCGTTGGTCCAGTTTTTAGTCTTTTACTCTCAGAAAGGCAACATGATCGAACTTGATAAAAAATACAAATGAAATATCACACTATTTTCTCAAAACTTGTAAAGTGTGAGATTATAGTTTGCAACTTATAATGACTGACTTTCTTAGGACTCTATGATCCTTTTATTAACTTGTCCAAGTATAAACTAGCAATAGAAGCTTCTCATGGAAATTTATGGATGATCAAAATATCATTATTGAAAATATTATAGACACCACAAATTCAAATAACGCCGTTCCTACTTCGAAATACATTTATTTTAATGATAAAATATTCAATCGTCATCTTCATATGTTTGTCATTTATATTACAGTATATGTGTGTGTATTGTGTAAGAAAAATCATACCCATAGATCTACTATGACGGAAACACTGAAGAATAATGAAAGCAGGGAAGAACATAACCGGATCCATATTGATTGATGAAGATGGTCCTCACTGCGTTGCCCCATTGATCTGGTCTACTCCCTTCTCTGTAAACTTCAGATGATAGCTACCAATGAGCATAGCTATCTATATTAAGGGATCAGGGACCAACCCTGAAATAAGGATAATTTGGTCTCTCCCATAATAAGACTAAATTACCAATAGGTCCACATGATGTTTTAAACAATTAGGCGGTTAATTGGAAACATTGTAACTCATTAGAGAGATCACTCTCATTAGGGTTTTATCCGACTAAGCCTGCCAATCAACACCCATCCACTAATCCAAACCCGCGCAGTGACTGATGCATGTCCATATATGTTGATAACATTACATATTGTAGCTGCGAGCTATAAACGAATCTTCCTTTTTTAACTATAAACGAATCTTGACTTGTGGATTTCATACAACTACAGTGATTAGAGATGTTGATGCAGTTGAAGATTCCGTCATCATTCGCACGCTTCAAGCTCTGGCAGTTCCGGTTCTTGGGAATGTTTGTCATGTGTTTATGCATGGGCTTAACCACATCCAGGTATTTGGGTCATTTTGTGTGTGTGTGTGTGTGTGTGTGTTTATCCCTGCCCCATGCCTGGGTTAAATTTAAGTCTGGAAGGATTATTTTTGATGGCACTGCAGATCTATGGTGCAGAAAAGCTACATCAGGCATTACGGCAGAGACCTGAAGGGAAACCCCTGATAACGGTATGCTTTAGGTGTCCTCTTACAAAGATCAAGTTGGTTGCAAATTGTTCAACACAATCCTAGCATGAAGCACACACTTAGAACTTCATCTGATACTAATTTTCAATTTATGTCCATATCTGTAATGGTCCTTTAAACTTCTTATATCCATTATCTTTCTACTTCCTGGGAATTATTATCCCTCCATGGATCATTCTTTTCTGTCATTTCTCCTTTGATCTTTGCCTTTAACTTATGATGAAGAACTTCATTTGATACTAATTTTCAATTTATGTCCATATCACTAAATAGTCCTTTAAATTTCTTTTATCTATTATCTTTCTACTTCCTGTGAATTATTATCCCTCCATGGATCATTCTTTTCTATCATTCTCCTTTGATCTTTGCCTCTAACTTATGATAAAGATATCCAGCAGTCCATGTCTGGCTGACAGGGTCATATTTTCAATATAAGAGGGAGATGGGGAGTTAATCATGTAGTGGATCCTGCATTTTTTTTTTTTTTTACAAGCCTCCCATACTTCTGTCTTTAGTCAGGCTAACTGCTTAAAAGGCTGATGCACCCCTATTTTTTACTTCTCATAAACATTGCTTTGCATAATATCTCACAGGTAAGCAATCATGTGGCATCCATGGATGATCCGCTTGTCATTGCTTCTCTGTTACGACCAAGTTTTATGTTGGATGCTAACAGCCTGAGATGGACACTCTGTGCAACGGATCGATGCTTTAAAAATCCCGTGACATCTGCATTCTTCCAATGTGTAAAAGTTTTGCCAGTTTCGCGTGGTGATGGGGTTTATCAAAAGGTATTCTACTAATTTGTTCATTTTTAGAATTTGTGTAACTGTTTTAACTTTTAAATGTTTCTGCACATACTTTATGTCTTCTATATCAGAAAATTGTAGCAGGTTCTATACTAGTGTAGAGTTTTGCTATTGTTTGGATATATGTGGCACATACAGGGAAACGTCGTGTATCTGTGAGCAATGTGCCTATGACTTCACCCTGTCAATGTTCAGGTTTTCCCCTTGGTTGATTGCTTTCGTGTGTTGTTATTGCCATCATATGATCATAAAAAATATCAGTAGTATATCAGTAATGGGAATTAGTTAAAAATGACTATTGTTAGCCTATTCTTAGTGAGACTGAGAAACAGTAATAAAGAAATGGAAAATTTTAACCTATTAGTTCATGGATTCATTTTAGAGCATTACAAATTATTTTGCATAATTAAAAGGAAAAAAAAGAAGAGCAAAACCTGAAAAGGAACACCAGGGGGGGGGGGGGTTGAATGGGATTAAGGAGAGAAACTTATTAGAACCCACAAACAACACACCTAAGAGGGCACCAAACCCCCACTGGTCAAAGAAATGGCTGGAGTGACCTAACCCCTGATTGAGAAGCTCACTCCAGAGCCCCAAAAAGTATGCAATTTTTTTTCTTTTAAACTTATACTCATGATGATCCTTTTTGATTGTTGGTACTTATTTAATCTTAATGCATTGATCCTTTTCATTTTATTTTTTTATTAGAAAAATATATATTTATATTAAATAGTAAAATTATAAGAAAAGTATGCAATTTGAGGAGGACATAGAGATTTGTGAAAGCCAGTGAAGAAGGTAGAAACAGAACAAAAAGGAAAGTGTTATCCCCAAACGTCCCAAATATGCTTTATTTGTACAATCACTTGCAAAACCAGAGCTCATGTTGGGCCCCTTTTTGCTTAAGGGTTTGTATTAAACTATAGCAATCAAATCATGTAGTATTATTTTGGACCATATGTCTTTATGCAAACAAACATGAATTGTAAATGCCAGATAAGGTATGCATTATTTACCCGGACAGGATATTCCTCTCCTATAAAGATTTCTCTTTTACCACATATAGCTAAAATGGGGCTTTTATTTAAATTTTTATGTTTATTCCTTTATAGTTTACAAGATAACTTTTATAAGATCCTACCTTAGAGCTGGAAGGAAAGAAGAAAAAAAAAACCAACAAGGTCCACTTTGACAACGGATAAGGTAGAAGACACATGAAAATTGCTTTTATTGAACAAACCAGGCCTTTTAACTCGTAGTGTTGTTGGGAATTCAACCCATTCAGTCTCCTTACATTAAATAACCAACTCGTACATGACTTGGACTTCTTAACATAACCACATTTCATGTGATATACATCCACATGGCTTGCATGTGGGTCCATATCTTTCTCTCCCCCTTAAATTTCCCTTGTCCCCAAGGGTAAAGTACTACTAAAATTAAAACAGTCTCTCAAATCCTAGTTCTTGTTGGATTAATTCCCAGCTAATGCATCGATGCAAACAAGGGTTCTTTGAGCCATAGGGAACTCGATCAACATGAGTTGTATGGATGTCGTTGGCTTCACATTTGCATCCACCCTACCGATCCAACTTGTGGTATCTTCTTCGCCTTTGAAGCGAGGAAAATCAAGTTTGACAAGCTTTGACGCGTAGGATTGTTGCGATCCATTCTGATGTGGCCCGTTACGACTGCCATGTTGTACCATGGCTAAGGAGTGGAGCCATTTAGTTCTTTCCTTTGTGTTCGCTCAAGGCTGTTGGAAGAAGAGAAGATAAACGGACAAGGTCCTCTTCGAAAACAGATAAGGTAGAACGTAGAAGATAAGTGAAAATTGGTCTGTGGAGGAAAGCAAGCCTTTTAACTTGTAGAGTCGTTTGGAATTTCAAAAGCTATCTCAGTCAGTCCTTCAGTCCTTCTTACATTAAATAACCCACTTACACCGCAACCTAAGAAGGTTAACTACCCACAATCTAAGGTGGTTCACTGATGGTGAAGTGAACCACCCACAATCGAGAACTACCCACAACTGATAACTTCTCACTTGCTTATTAACTACCCACAATCACTGAATAACGCAACCCATTACTAACTTATCTAACCTGAATCTTACACGACTTGGACTTCTTAACACAACCACATTGCATGTGTGATATACACCTGCATGGCTTGCATGTGGGTCCATATCAACCTTCTAGGTGTATTTATAGTTGGCTTGAATTACTAAACTATGTACTGGCATTTGAGTTGCTAAAGAAGTCCAGTTACCCACTTAACAAAATTTTATTTTCATTTAGGAAGCATACTTCATTCCTTGTACAGCCTATTTGCATTGCGGGGGTAAGGCTGCGTACATTCTACCCCCTCTCCAGACCCTGCAATAACGGGAGCCTCATGCATTGGGTCGCTCCTTTTTTTTACTTCATTCCTTGTACAGTCTTTATAATTGTTATCCATAAGAAAAACCTCTAAAGCCCCTTCTCACTAATTTCGACCCATGAATTAACTTAAACAGCTGCCAGACACAAGAAACAATCAAAGTGATTCTTTAGAAGAAAAAAAATATGATGGGACTTGGGTAATTATGTTGTCACAACGTATGTCATATTTGGAGTGTGTTGTTGTCCCAACATTAAATAGATTGAACACATCTAACCATCCAACCCACAGTCGATGAGTTGGTTGTCAGCAATTTTGACAGGTTTGCCACTAAAGGTTGGAGCTCAACCATGTTCTTCTCAATCAAAGAGCTTCCACCTGTGGCAAAGTTCCTAACGAATTCTTCAATTTGCTTCTGCCTTCTTCCCTTCCAAGAAAAGTTTTGGTTCCTAAGAGTTTTATGGCTATAAATTAAAGTGGATCTTAATTGATTCTTGAAATTTGCTTCCTCCTGAAATAGTTTTGGATTCTGAAAGTTTTATGGGGTCAGATTAATTTTAAGTGGAGAAGAAAAAAATAACAGTGGAGGACTTCTTGTAATAATTATGTTATGAGATTATTTTCCTTTTTCCGTGTTTTTTTACGTTTCTCTCAAGTGGTTCTGATGTTATATTCTAAGTTTTTCAGGGTTTGGACATGGCCCTTTCAAAACTGAATAATGGTGGTTGGGTCCATATCTTCCCAGAAGGAAGTCGTTCTCGTGATGGTGGAAAAACTATGGGATCTACCAAGAGAGGAGTTGGAAGGTAAAAATTGGTACAATTTATATTAGCAAATTTTCTATGAAGTAACATTAATGTTAGTCTCAGCCAAGATTTAACTACTTTCTCCAGAGAATTTGCTGAGACTAGATATGGCTTGTGACTGATAATGTTATACCTTAACTAATTGAACTAGGCTGTCTTCTAATTATTATTATTTTATTTTTTTTGGTGCAAACCCCCCTTTTGGGCCAAATTTATTCATCCTCAATGGGGCAAAATTTTATTTACAAGTGAGATGAGGTCCTCTGGAAAGGAAGACACCCAAAACCCACTTCTTGGATACTCCAAGGCCCACCTAGCTATATCATGAGCTAAAACATTGTGCTCTCTACGTACAAAAGAAAACCTGCAAGAAGAAAACATACTCTGCAGACACCTAATATCTTGAACTATGGTCGATATCGCGGCTGGTTGAGGACTCCTCACATCTCACAGACTAGATGTAAGGGTTTGGGAATCAAAATTGACTGTGAAAGAAGCCATTCTGAAACTGAGATAAATCATATCCTTATGGATAAGTCAAATAGACAATGAATCTAAAACAACTAAACTAAATGATTTATCAAATCTAATTTAACTTTAAGAAGACCAAGCGGCTAACTAAATAAGCTCATCAACCAAGCGGCTAATCAAATAAGCTCATCTTGGCTTATCTGAAACACATTTAAAATGACCTTACTACTTATCCATGTGTCCAGACCTCTTTAAAATTCAAAGCAAATTACAATACTCTATTCCCACTAGAATAAAATGCTCCCTGATTGACTCCAGTCGGTTTTCTGGAGATCAAAGGCAAAAGGAAAATGTTCCTGGACCGCTTTTCTAATCAGATGTTTTTTGGTTAGCAATATATATGAAAGCCAACCAATGTCCTCCTGGTAGAGTGGCTATCTTTTATACTTAGAGAAAGTAGAAATTATGAGTTCAAATCCAAAGAGCCATTAATATGTATATAATTGATATGTTCTTTCTTAATCTGTTGTTGAGATACAGGTTGTTGGCATGTTGGGCTAACTAATGTTATACCAAGGATCCTCATGTCTTGGCATTTCAAGCCAGAAGGGAAATACAGGGCTCATTTTCCACTTTAGACCTCTGGCTGTATATCAGTATGGCTGACATAGGAAAGAATAAGCAAACACTTGATTATACCTGTCCTAAGAATTTCCGTAGTGATAAAGTTAAAATAAATAAAAGTGAAATTATTCTATTTTAATATATTTATCTTATTTGATATTCGTGATTATCTACTTAGCCTGTTTTTATCTCAAAAGAAGGTAATTTTGCTTGGTTCCTAGGGAAGGTTTCACTTTATTGGTTGTCTTTTCCTCTTTACGATTTTCACACATATTTCTTTTCTGTTGAATCTTTATTATATTTCATGTAAAATAAAAATCTTCATTAAATTTTCACTTCTCCCACAGGTTGGTGATGGATGCAGACACTATGCCTGCTGTTGTTCCTTTTGTACATACAGGGATGCAAGATATGATGCCTATTGGTTCAAGTTTCCCAAAGATTGGCAAAACGGTATTTACTTTTTGATCTTTTGATATCCCCCCGTATGCCCTGTTCTCAACTCTGAAACAATGATGCTTGCATCCAACAAAGAGTGGAAGGAAGCCATATTTTCTTCCTAGAAAAATATGCCAAACATGAGTGACCTTTATGCATAAAGGTTTCAAGGCCTACCATTTGTCCCATATATCTCTTACACCTAAGATTGTCAAGGATCTAAGATTTTTTTTCCCTGCATTATGGCATTTAAAAGATGCATATAGGCATGATTCTAGGTTTTGATCGAAACTGACCAAAATCTGCAAGTTGTCTTGGTTTTGGATCTGGCCGAATGAAACCCAGGTTTCGACACTGGGGTTCAACCCAGGAAGGCCCAAGGTCAAAAGACTCAAAACCGAGTGGTGAATCCTTGAAAGAAGATCCAGCACGTCTCGGTTTTGAGGCCGGTTGGGCCTGACCAAAACCAGCCTTGAAACCGAGATTTAGTTCCTTGCATATCAGATCACTTGAAAACTCATTGTTGGTACAGGAGATACACTTTATGGGCATTAGGACGTATGGTGTATAACGGATTCATAATGAAGCCGTAAGTATTCTATTTTTAACAGAATAGCGGATGAAATTAATGCAGACACAATCCAAAATTTGGTTTTATTTTGATAGTACTTGGTTATGGGATTTTGTTTTGGATGTTTTTATTTGTAATGGACTCAATTATAAGGTCTTAAAGGGGGGGGGGGGGGGGTTCTAAGACTATACAAAATTAGCATTTTAATTTGGTATTTAGTTTTAGTAGTGAACCCCCACTAGCTATTAGTTAGGAAGTAGACAAGTAAATCCAAGTTGTGGTTAGATTTAGGAGTTTATCTCTTAAATTTAATTGTTGTCCAGTTTCTTTAGATAGGTTGGGAGATTAAATAAATTCATCCTTAGTGGGTTACTATGCTAAGTTGATAAGACAACGTAGGATTCCTAATCACAGTCTGTGGCTGAGAGAAAGTTTCCTTTTCTGTTGGCTTTTCTTTGTCTATTTCGGTGTTTGAGTCAAGTAGGAAGCTTATTTTATTTTATTTTATTTTATTTTTTTCTGTTTTATAAATATATGTAAGGAGACTACAAGTCACCGTCGATTTGATAATGGAATGATTTAGTTGATTTAAGTTGGAGGTTGTTGCCTCTCCCTCTCTCCCTTACGATCTACTCCTCTCTTTTTCGTAAAGCGCTATTGATGTGTTATGGTTCATGGGTTCTGTTCACAGTCCCTGAACAGCGCCCTTGACCCAATTTTCTTATTTCTTTCTTATCCTCTCTCTTAACCCACCACCAGCAAATCCCATCCCTTGGATCTGTATCAACCTGGTATCATAGCCAAACCTTGCCATAGAAATCTATGTTTTCAAGACTAGAGTTCACTTACCCAACGGAAGAACATCTATTTTCTGCATAGATGAAGGGCGAAGTGAGAATTTCATTTCACAATCCATGGTAGAGATGTTGCCTTAGACAGATCATTGTTTAATTTAATGGTGATGTTTTCGTCGAATTTTCAGTTTCTTACTACCCTGATGGTGTTAGATGTCATGTATTTCATTCATCTAAATATGTCATCATTGTTGGTCAGTGATGCAGGTTTTGTTTGGTTGCAAGGGGAATTGAAGGGAAGGGAAGTGAAATTTTGTAACTTTAAATGGAAACTTTTATAGTTGAAAACACAACATGATTGTATAAATTACCTAAACTTCTTAACATATTTAGTAATGATACTTATAAGATAAATTTATTTTTCTTTTCAAATGAGAGGGATTTGAATGCGAAGTGAAGTGTAAGTTAATAACTAAATATGGAATAATTTGGAATTAGTTACATAGTAATGTGATAGCATGTGCTGTAATCATTACAAAAGTTTTCATTTAAAGTTTAAAAATTCCATTTCCCTTCCCTTCAATTCCCCTTGCAACTAAACAAAGCCAGATGGAAGAAAGGAAAGTTGTCCTTGATTGGAAAGGAAAGAGACACATGTTCATTAAAAGCCCTCTCATCTACTATAAACTTTTCTCTTGAAAGGGTTGCAGCGTGAATCGTGATAGCTCTTTAAAGTCGGTTGAAGCAACATCAACAATCGGCAAGCCGCAAAAGGATTTGCAAGAGTTCAAACAAGATGAAGAACTTTTAATTTCTATTGAGCCTACCAAGGAAGGTTTAATCCCTTCAAGAAGAAAATGAGCTTGTGAAAGTTCGTTCTTCCTCACACGTTTCAATATAAGGACATATGATTAATGTTTCATATTCTGGATTTTGTTCAGCATCAAGGTCTGACCCAAATTAAGCAAGGATGGCCTCTTCATGATATTGTGCCAATTCCAGTTTTAAACTACCGTGGACTTGTTTCATAGCTTTCAACTGAGCGGCAGACCCGACTCGACTAACAGAAAACCGACGTTAATAGCAGGTGTAATTCCACGATAAAGAGCTCTTTTTTTTAACAGATTTGTCCATCTGTAATGGGGATGATATGGGATGGGGGTATCTTGTGTTTCAATGACGGGTAACGCGCATCTGTGTGGTCCAATTGTTTAGAAGCTCCACGCTACAAAACTCGAGGATGAGTTTTTTTTTTTTAACTAAGGGAGAATAAAGCAGACCCAATTCATAATTTGGTCTTATTTTGATATTCTTTGGTTATGGGCTTTGGTTTTGAATATTTTTATTTGTAATAAGCTCAATTATAAGGCCCAAAGTGGAGGGTCTAAGAGTGTATATGAAATTAGTATTTTAATAAGGTATTTAGTATTAGTAGTGAACTCCACTAGTTATTAGTTAGGAAATAGATAATTATATCCAAGTTGTGGCTAGATTTAGGAGTTTATATCTTATTTTATTGCTGTCCAGTTGTTTAGATAGGTTGGGATAAGATTAAATAAATTCATCCTTAGTGGGTTGCTAAGTTGATAAGACAATTTAGGATACCAATTCCTTGGCTGCTTTTCTTCTTTTTCCCTCTTCTCTCTTATTTGGGGGGAATTCTAGGCAAACAAGGTCTAATTTCTGTACTTGGATACACTGCACAAAGTTCCATTTTGGCTTGTACAACAGCCTCTGATTGGGGTTGGCAGCTACAGATGTAGATATCTCTTAAACTTTTTATTCTAACTCCTAACAATTGTTGGCAATCGTTTTAACTAGTTTAATTTCTGCTTCAAAAGGCACCATTCTGTAAGGCTTAGGCTTACTGAATCAGCAGATGGTATGCTTGTACGCTAGTGTACAAAATCTGCACGATTTTACTCTTAATCATGTTACGAAATTTGTATAACCAACAGAATTATTTTGTAATGCATCTTCAAAATAATGCATAGTTTACTTTATTCAATGTTTAGAAGTGACCTCATGGCCTAAGATTTAACTTGTTTATTTGCTGTAACATGCATGAATGTTGGGTCTTGCATCTGATCATATAGTCCTTAGTATAGTCATTATTTCCATTATTAGTTATTGTTGATGATAATCAGTTTGTCCGCATTGAATAGGTGACAGTGCTTGTTGGTGATCCAATCCAGTTCGACGATTTGCTCCTTTCTGTGAATGATACCCAACAAGCATCTAGAGAAGCATTATATGATGTCATATCATCTAGGATTGGTCAACGACTTCATGAGTTAAAAGTCCAAGTTGATAAATTAGCCTTTGAACAATTGCTGCAATTCGAAGGTCATTTACCAAATGCACAACGTGCAAATGGACTTTTGCAACAGGTGGACTGGGAAGCATTTGGCATGGCAAGTTACATACTGACAGAAGATAATTCCTCTTTAAGACCGGTGATTCAAACCCAGCTGGAGAAAAATCTTGATGAGGCACCAAGACAGACTTCTGATAAATACTTAAGCAGGGGTTTCTCTTGTGAAGGTGGGATTATGTCAAGGATCCATGGTTATATGGATCCAACTGGATTAATGGGGTTTGCAGCGAAGGGTTTATTCGTGAACAACAGAATACAGAAGCTTAAATGCGCAAGCTTTCAGGAAATTAATCCTTTGAGGGTCTCGAAACAGTTCTTGGAAGCCAACATATTCCAGCAATTGAATTGCTGCTAAATTTTAATTGACTGATCCAGCGATGTTTCTGGCAGAAGTAGCCCTTGGGGGAAAATGCCGTAAGAAACTCTCACCTTAACTAAGTAGATTAGTGTGAGGAATCATTAACTTTTGTTATCTGGGTCTGACCTTCTCTCTCAAGGCTTCTGATCATGCCAGCCGGAAAGATGCTGGATTACCAGGAAAATGATAGAAAATGCCATCGAAACATCTAAAGCCATGAAACCTCCAGTCTGAACACATGGAGATCTCGATAAACCCTAGGACCTGAAACCTAGAAGAAGAAGAAAGAATGATGGAACCTGATACTCATGGAATCGCTGGTTCAATCTGGTTTTAAGTAAAAAGAGAAATGTAATTGAAATTGATTTAGAAGAGAAAAAAAATAGTTTTGTATCATGATTGTGTTATTATCTTAAAATTATTAGTTTATTTGATAATTATACTTTTTAGATGTGATTTTTATTCAGTTTCAAATTAACGGGATTTGGTTGTGAAGTAAAATTTAAGGGAGAGAGTACTTCTACACCCGCTAATGGATGGATCGTTCAAGAGAGATCTTTGCATCGGTAAAGGGTAATAAATCAACTCTCTTGCCGATCACTTTGCTCCTAGAAAGTACTTCCCCACTCCCGTATTTCCTCTGTTGTAACCTGTTTTGCTGACACATGTTAGGCAGGGATGTAAATGGATAAGAAAAATTAACTTCACTTTGCATCAAAAAAGTATATCCCCACTCCTCCCGTATCTCCTTTGTTGTAATCTGTTTTGTGACATATCTTAGGTACGGATGTAAATGGATAGCAAAAATTTAGATTTAATTTACACATGTATCTGCTTATGGGATCTAGGTACGTATTTGGATAATTCAAAACATGATCTATCCATTCATATAAATATTAAATTAAATATATAAAAAAAAAAAACTAAATAATTAATAATCTTGAGGGTTTTTGAAGATTCGATAAGAAAATAGAATCATGAGATTAAGACTACGTTTGGTAATAATTTTATTTGGTAATAATTTTATTCTCAGAAAGTACTTTTGACATGTATGTGTTTTTTTTTTTTTTTTTTTTCATAGAGAGTAATTACATGGAGTAGATTAGAGTTTGGTAACATGGAAAAAAAAAAGTGCTTCCATTGTTGATTAGACGAACCGTGACGGACAGCATGGGTTGGAGAGAGTCATGTTCTTGCCCTGTCAAAAATGTTCATAAACTTGAAAAACAACTTTTTTATGCTTGGTCAGGAGTGTTTGCTTTTTAAGTGTTCGCTGAGCACTCTTTTGAACAGAAAATATTCTCCCTAAAGGGCAAAAAGAAGATTGGCATGTCAAATGCCATTTTGCTCATAATCCACTCCTGTTGAGAATGTAATCAATGAAATTGCATCTGAAAAGTGTTATCAAAAGCAGCTTATGACATTTAGAGACATGGGCTGAAAGAGTGCAGGAGAGATCCAACTAAAAAGAGAATAAAAGCCAAATTTGGATATCCCTCAACATAAAGGGATGGTAATGCAGAAGTAACCGTATTCAATCTTTTTACATCCCTATATGTAGGGCTAATTTTACAAAAAAAAAATCTCATAAGAAAAACACTATTTTTATATTTTAATGATAATCACTAATCATCATCTATCTTAGGGTGACATTTTTGACTTGATAGTGATTAAGGTCTCTAGTTGTTGATCACAGAACTAGAGTCCTTATAGAGGAAAAAAAATCATTTCCAGCGTCGATCCTGATGTATTGAGATCCGCATAGATGAACTCCAATCATTGAATCCTGCTGGAGCCTGCCTAGTATTAGAGAGGATTTGAATCCCCTCATAGAGGGGGATTAGTTTAAATTAGGGATCAGATGGAATTAATTTATCAAAAAAATATCACCTGTCATATCATATATTTCAATATATTATCTTTTTTTTCTTTTTTTCTTAAATACATGGGAGCAAAGTATTTTCATGAAACTCCCACAAGATACGAAAAGAAAAAAAAAAAGAAAAAAAAAAAAAACATAAACTGCATTCTTTGATTCTGGTAGGAGTTGTTGCATTGGGTGTTCATGAAAATTTACATGCTAATATGGACGCTCTAAATCATATATATTTTTTTCGGTTCTGAAAAAGAAAAGGAAAAAAACCCATCTTGTGTTTCAATTTCCAATTTTCATCTGTCCCACTCGCAACTTTGAAATCTCAAATTTCCCTCACTTTACAGATGAATCCATGCGGGCCTAATCATTGATGAAACCCCTTCTGCTCCCGTGTGGCGCGAAAACACAACAGTAATTAGTAAGGCGTCGAAATCCGATCTCTGATAATATCGCCAGACATGGCCGACGAAGAATCTCAAGAGCTGAGCGATAAGCAGAAGAAAGAAATTGCCAAATGGTTCCTCGTGAACTCTCCTGCCGGAGAGATCCAATACGTTGCCAAAGGTTTGTTACCTGACTTTCTCTTTCATTTCATCAATTTCAACCGCCAAAAATGGTTTCCCAATTGGGGTTTTGTTTCTCAGATGTTCGATCCATTTTAATGGACGAAGACGTCTATAACATGGCTGTTTCGGAAGCATTTCCTCTTTATAACAAAGCTCACTTGATATTCCTCGAAATGCCTAACAGAAGCGGAGAGGTAAGTACCAAAATTCACTCCCATTTTCCCAGATCGATTTGGATCCACTGCACTGCAACTATGTCTTTCACATTACATTCTTGTTTGACTATTTAATTTAATTATTGTGGGTTCTGAATCATAATGTAGGTAAAACCCCAGAGATTTGTAATAATGCCCTAATTCAGATATCCTGAACTCATGACACTTAAGGCGTTTAAGCAGCCCTGTTTCTATCAACACATTAATCAAATGAGGGAAAATAAATTTGTCTGGAGTTGATATTTTGAACCTTTGATCTGTCTCAATTGTTGTTCTTGGAGGCGATGAGCTTAATCCAATGTATCAACCAACAATCACGTGAATATTGTATATTGAGGTGCTTAATCATGACACGTAGAATGGAGTGGGTTTTAAGTTATCTGAGCCCTTTTCATTAATCACGACTGGTGTTTGTATCAACACATCAAATACCCAGGCTTCAGTATACACAGCGAGGCTATTGGATTCTGTTTGTTATAGAACATGGACATTATAACTGGATACTGCTAAACTGTACTGTCATTCAAATGTTTCTCATATTGTTATGTTTTGACATGTGTTTTTGCAGGTGATTGTTACATCGTTTGGTGAACTAAGTGTTAATGAATATCTTGATCCTAGGACTGCCCAAGTTGCCACGGTTGACCACATCAAACAAGTAATTTTTTTGCTTTATTTGAAAGGGAGTGTGTCAAGTAGGCTGCAGGACGATTGATTAGTCTGGGCCTCTTGTAGTGTATCTCATGTCATAGGACCAGCACCTCTGGGTTCTTCCCTCCTCAAAGTTTGGATACAGAAGGGATTAGATCTAAACGATTTTTAATGGCCTTTTTTAAAGATTCTTTGGAATATATGATTTAATTTCTGTTGAAGTCCAAACAGATACAACAAAATATATAGATTCTTTTCTTTCTTGTTTTTATGTATTTGATCTATTAGGTGGCCCATCCAATTTTATGGGTCTTGATCATGTTATCATGAGATGTGACATGTCATAAATTCCCCAAAACTGTTCTAGCACTCCTGTTGACCCATACCTGAGATATAGCCTATCTGAAAACTGTGACCACCACAATGTTTTATTTGTCTCGAGCAAGGTTTTACACCTCGGATTCTCATTGCCCAATCCAGATTGGGATTGGCAGTGTTAAATCCTCTTTTGCAGCATTGAGATTTAAAACCTTGGTCTCAATGAGAACTGAACTTTAAAGCTCCATTTAACTTATGACGGCCTTTTGGTTCCCTTATATTGAATGAATTAAATTCATTGCCCCATCATTTGGAATAAACAGACAGCATGATCTGTATGAGTGCTCATTTTATGGTTTTTGTAGGTTTGTCACAACTTGTGGTGTATGTAATGCTGAACTGTTCCTTGTTAAAGCTCATAGGAAAGACTTTTCAGGAAGAAGATAGGTTATTCTTTTATAATAAAATTGGAAATATCTATATATAATTTACATGAAAAAGCTACAGACAGATGCAATGCAATGTCCAAGGATACGATCTTTGATTCTTATTTATTTCGCCCCTCCTTTGCAAGAGTTCACATGGTATTGATTCTCGTACCATTGTGGAAGAAAATTTGCATTTACTGACAACGCTTTTTCACCCACCTTTTCCATGACACTATTGTTTCAGGCTTGTACAGTCGTAAGACCTGCTACTGATGAGGAACTCCCATCCGTCTACATTGAAGATTTTCGGTATGTTATTATGTCCTAAATATAGTTAAAGATGCTTACATTTATCACATTGGAAGGCTTCAGGTTTGTTCTAAGAGCTTACACAAAAGCAAACAAAATGATCCAGATTGTAATGGCTTTTTAGACATTTCTGAATTCTAGAATGTTTTGATCACAAATAAGGCATTAGTTATATTGTTTGACAGGAAATAAATTTACCACTCAACCAGTTGACTTGTTATCCGAGAGCCCTATAAAGAGGAAATGAGATGAATACATGGTATATATCTCCTACGCAGCAAATGAAAAACACAAAAGAAGAAAAAAGAGTAATATACTCCTATTGGATGCTCATATCAGCATAGTATGCACAAATTTTATCTGTACTATTTCCACAAATTAAAGTAGATGCTGCAAAAACAAGGTCTATTTGTTTGAGAGCTTTAGGTTTTCATAAAAGTCTTGAATGAATCCATCAAGAAAAAAAAGGGTTCTTGAATGAGTTTGACCGAGTTAACAGTACATCCCATCTATTGATACGCGTAATGCAGCATAGTAAGCAGTTATATTGCTGCGCGTGCCTCATCTCAGCAGTCTAGCATTTCACTTGTATCACCTTTCCTGAACACAATCAAGGTGCTAGATGCATTAGTTTGCCCCGCACCACTCCTTTGACAGTGTCAGCACAAACTGAAGTGCATATAACCATATAGGCTCATTAAAGGAAGCAGTTGTTGGAGCAGAACTTTGAAACTGGTTCCATCAACACAGGCTGGCCTGGTGGTGTTAATGTCTGACCATCATCTTTAAATGGTCTGGACCATGACATAACAGTCATATAAACATTATAATAAGTGATTTTAGGCTCTGACATGGTGTTTGAGGTGGTGCATTCCTTGTTCTAAACACATGAGGTTTGTGTTTGAGTCACCCTGCCCTCCCTTTTATTATATAGTCTTGTTTTTTAAAAAGAAAATGAAGAATGGATAATTAATTAGGTTTCTTTAGAGCATTAACTTGTCCCTTAAATCCCAAGGGGATAGCTCAGTTGGTAAAGACCAACACTTTAGAATTGAGAGGTCATGAGTTCAAATCTCCTTGGGGCCTACCAATCAAAAAAAAAAAAAAACTTGTCTCTTGTTTCTTATTGTTTGATTTTGGGCTCATGTTTGAGTCACTTACTTACATTAACCCCACTTTTTCTTTACTGAAGATATAGTTTTAAATTCGAGTGGCAGTCGGACTGTTTAATACTTTAATGGCATATCACTATATCCTTTAATGGCAGTCCAGGTGATTGTTATGATCATGGTGGCATAGTTGTCAAGGCGTCACCTAGGCACCGCCTAGGCTTCTAGGCGGCTTGATGGTGCCTTGGAAAATAGGTCGCCTTGAGGGTCAGTCAGACCTCCAACGCCTTGGTTCGCGTTGGCGTCTTGACAACTATGCATGGTGGTCAGCAGTTTGAATGATATGACTGCCCAGACCATGTAGAGGACAATCTTAAGCTATAGCTTATGGTATTTTGTTGTGCCTTAAATCATCCCATGTGAGCAAGGCATGATCCAGTATCCAATTTGGATATGCTTGAACTTTTTATGTTAAGATATTTCTTTAATTGTTTGCAGATGTACTAAAATTTGGAAAAGTGAGTCATTACTTATTATTTTGTTACTGCACCTCTATCCTTCCCCGGTAACATTGTCATTGTGTATGTGCCAATCCCTTGACTGGTTGGCACAGTTAAATGCACCAATCCTGAAAGAAACTTAAATTAGATACTGTTATTATTTTTTAGGCTTCATGTTACTTTCTGCGAATTTCTTATCTGGTTCATGGCAGATGTGCTCTAGATGCGGAAGTCATCAAATATGTTGGTGAAACATATCCAAAAGGTGTCTGTTCAGTTTACTGTGTTAATGGAAAAGATGTTGAAGGACCAGGATCTAATTTTGAGCTTGCAGTGGTGATTTCTGCTGCAAGAAATAGCCCCCAAAATTTTTGGTGCGTGAAATTACAAATACTGTAGCTAATAATGGTTTTCTTCTTTGTATTTATTCAATGATTTTTCTCTCCGTAGCTAATTTCTTTAGTGTTCTTGCTTAAATTTACCTTCACCCTTATTCCCTTATCTATGGTCTAAATGATGAAACATTAATCCCGTATCATTTTCTTTGTAGCTTTCTACATGTACCTTGCCCACGCATTGTACTATGACATTTTCAATTTTGATCTAAGATACACAATTTTTTGTTCACTGTGAAGGTTCTTGCTTATGTTCTGTTTTATTGCACAGCAATGGAACTTGGCGCTCAATTTGGAATGTTGGATTTAAAGATGATCCCCAAATGATAGAAGTAACAGGTAAAATACAGGTATGACTTGAAATTGTTCTAGGTGCAAAATAGCAAATGTACACAATGCATGATAGTCTCTGGATTTTATCCTTTGTGGACTGGATTGTGTCTTGACTTTTCATGCATATCTATGAACTTGTTAAGAACATAGTATCTGTATGTCTCAGGTGGGGGCCCACTATTTTGAAGAAGGGAACGTTCAACTGGATGCTGAACACGAATGCATGGATTCAACTATTTTTCAGGTTGATATGAGCAGTTCAATTGTTGTATATCCATACTCAGGGACTACGATATTCTAAATTATGTTCCTGTTACTCTGTTGGAGAAAATCTGTGTCTTTTGTTCTTTTATTGTTATATTATAAGGTTTTGAGTAGATTCTAGAACATTTCACACTAGACTTTATTGAAGTAGGGCAAGAATACATGGTCTGGATCCAAGATCAATTTGACCCATGTATATTTTTCTTACCTGGCCTGGATCTCAGTTGGATGTGGATCCATGTGTAGAATTGATTCAGTCGGAGATCAGAAATTGCAAAATTGGATTGTTCTAGATCTGTATATGGGCCCAATTCAATTTCACCCTCTTAATGCCCTAATTTACACACAAAAAAAAAAAAGAATGTAGGACTTGAATATGGTTCACCAATATGATAAGACTGACAGTGATACACGTACAGCATATTCAGGGGGTTTGAGATACATCACCCTCTTGTATTGGACTTATGAGAGCCAAAAAATTCCTTACTGACCTCTAATCATCAAATTTATTTAAATCATCAGAAATAAGATGATGAGTGGTTGAGAGGAAAATTTGAAGCTAGGATGTTCAGAATTGTCCGATCTGATTAATTTTAGGTCTAGGTGATTCCCTGAGCCATGCCGGCGAATTATTTTTGTACAGTACTAAATTTTGGTTTGTGATGTTCTGGATGACTGAAACAGATTTTTGTTCTATTGTCTACAAAATCATTCTTAATGATAATTAAAAGGTTCGTGCTTGTGAAGACTTTAGCAAACTTTATATTTATTGGTGACGGTTTCAATCATTGTATATCCTTATCAGCACCCAAGCTGATATTCTTATTTGGTGTTCCAATACACTTCCATCCTTGCAGTGAATTATTGTTGAGTCTATTAAAGTATTTTTCAAAGGACCATGTTTTTTGTGTGACTAATTGTCATACATTTGCTTCATCAGCTATTGGGAATTAAATCCCTGAAAAGGCATTTACTTGTCCATCATGCTTCTTTGTGTTTCCCTTTCTGTTGGTGACCTAATATATGTAACTCAGACTTTTGTTTCTGTTTCAGCACCCTGAGGATTGTGCAATTGCTATAGCAAACATTATTCGGCATCATGAAACTGAGTATATGGCATCACTTGAGGTTCTTATCTGTCTTTTCTTAGCATTTGATGATTGGGAACATGTTATTGATGCGAGTCTCTCTGCTAACAGTTCCCTGTTGGCAGGTATCCTATTCAAAACTGCCAGATACAACTTTCAAGGTATTGTTTTTATTATTAACAATTACAAAATGCCCTTGAAGTTTGGGGCATGCAAACAATCAATTAAGTCAGTCAAAATGCCACCCTTCAATGGACTGTCGATCCAATATCATACAATTGTGATTATTTTATTCAATCAATATCTAAAGAATGCATACCTCATCATCAATTCATACAAGTTTGGACACATTTGAAAACTCAATATATAATACACTACATTCTTTACACTTCTTCTCCCAAACTGGTCAAGCTCTTCAATTGATTGTTTTAGAAAGACATTTCGATTGGTTAAAATCCTTTTATTTGTGCTTTGCGATTCAGGATCTTCGGAGGAAGCTTCCCGTCACTCGTACCCTATTTCCATGGCATAATACTTTGCAAATTAGCCTCACCAGAGATATTACAAAAGAACTTGGTATTGGGAAGTGAAAAATAGCTAGGGAAAGTGAGTAATTCGTCATTGTGTTATACTTAGCTAATGTGCTCTTTCCTGTGGTATTTTAGTATCATTACATTACCACTGAATCTCCTTCGGGAGTCCATGCTCATTCCTTTTTTTCATTTGCTGTATCAATGCTTCTAGTTTGACTCTCCTTGGAAAGGAGAATGGTCTCTGTCACTATTCTCCCAAAAGAAAATGCTATTATTATATTCACTTCACTTGTGATATTGTTAAAAGAAAATGCTATTATTATATTCACTTCACTTGTGATATTGTTACCCTTACAAATGCTTTTCTAAGTTGATGTAGAAAGGTGAATTTATAAAATCTTTTGAAAACTCATGTTCCTCCCCTTCATCCTGCCGAGACTTCCCCTCCCCTCTCCTTTAGCTCTCCCAGCCCAAGACATTAGTCAAGATGTTTATAGAATTGGAGTTCTGCCCATGGTTTTAGTAATCAATATTGGACCTATCAATTCATATCAATGTCAGAATTACTGATCCTGATCTTCTTTCTTTTTATTTTTAATCAGTATTGGCTATGTGTCAGCACGTAATGGGGGCTGTACTTGATCCTAATTGGTATCGGATCGTTTTCGGTAGCAGCTGATAACCGTAGCTGATACTTGGAACTAAAACCTTGGTTCTGCCTATGGCCACCCAGTGACAGCCCCTCTTGGAATTCCATTAGCTCTTGGTCTTGAACTTGATAGGAAACTGGACAGAAAATTCATGATTTAGGGGACAAAATGAAGTGAAGTTGCAATTTTTTGGGGTTAATTGAGAGAAGAATGCCGTCTCTCTCAATGTTGGTCCGACCACCGATTCTATTGCTGGTTTGATTGGGTGTCCGATGTAAGGCATCGAAGAATTCTCTCTTCCCAGCATTTCCATTTAATGAGTTTGTTTTTACAGTTTTTTTAATCTAAACCCTTGTCTTTGGGAGTACTACTATGCTCGCATAGACATACATAGGATGCACCTAATATCAAGGGGTATTTAATTGAATTGTTCTTTGAAATTTGACATATAACTAATGTAGATACTCTCTAGGGTTGCAACAAGGCCAGATTGGGTCGGATTTTTCAAAACTTAAAACCAACCCTAACTATTAAACTTAACGCTAACTCAGTCCAACCCTATCAGGGTTAGAAAATGGACAACCCTAACCTTGATCCTGGCAGGGTTGGGCGTAACCCTAACCTGCCCTGATTGACCATGATAGAACTGGGTTGGGCCAGGTTAACCCTGATTAACTCTGATTCAGGAGGAGGTAAAAAGAAAAAAAAAGAGAATATAAACGATATCAATCATACAATTTATTTAAAACCTATTTGATCTTAGCTCAAATCAAAATCTCCCGTCGATCATTAAATATGTTTTTTATTATCCATTACAATACTCATGAGAATCATAAATCTCTACCGATGAAAATATGAACAAGATTGATAGTCAAAACAAAATGGAATTCTAAAAGATCAACAAATAAAATAGAAACAAAATATTCAATCTGTCAAAAGAACAACAAAAAGATTGAAAACACATAACTCAAAACAAAGTAAAATCTCCTTACAGTTTTCTAATTGATCAACAAATGAAGTCGAAACAATAATAATCAAACTATAAAAAACATTTAACTCAAAACAGGGAAAACTCCTCAGGAGATTTCGATTCTCACCTAATCTTTTTCGACAGTCGACTCTCAGTCTCTCAGACAATGTCTCAACGCCTCTTAGAGTCGGCAACGCTTCCCTAAGTATATTCATATATATATACAGGGTCGGGCCGGGCCGGGCTCAACCCAAGGGGTCAACTCTGACTCAACCCAACCTTGCCAGGGTTGATAAAAAATTAAGCCCTAACCCAGTCCTGTCAGGGTTTGGGCTAGGTTTAATCCTGCCAGGGTTCAGGGCAGACCTGGGCGGGTTAGGGTCGTCAAGGTAAAACTTGCACCCCTAATACTCTCTATCTAATGGTTATAATGGATAAATCATTAGCTACCCACATGGCAGAATAAATGACTTGTGAAATTTGGAGAAATAATAAACTATTTTGACAATAAAAAAATTATATTTTTATAAATATATAATAATTTCATTGAAATGAAGATTACAACTTACGACATATGAACTATTTAGGTTTCAAACACAGTATTGGCCATGTCTAAAAAGAGACCAATCTTGAACAGGTGATTGATCTCTAATAAAGTAAGAAAGATATTGGGTTTCGGATTGGAATTGACCACTCCTAAAATAATATCGATACCTTGATCCATGCCCTGACTGACGGGTGGATAGATTCCGTGCAGCTCTCTTGCCTTAGGGGAGATGAGATCCGAATCCGAGCCCACTGATCCAGTGACCCGGATGTTCTTTGTGAACACCTCATCGCATATGGAAAGGAGCGCTTTCATTAATTCAATCGCGGATTCCAAAAGCCCCATGAAATCCCGATCAATTAAAATGTAACCGTTATAAAAACGAACGTTGCTTTCTTCTCGCTTTCCCACTTTTTCAAATTTTAAAATTTAAAAAGTGCAAGCAACATAAATTAGGTCTGACCAAAAGGGCTAATCAGCAAGATCGACATATATCAAATTTACTTGTCGATTCGTTCATCCTTCTTTCTCCCTCCCAAGCGCTCTCTGCTATCAAACAAGTAAAACAGAGGAAATGGCTCTCAGATCGTTAGATAATGCTCTTCCAATCTCGCCGGGAAGGCCCAAAAAACTCGCCAAAGTTGCCGTTTGCATCCAAAAACCACCGATTTTGGGTGTGAATGATGAAAACAAAGCTCCAATACCAGCAGCGGCGAATGTTGATTCAGCAATTGATTATATCGCTTCAGATGATCTGAAAGCCATGCAAGATCCCGAAACCAAGATTCAAGTAATTTCTCTTTCTTTAGGGTTTTTTTTTTTTTTTCCTTCTTTGGATTTGTTATTCGTACGATTTTCCCATCTCGTCGTTCTTTCCTGCTGATACTCAATTTGATGGAAACATCAGACTTTGATGGAGGAATTAGATTCAAAAGACTGGACGAAAGTGTGCGAGTCACTGAACGATGCCAGACGATTTGCGATCTATCACCGATCTTTTCTGCTCCCGATCTTGTAAGGAAATCCCATGTACTTTTTCCTTATTAGTGTCCATCTTGAAATCCTGATTCCTGATCCTAGGGTTTTACTTTTGCATCGGTGGAGCGTTACAGGGATAAAGTGATGTTGGTGATGGTGAAAGCAATGAATAACCCAAGAAGCGCGTTGTGTAAGGCCTCAATCATGGCTTCCTCTGATATCTTCAATTCCTTCGGGGACAATATAGTAGCATTCGATGCCTTTGATCCATTGGTATGGGATAGATACATTCTAGATCCTATTTCTCTCTCGAGCAGAAAATTTTCTCGTCGATCGTTTATGAATAATGGTTTCCATTGTTTGGGTTCGCAGCTGCTCCAGCTTCTGCTGAAGGCGTCTCAGGATAAAAAGTTCGTGCGTGAAGAAGCAGTTAAGGCACTGCAAGTAATGGTGGAATCATTGGCCCCTCTTGCTTTGCTGCATAAACTCCTGGTTTATGTCACCCACTCCAACCTCAGAGTCAGAGCCAAAGCTGCCGTCTCCATCTCAAAATGCGTCTCTAAGATGGTAACTCCTAACTAGAGACTACAGAAGCTAAATCATTTACGAACGAGTAATAATTTTTATGTGAATAATAAGATCAAGCACTTTCTTCCAAATTAAACTTCAGGGACAGGAAGGAATGAAGGAATTTGGGTTGGTTTCACTGATCCGAGTTGCAGCGGACTTGTTGAATGACAGACTTCCTGAAGCACGAGATGCAGCTCGGAGCACCGTGATGTTGGTATACGAAGCAGTGATTCGAGACGAGGAGCAGAAGCTGCAGAATGATGATCATGATGGACTGTCTTCAATGGAGTTGTGGCTGAACTTCTGTTGTTCTAACTTGACAGCCATTCAGGCTCAGTCCATGTCTAAAATAATCCCTTCTTAGTTGCTGCCGCTGTAGCAGTAGTTACCAATACTTCAGTCTTATGTAAACTGTTGTTTTTACATGAACCTTAGATTCTATGTCTTGGAAGTTCTAAATTTAAGGAGTTCTATTTTGTCATTGCTTCTGTTTTCAGGGTGTATGGATTCTCTTGTTCATCAGTGTTGGGTATGGTTCAAGTAATCAGTATCAGTTTGTATATGTTTTGGACCTGACTAATCCCTGATCCAATCTTTTTTTAATATTATTATATACTGTATCCGACCACATATCAGCTTCCAATTAGATTCATACGTGAGATCGGATTGGTTTTGGACATGATTGATACTTGAATTTAGAACCTTGGTATGAGGCAACAGAGCAGATCCAGTCCTTTTTAATATTATATCATACTGTATCAGCCATGTGTTATCTTCCAATTTGATCTATATATATCGAAATCGGATTAGTTTTAAACATGACCAATACTTGAATTAAGAACCTTGGTGTGGGCAACAGGCAAGCGTGGTTTGTGATCAAGTATGAATCTGAGTTTGATTAGTCCAAAATATGTTGAGAACCCTTGACAGATTTACTATTCTAGAAAAAAATTTCTGGTTCAGGAAGTGGGGAAGGACACAACTGTTTCTACTGCCATGTGGTGGATTTTTGTGGACAGGTTTGGATTTCTCAAATCAAATATCAAGTTCACCCTGAATTGTAATGTGGATAGAAAAAAGAAAAAGAAAAAAAAAAGGGAAAAAATTATGGAAGATGAAAATTTCCTTTATATGAATATCAATGATAACTCAACATGTGTCCATAGTCTTGTGTGCATACATATACTAGCACGTGTTAATCAAGAGAAGATCATAGCTCTCCCATGGTCAACACGTGGCAGTAATTCAACAGTTTAGGCCGTTCCCCTGAGAATAAGAGAATAACCTCCTAATCGGCACACCTCAACCACATCCCAAAGAAAAAGGAGTGGTTTGTGGACTTATGCGCCGCTGACAACTGAATCTATGATGATTGTAGGATCATCATCAAAGCTATGTACGATTAACTACTTCAGGCAATAGTTATCACCCGTTAATAACCATCACAAGGGTAATTCAAACATCTCTGCCAAGCACATAGTCTTCTATATATTCTTATAAGTTCAAATGTATAAGGATGGACAATTTTACACTTAATCTATGCTCAAATCTTACCCCACGATCAGTTTTAGTTCTTACTTTGATTCATATTGCTTGTTCTGTTAACTGACTTAATCATCGGAATTGCCACTGGATTATCCAATCTACCCCTCTATAGTTTTGTCTATTTTTTTTAAGATCAATCATTGAACTCAGCTAACATGTGTGAACTCAGTTTCAACGCATGGAACTCGGCTAGATTAGTTTTCGGCAGCAGCACTTTAGGCTTGGTTGGTTTTGTTAAATAATTTTATTTTAAAATGATATGTTATATATATATTTTTAATTAATAAATTAATCAAAACCGATAAGAACCCGATAAATGAGAATCCAATCTATTACGGTTTATATCAATAATAGTTTTGAACCAAATCGAACCAAACCAAACCGATTTACACCCTCATATTACACATTTACACCCCACCCGACACACTGATCCTGGAAATACGGTTGGGTCAGTTTGCCGCGCGCGCTTGAGCGGGGGAAACTTGAAACAAGCTTTTTCAGGATCCATGACCAGCCATATAAGAAGCGGAAGACGAGCTCGGATTTATTGGCGGCAAATGCTGTTCTTCAACGATTGTTGTCTACTAACAAACTAATTGTTCGTAACTCTCGATCGATCGTTTTAAGTTGCTCAACTTTCTTCATCTTCATCATGTCTACGATGAGCTCTCCAAGTGCCAATTGCTTTTGATATCTTCATCTCAGCAACATCGTTGGATTCCTCGTTCGTCGTCGTCTGCTCCTAGTGTTTATTCATTGAAAGGGTACAATAGTAGTTCGAGTTCTGATAGTCTTTAATGTCTGTAATATTTTTAGGGTTTATCACCTTACTAAGGAAATACCACTTGTAGTCGCTTATGGTCAATATCAGTCGGTTAAATTAGGTCATATGACTCTTTGAATCGATTATTGGTTTTGTGATTTCATTTCCCTGTGCTGTGTCTCTATGGAGGAAGCGACAGTTAATTCTCCAACCATTAAGCCTATAAACAAGGGTGTAGTTCATAGGATCTGCTCAGGACAAGTAATTCTCGATCTCTCATCCGCAGTCAAGGAGTTGGTTGAGAACAGCTTGGATGCCGGTGCTACTAGTATTGAGATTGCTTTGAAAGATTACGGTGAAGAATCATTCAAGGTTATCGATAACGGTTGTGGGATTTCACCCCTTAATTTTAAGGTATTTTACCACAAAGATATTGGTTTGGGTTTGGTTCCTTTTTGTATTAAACGTAAAAGAGATTATGAGCTTAGTGCATCACGTGGTAGTTCTTTGTTTTGTCTTAGTACTAATTTGGAAACTTGACCTGCATCCGTTGCTTGTTCTAATGTGTGACAGGTACTTGCACTCAAGCATCATACCTCTAAAATAACCGATTTTCTTGATCTACAGTCATTGACGACTTTTGGTTTCAGAGGGGAGGCACTCAGCTCTCTTAGTGCACTAGGGAATTTAAGTGTTGAGACGAGAACGAAAGATGAACCAGTAGCCACACACTTGTCCTTTGATCGCTCAGGTTTATTAATCTCTGAAAGGAAAACAGCACGCCAAGTTGGTACCACTGTCACTGTTGATAAATTATTTTCCACTTTGCCAGTGCGGAGTAAGGAATTTAGTCGCAATATCCGTAAAGAATATGGAAAGCTTATTTCGTTATTGAATGTGAGATGCTATTTCCTTTTGTATCTCCCACAACTCCCAGTGGCTGTTCTCATAGTTATGCCTTATGTTCAACAAGCAGTAGAACTTTTATCTCTATTTCCCTATTATGGATTACATAATCCATATCTTACAACAAATTTATTTATATTTTTAAATGAATCCAGTGGAGAGGAAGAAAAAGAGAGGTGAAGGGGTTGAGACTCCCAAAACAAAAATTATAGAATACACAAAAAACTGTCCCTGAGCTAAGCCAAAGCATGTCCAGAGCTTACAATAAATTCTGTTGATAGTAAATTAACAGTTTCTACTTCACTTTTGATAATAAATTAATAATTAAAAGAAGGAATAATTTTTATTTTACTTAATTTTATTCTATTTACTGTATAGTTTGCATTTCCTTTTTGAAGAAGTCACATCATTATAGGATAGAAATCCTTGGAAGATTGAAAATTGTTGAAAACTGTCATATGAGGGACTGGCATTTGTTTTTTGTATAAGACATAACAGTTCCTCTAAATACTGAAGAATAAAGACGACAGTATTTGAGCTTCAAGGAGAAAAAGCACCTGGGCCAGAAGCACTTATTATTGGGTTTTCTGAATTTCTTTTAGTTCGATGGCTTTAATGTGGGCTGTGTTATAGTATACTGAGGTTTTTTACTTGGGTATTTCTTATTTCCTTTAATAAAAGCTATTTTATTTATGAAACAAAAAGAAAAAACATATTGTTCCAGCTGCTTGCGTGTGATCATTTCCTTTTTTTGTTTCCTGATTATGTTTATGGAATTATTTAACAAGTCCTTATTACATTTCTTTCCCAAGTTGCAGGCATATGCTCTTATTGCAAAAGGAGTTCGATTAGTCTGCACCAACACAATTGGAAGGAACTCGAAATCTGTGGTGCTTAATACTCAAGGGAGCAGTTCTATTAAAGATAACATCATAACAGTATTTGGCATGAAAACCTTCTCATGTTTAGAGCCTTTGAGTATACATATATCAGAGAGCTGCATGATTGAGGGCTTTCTTTCCAAGACTGGTCATGGTAGTGGACGTAACTTGGGAGATAGGCAGTTCTTTTTTGTAAATGGCCGACCAGTGGATATGCCTAAACTCAGCAAGCTTCTGAATGAATTATATAAGAGTTCCAACTCTAAGCAATATCCCATTGCAGTCATGAATTTTACTATCCCAACTAGAGCATATGATGTTAATGTAACTCCTGATAAAAGGAAGATATTCTTTTCTGATGAGGGATCCCTCATGCACTCTTTAAGAGAGGCAATAGAAAAGATATATTCCCCAAGTCAATGCTGCAGTTATTCCATTAACAGATTTGAGGAGCCTAAGAAAGAAGTGGGTAATTATGAGTTGAATCATTCTCATGAAGAGTCAGATATGTCGATGCAAAAAATATCTTCAGAACTCTACAGTTGTAAGGATGATGCATTCTGTAAGGAACAAATTATGGAAGAAGAAACTACGGAGAATGATATTCCCATTGAAGTTGTAAAAAAGGGTATTCACAAGTCATATAAAAGTGCAGGAATGTTCCATATTAAGGGCCAAAATGCCACAGAGAAAGATTTCTCTCTTAGAGTGCATGCTATTGAAAAGGCTGATAGTTCTGAAAATTACAATGGGCTGTTGAGAACTGAACCTCATTCTACAGTTGATAAACCTGTTCCATCTCCTTCGACAGCAGTGGGGAAAGATTCTATTGAAAATTTATGTTCATCTAGTCGCTTAAGCATTATTCAATCATCACTTATGAAGTTTGTCACTGTGAATAAGAGGAAGCATGAAGATAATAGCACAATATTGTCTGAAATGCCTGTTCTAAGAAATGAAACTAGTCGCTGTCAAGTAAGGAAAAGCCATTTTGAGATGCATGTTTCATCTTCAAGATCCCTGGCTAGTCCCTCCAATATCGATGAATCTGGTGTGGTCATTGAGAATGAGCCTTCTGAGTATCATAAAGAATGTAATTTTTGTGATGAAGTAGAAACTCCGATTTCTTCTGGAGGTGGTGTTTGTATTTTAGGATCTGGAGGGGTATGTGGAACTATACTCATTTTTTTTTCACTTGATTGAATTATGAAAATATCATTTTTAAATATGGTTCTTGAAAAAGTGGTTATTATTAATGTTTTTTCTGCTAAACTGAATCAAATTTTATGCTGTATCTTGTTAGCAATCGATCAAATCTTTTTAATGAATGACTTAAAAGTGACAAGAAACCATTAATGACATTATCTTTGTGTCTGGTTGGAGAATTACTAACGACTTAACAAATCTTTCTTTGATGTTTTCTGCTTGGCTTCTTTCCATATCTCATGTCAGGGGTGGTGATGTAGTTACGAATATAGAATTATTAAAATTTTGGGGAGGGGCTTACAATTTTGTAATGGGCCTCATGAGCTTGGGCTAGGATAGTATTTAATTTGGTTTTATTTCATTATTAGAGTTGTCTCTTACCCAAGGGGGTTGAACTATAAACTTGGTTTTAAGCAAGTTTTAAATATGTTATTACTTGGGTAAAGGTTGTTAGCGTAATAAAATTGTAACCGTATACTGCTTTGACTTAGTCAAAGTAGTTAGTGTTAGTTTCTATGACTTGGATTCCTATTAGTATATAGACTCTTACTTAGTTTATTAGTTTGCTTTATTGGTACCTTTACCAATTAGGCTCGTTGGTTTCTTTTTCCTATTTTGAGTTTACTTTGTCTTTAATTTGTGACTAGGATTCTGACTTGTAGTTCTAGATCCTATGTAATAGTTGTTTTATATTTTCTATAAATACAAGCTACAAGGAGAGGAGCAAGACACATCGATTCTCTCCATCTTTTCTTATTAGTATATTTTGTTACATTGTATCAGAGCAATCACTTGAGTTGTTGTTTTAAGAGTTGTTTAAGGTTTTTCGTTAGGTGTTCAGCCAACACTATTGTGGCTCTTGCTATTGCTGCTGCTACTACTATTACTTGGTTCATAGTGACCTATACTGTACAGCTATGACTACTTCGTTCACAGTGACTTATATTGTGCTGCTATTAGTACTTGGTTCACAATGACCTATACTATGCTATTACTATTACTTGGTTCACAGTGACCTATACTGTACTGTTACTACTACTATTGTTGCCACTAATACTGCTGCCGTTGCCACTAATACTGCTGCCATTGCCACTACTACTGCTGTTACTGCCACTACTACTACAATTGTTGCTTCCTCTGCTACATTGTCTCAAGCTGAAGCTCTCACATTCCCCCATGCTCCAGCTTGAGGGAGGGTGTTAGCGTAATAAAATTGTAACCATACACTGCTTTGACTTGGTCAAAGTAGTTTATGCTAGTTTCTAGGACTTGGACTCTTATTAATAAATGTATTCCTAATTAGTTTATTAGTTTGCTTTATTAGTTTCTTTTACCAAATAGGCTTGTTAGTTTTCTTTTTTTGTTTTGATGTTACTTTGTCTTTAGTTTGTGACTAGGACTCTAACTTGTAAAGTCCTAGATCCTATTTAATAGTTGTTTTCTATATTCTATAAACACAAGCTACAAGGAGAGGAGCAGGACACATTGGTTCTCTCCATCTTCTCTTATTTTTCTATTTTGTTACAAAGGTATATTTTGTTTATGAAACTTTCCAACTAAACTCCAAACACGGAGTTTGAATGGTTTTTTTTATGGTTGAACCATTCTCAATTCTTGGTGTGAAGGGCAAACCATTGAAGGTTGATGGGCAACTTTCAAACTCAGTTCATAGGGAACTGAGATTTCTCTTTTTCAGTCTCTTCTTCTGTTTCAACTTGTGCAGTCAAGGTTTATTTCAGTTTTACCTTGTTACTCTGGTTGTGGCGGTACTGCTGGGCTTTGAAGAAAGTCTTGCAAAGTGCAACCCATTATATGCTGTTTCTGCTGAGGGCAACCCAAAGTATTAAGTTTGGGATCAAAAGACTCCGGTTGTTGCCAGATTCAGTTCAAAATTCAGAACTGGATTGAAGGGTTCCACCAGATCCAGGTTCAGCGATTTTTATTAATTTCTCTACTGCTGGTTTGGATGATTATGGGGTGTTTCTAAGAGGCCTTTCAGAGTCAAGCCTTTTGGGTTGATCTAAGTCTTATTTGGTGAGTTATCTCGATCTGAATCCGTGCTCTTTATTCCTTTCAGAGGGGATGACTTGTCTTTGGTTGCAGAATTCTGTTATTGGCTATAACACCCCTGCTGATAGAAATTCATCAAAGCCCAAAAAAGCATGACCAAATGATTGTTTAACCAAAGGTGGGCCTCGAGCCAAACAAAGGAAAAAATGGACACTCAGTCACCCTGTTTTCCCTCCTGTCCAGAACTATTTACCTTTTTGACTCTGGGTCTATTTATTTGTCCAAAAGGGTCATGAACAACCCTATAATTACAAAATTGTCAATGTTCTATTTGTTTGAGATTTTAATGTTTGGGAGTGGGCCCTAGCAACCTAATTAGGGTTTTGAAACCTAGGACGCCATTAGATGGACTTTTGGAAGCTCTAATATTATGTCAATAATAAATTCAATACAGTAAATGACTAGCTATGTAATTGGATTCTGGCTTGGTGGAATGCCTTGGTGGAACACCATGTCATTAACAAGTTGTAGCAATTTTTTTGCTATAAAATTTAGCATGTTTCGGAACCTTTGGTGAGTTGAATGATCTGTTTGTTGCTATGAATTTGTTCTGGTCGTTAATACTGTTTTTCTGAGAAAATATTTGCTTATCTGTTTGGGTTACAGGAGGATGTAAACAATCAAGAGAAAGCACTACCTCTTGATCTGGCTTCAGATATGTTGGCTGGCGATGGTCTTGAAAGCATATCAAAGGACCTTCAAGACACAAGTTCACTGTTACAGGTATCTAATGTAGTATTGGATGCTCCAGTGGCTTCTTCGGGTGTAGAGATATGCTCTACTTTGAAGTTTAGTGTTGAAGACTTAAGAACTAGGAGGAAGAAAAAGCATTCAAGAATGAAATTCAGTGGTTTAGCAGAGGAAAGAACACGGATTAAAAGGTCAGTTAATTCTTAATTTTTCTGTAGAAATATAAGGATATCACAATTTGGTCCATTATCTCTAACAGTGTTTCTTCACGTTCTAATTCTGTGCTGTCATAATCAGTTCTAGGTGCTATGCTGCGGCAACACTGGAGCTTTCTCAACCTGACAATGATGAGCGGAAAGCAAGTGCTTTATCTGCAGCAACTACAGAGTTGGAAAGGTTCTTCAATAAAAAGGATTTTAGTAGAATGAAGGTTGCTATTCATATATCCCTTTTTTGATTAATCGTTTTCCTGGCTCAGCAGTTAAATTTTGGCCGATATTTTTTGTTCTCTCATTAAAGCCTGCAGTACAAAAAGGTCATATGGCACGTGAATGGCTTAGCAAATCCAGACCATCCAGCTGATGGGTGACTTTCTGGATAAGCCACATCCATTGTCCAAATTAACCCTCCCAACCAAATCTCACCAAATGAAAGTGGTAGTGTGGCAGAAAAGTCAAACCCATTTTGGTTTAGTCATTAGCTGCCACCTGAAATCGCTGATGACTGACCCTGATTCATCTATCCATGAAGCATTTATTTATTAACCTGAATCTTTTAGAAATATAAAATGCAGTTATTTTTTCTTTGACTGGGGACTGGGGTAGATGGGCAGAATCTAATGTTTTGGTCTGTTAAGGCTAAAGGTTACCTGTTACCTGTACTCTAGACTGCATCTTTTATCCATTTCTACGTGCACACTCATCCTTGTGGCCGTACATGCACATAAGGGATGCTTTAGCGGGGACATAGTGACATACTATAAGTGTTTTACTTGCTGTTGGACTGTTCATGGATGGCTTTTGAACCTTCACTGGTTTTGTCATGCTGTTCGTCTTCCTTTCTCTGCTGTAGTGCATTGTTGCCTGGGTTTGCTGAGCTCCCCATGGCATTAATTCATTGCTTTTTCTGTATGTTGCCCCTTTCTGCTTGAGATGAGCGGTTCATTGTGCAAGAAGTGCAGCTTAAGCTGTCAGCTGTTGATTCATTGATTGGATGCCAATCAAAACCTTTGAGATTGGGAGATGTTTGGCTAATTCTTTGATGTGGGAGCATCCCAATCCTCAGATATGGGTATTTTCTTCTTTAGAAAGTCTATTTTGAACTCGATGGAGGTTTCCTATGCATGGATTTGCTTTGGCAATTTTGTTTCTGACCTTCTAAATTATTATGTGTTATTTCCTTCAATTTTTTTTTAAAGTTATCTTTGGAATGTAAAACTTGTCTATTTGGTTTGATTTTGGTGCTGTTTGTTATCTTCAGTTACCGTTCCAACAATAAGATCATGCACTTTTGAGTTGGTGTATGTTGGGATTTCTATTTGGGAATTTAATTTCATTAGGAGGTTGATTTGAATTTTATATTCAAGTTGTTTGAAGCTGTCAGCCAGTAGATTGTAAGGACAAGCCTGTTCAGGTTGTATTGAATTTGTCTTCAAACCCCACCCCCACCCCCCCGGTGTGCGGGGGGTGGTTGGTTGGATAGGGGGTTTCATTGTATAATGCCACAGCAATGGTAGCACCAAATAAATTTGTCAATTTGCTTCGCAGGGACCTGCATACAGCCCTGTCAATGCCAAATGGCAGGTGAATTTTACATTCCATAGTCTATCTTCTGAGATTAGGGTTTTTGAATTGTTGTTGATTCCACGTCACAAGCTCTGGGCAGTCACCACAACGCCCACAAACAAGAGAGCGCTGCAGTTCATCGGAGCTACGTTACAGAGAGGATTATTCGACTTCAAACCCTTCGGCTTTGTTTCTTGAGCAGTACTGGATTGAGCCACATGAACCCCACTACGGTTTGGCAGAGCTGAAAACCAGAAAGAGAAGAGGTGAAGGAGAGAGAAGGTTGCTGATTTCATATGGAGAGAGAGAGAGAGAGAGAGAGAGAGAGAGAGAGAGAGAGAGAGAGAGAGTTGCAAAGGTGCTATAAATTTGCAAAAAAAAACAAAGCAAGTTGGAAGATAACATGTTTAAGGGGGTAATTTTGCCTTTAAATTATTTAGGTTGGTGATGGGTCATCAGTTGATGGCCTTGTCCTAATAGAGGGGGTTTGTCTGAACCATATTTCATAAAGTAAGAGGTGTTAGTGTAATTATTGCGGAAAAAGGTAGGCGCGTGTTATTAAGCCAAACTACAGGGGAGGTGGGTGAAATTTTCCCTGAAAAAAAAATGAGATGAAGTTCCAAGGGAGGGATGTCTTAAATGACAATGCCACTGGTGGAGATATGAGGAGCCGAGTGTAGCTGATGAATTGGTGGTGATAGAGTTGGTGGAAGAGAACTACGCCGAGCAAATAGAGACCACCATGCACCTTACTACATCCAATCGTCTTCCCTGTCACCAGATCTTGAAAACACAATGGGTTGAAAAAAAGGTGAAAGAGTCATCAGCCACTTGAACTTTGTAGTAAAATTAGGGATATGTAAAACAAATGATAACGTAAGAGAAGGGGAACACCATATAGAATCCTTTCCAGATACATGTGAAAGAGTCATTAGTCACTCGAACTTCGTCTTCCTTTGAGGATGGAGAGTACTGATGAAATAGGTTGGAAGATTCAGTCATGTGATCAGTGGCACTGGAGTCAATGATCCAGGGGCTAGAGACTACCGATGCGCAATGACCACCAGAAGGAATACCTGAATAGGCAAAATTGGAACTTGAAGGAGTAGTGGTAGAAGTAGACGTAGTGGAAGAAGCTTGGAGAAGCTGACAGAAAGCTTGTAGTTCTTCCGGAGAGACCATTGTTAGTATTGGGAGTAGGGGCAACTGTTGTAGTGTGGTTGGCCTTGTTCTTAGAGTGACCACGACCACATTTGGCTTTACAGTGAGCTGGTTTCCCATGTAGCCTTAGTGTGCCAAGGCTTCCCTTGATGTTCACGCGTAATTACCTCTTTGGTACTGTTGTAGGATCGTGAAGGTCGTAGTAGGGATGGAACAAGAGATACTTTGTAAAACTGAACGATCAATAGTTGGAGACTAAAGCATGGCAGATCTACGGCTCTTCTCAGTATGTACCAAAGCATAGGACTACTCCAAGGTGGGAAAAGGAGATTTGCTGAGCACTTGTACATGAATCTGATCGTATTCAATATCCAATCCATCTAGAAAGTCATGGACACGTATCTTATCAACGTGTTTCTTGTAGGATGCAATATCGGTTGCATTGGTAGGCTGGTAATCATGATGATCGAGTTCTTGTCATAGACTTTGAAGGTCAGCATAGTACTGAGAGACGGACAACTGCTTCTGGGTGGTGTCATGAAGGTTCTTACATAACTCATACACCTGGGCATTATTCCCTAACTAACCATAAGTTTCCTTGACAGCCTTAAAATCTGAGTGATAGAGTCCAACAAGAGATAACCTCTAGTAATATTTCGTAACATAAAGTTGAATAGAAAAGAAATAATTAAAGAATCATTAGAGATCCATCAATCCTGTGTATAGTAAAGGATTTCTCCATTGTACCAGTGAGACATCCTGTGAAGCCAGGACCAATAATGGTTAGATAGGTCGATCAAGACCAGATCAGGTAATTCGTACCATTATACTTTATAGAGATAGCAACAAACGGTCGATACTCAGGGCGATGCTGCCTATCAAACCCAAAAGAGGCAGCAGTAACATCTGACATTGGGCAACTCAAACCAATATAGGAGGTTGATGTGATAGGGTGTTGCTAAAGGCAAGACAAAATTGGAGCAATATTGCAGATCACAAATTGATATCGCTATGGCAAATTGATTGCTCCTTTGAACGAATTCTGTCCAAGAAGTTTATAAGATGGGGCTGATCAATATCAAAATCAGAGAAACTTGTTGTTAAAGTTAGATCGATTCAGATCTAATGTTAATGTCGCAAGACCAAAATTAATCTCGATTGCAAATCCAGATCGAATTGCAACCGTGAGCTAGTGCTGTTTTTGTAATGAATCAAATCATGAAAATACTGAAAAAATCTCGATCTTGATCAGAAAAATCAGGAATTTTGATCCAAACACTGCAGGAATCTTGATCCACAAGGCTGTCGAAATCTCGATCCCAAAAATCTTCAAATTTCTATCTGGTTAGATATAAAAATTCTTGATTTGCTGAAAACCTGCTAGAAAAGTTTTGCTGAAAAAAAGGAATCTCGAACTGTAGAGAAGGAATTTTGATCTCAGAACTAATCTCGATCTGTTGTCCAACAAAATCAGCAACAAATAATTTCAATCCAGGAGGAGATGATGACAGAAGCTTTACAAAAATTGCGTAATTGGATCTTCAATTGGAGAAGACTCGACCTTCAATGTGGTGGGAGAACTCGATCTTCAAACAAGAAGAAAACCAATCGCAGATAAAGGGGGACAGCTCCTTATTGATCTGTAAAATCAGATCATAGTATAATCGAGGTAGAGGTGGAGAGCAGCAATTATATCCATAAGAGATCACCTCATTAGTGCCGCCCTTTTAAGTGACAGAGAGAACTGAGAGGGAGAGGGTGTGAGGAAAATAGTGAACCGAGAGAGAAAGTGCTGTTGCAGAAGAGGGGTATCAGAATTGAGGCTCTGATACCATGTTGAAAGCACTCTTAGGAACTGAATGCTTATATTCAGCCTTTATTTATAATAAGAAAGGAATAAGAAAGAAGAGTTACAATAGAACTAAAATTCTCCTAAACTCTCCTAGTTATAAAAGACCTAAAACTACTCTACCCATCGATGACCAACACTCCTAAGAGGGGTCGGTTATATGGGATGGACCTTACACTCTTTCAGGCTGAGGATAGACTGCAACACTTATGTTAGGTTCAGATATCATTGTTGTCCTTTGTGATCGGTTGGTTTCCATTTAAGGTTTTCCTGAAGGTTCTTGTAAACGAGCGGTTAACTCCTAAATGATATAGGTAGTTTTTGTTCTTCGTCTCTTCTTCTTGATTGTTTTGTAGGAAGCCAACTCCCGGTGAAGCTTGGATTCTTTTTCATTAAATTTTGTGGTTACTCTCAAGTAAAGGACCAGAAAGGCAATGAAAAATGTTGTAGCAACACTCTTCAGCCTTTCTGCGGTTCACAACTACAAGGAGAATTGACGATGAAGAGGGTTCTTTTGAGTATCTGACTGGACTGTTGAGAGATGTAGGGGCAGAGGTGGTGGTGGCAGTGGCAGGGTAAGGGGAGATGCAGAGGGTGCTGAATGGGGCTGCGGGAGGGGGGAGGAGTTGAGTGTAATAGGGGTAACTAGGAATTTAGAATTAGCAGAGGAGAAAGAGAGGTGGAGTCTTTTCTTCTTTCTTTTTTTGTTTTTTTTGGGGGGGGAAGATCTGAAAAGAAGTTTAGGGTAGGGGAGTTTTTGAGTAAATATAGGGTAAGTACATTTAAGTGATAGTAATTAGCCCTATTAGGGGTTTTAATTAGTTAGATAAGAAGTAGGACATTTTGATGTTGTTTATTATAGGATTAGAATAAGCTGTACAGGAAGGGATCTTTGGTCAGATATAAATAAAGTTGTGATTATTGAATGAAGAAATATGTGGGTTCTTGCAGTTGCAGAACATGTCTTTCGGATGATCTTGTCCTGCTATCACTTGATGCTGCTATCTGCTTTTCAATCATTTTATTTATAATTTAGATCAGTTCTTTTCTTAATTAGTTTTAATTCATTATCAAGCTATTCATTGTAGTTGTTGAGGATTGATGGTGTTCGATATTTGAGTTTCTTACCACTCTTGATTTACAACTTAATCAAGTTGCCTCCTTGTTTCTAGGAGAGTTCTTATCTTTGTCGATTAACTTCTTTAATTTATCCTGTTACGTTGCTTCAAGAATTTTTTGGGTTCAGATATCACTGGATAGAATTTCTAGAACTTTTCCCTTGAAAGCATGTATTTCAAATTTAGTTTCTGTTTTGAATTTGTCGGTCTTTGTTCCCTTTCTCCGTCATTCATAATTTCATTGTGGAGCCTTAATTGTTGTTTAACATCGATGGTAGAGAGATTGTTTTCTTTGGTTTCTTTTCTAGAAAGCAGGATCTCAAAATTGTCTTGCGTCAATTCTTCCTGCATACTGGATGGAAGTTTGAAAAGAATGATGCCATCCCGCTCAGACCAAATGTTTGTGTAATGGCTTCTTTTAATTCCTTTTGGATAAATATTTACTAATTGAATAAGCTTCAAAATTGGTCCTTGACTGACTCCATAGAAAACTATGCTATTTTTGGAAGACCATGTAAAATACCTCTTAACCAAACAACAGAGAGCGAAAGGCAAAGTTTACAGAAAAGATCCACTCTGGACAGAGTCATTTGAAAGCCAAGAACCAAAAGGTTGGAGAGTTTGAGCAACCCAGATAATCCCCAAAGTGCCAAACCCGATTATGAAAAGGCAGTAGAGTAGTTCTGCTCATTGACTGGAAACTTGCTTCCATAGAAACACATATTAGGCCCTTTGAGAGTAGGTGATCCACTGTTAAACCTTGTCCATATAGACAGTCTGCAGAACGTAAATAAGAAAAAAAAAAAAATTTGTTAATTAAAGTGGGGAAGTTTTGGTTAGTATCTAATTTTGCACTTGTAAGTCCTTTTTGGATATAGCTGTCATCAATGTTTTGGCATCCATCAGATTGAGAAGTTTGAGATATTCATCAGTTTGTTAATATTAATCAAATTAAATTTGGTGATAAGCAAGACCCTTTGTTTTGCAGGTCATTGGGCAGTTCAATCTTGGTTTTATCATTGGAAGGATAGATGAAGACCTGTTTATTGTAGATCAGGTTGGATCCCTTGTCAAATTTGTATAAAGCATTATTTATTTTTTTTCAAAATGTCTTGTTCTTTAAAAATTTTACTTGTTTAATGGTATGTCTGTGTAAATTCCTTCCTGCCTGTTCTCATGTTTGCCTGAATTCTAAAGAATATCTGGATATCTATAAAACTTTGAATGAAAAGTGAAGTTTGATATCTTTCTTCGTTCAGCATGCTGCAGATGAGAAATACAATTTTGAGCGACTGTCCCAGTCAACCATCCTGAACCAACAGCCTTTACTTCAGTAAGGAGTTTATTGTGCATACATTATATTATTGATTTTATTTTCATTGAATGTGAGATGTTGGATGCTGTTCAATATATTGCAGAATTAAAATTGAAGGGGTATACATATAATATCAGCTATAATTTGGTCGCCTAAGGTGCACCAAGGCCACAGAGGACAGCCCAGGAGTGTCAACATGGGCCCAACCCACACTGTTCACGGAACACGCACGCGGTACTGTTCACGGAAAGACCAAAGCAGAAATTCCTTCTTTTGTTATTTCTTTCCTAAATTATTCTTAGATTTTGTTTCCAAAAGTTAAGTTATGGATTGATATTTTTTAGGTTTTTTTTGGGGATTTCCTAAAATCTATAAAGGCAAGTTCCCTTTAATTTATCTAGGATATTTTGTAGGTTGGGACCTTCCCACAAAGGCAAGTTTCCCTTTAATTTATCTTAGGAATTTTTTTTAAGAGGACTAAACCTTCCTTATTTTGTAATCTTTTTAAGTCTATAAATAAGATGTAGGTCAAGACCAACAAGTTTAATAAACCTAGTGGCATAACTTGTAAACAAATTATTGCATGTTCTAGTACTACTTGATCAACGAAAGGTCGGGGGATAAAGATTAAAATCATACGACCAGCTCTAACTAAACCAGCCCGTTTTCGGATGATAGGTAGTTTTCAAAAATCACATCTCTCTCATCCGTGATCGGATCATCTCCAACTTTGGATATGTCTTCATAATCATTCCAAAGAGTATTTCCCATCAAGTTTCAAGTGATTTCAAGGGTTACATTTCAAGATAAGTGGTTTTCTTCATTACTTTTCCGCAGGATTTTGTATTGGACTGAATTAAGATCCTGTAGCAAAGAGGGCTTGTTAATTTGACTTGCTTTGAACCCTCTTTGCCATCACTAAGGCTTACACACAATAGAAAACTCTAATTGACAAAATATTAGGTCAATGGAAAACTCTAATTGACAAAATATTAGGTCGAACCAACAAGTAATAAACCTAGTGGCATAACTGTAAAAATGTTCATGTTCTAGTACCTTATGAAGATGTAAACTAGCACTAGTATTGAGTGGAAGACATCTCTTGATAAGGAGGCCTTTTCTGAAATTTACAAACTACATGGGGAAACAGAATGTAAATCAGAAATAAGTGGTTATGAATAAATAACTTAAATTCTACCCCAATTGTGCAATTTCTGTATTTCTTCAACCTCTCAGCCAGAACAACCATACCCTCTCTTTCAAACAATGGGAACTCAGTTAAAGCGAGCCTGATGGATTCCACAACGGCCGGGGACTCTATCAGCATTCAACCAATCTCCCTGAGGTTTTGGGGTTATAAAGGTTAACCGTAGGACTACCAAATCCTCAAGTATCAAATTCAGATTCCAAGGATAAAAAGAATAAAAATCACTGAGACAGATCTGGGTGGTTACTGTTGCGGATTGCAAATGAGCTTATTTCTCTCGGCACAGATTCTTTCAAATGGAGATTCTAGGGTTAGGTTTGCCCTTTGGTTTGTGAAGTAAACCCTAAAACTTAGTTCAAAAAGACAAGGCAATGCAACACGAGGCACTTGTGCGGAATTTCTTTCTTTAGCGGAGAACCTATATCTATACTATAACCGCAAACTGAAGTTTCGCACCCTACATGGTTGTTCATCAGAGGCACTTTTCGCGAGCTCCCTGGGCAGACAATGCATTTTGGTTTTAACATAGGCTCAAACATGATTTGAAGGGTCCTAGCTACAGCATGCCTTCAATACCAAAAAAGCCTCTGAAAAGTTGCAGGGATGACAAAAAGAGGGTGTTTTCCTGTGTTGCACTGAAAAAAAGGACCTAAGATAAGAGCATCTTCTCTTAGGTTTCTTCCTCCGCGCCTGCCGCCAACCGGCCCACGTGAGGGGAAGATTAGCAAAGTGGGAAAAGACAGAGGGAGGCATCTTATTTTATTCTCTTCCGAAACTGATTTTTTCCCAGCCTAGGTGACGTCAGAACAGAGCACCAGTGATTGTAATGTAAATGCAAAATAACAACCAGCAGCAGAGCACAGCAAGAAAGTCTTTGGAAAACAAAAGAACCAGCAATAGATAAGCCAAGCAATAACATCCAGGCCACTACCCTGGGAATCCTCTAATTTTAAAACTGAAACTTTATTAAAGAATACCAGCATGCTTTCTCTTTACCCATTACATAAGTATTTAAGATGATTGCACTGCACCCATGAGGAGTGATGTGGTGCAAGTTGGTGGTACCAAAAGGGCAAAGGAAGGCAAATAGACGATGGTACTAGTGAGAATGAACTTTAGAGAGCTAATGGAAGATATGGCCCTATATGGAGTAAAATGGAAAAACAGGATTTGTGTAACCAACTTCAAATTGTTGGGATAAGGCTTAGCTTAGTTGTGTTGAGTTGAGTTGAGTTGAGTTATAGAATACAAGATATTGGATGTATCAACTAAAAATCAGTTAAAAAAATCAACAAAATGCTTAAAAAAAAGAAAAGAAAAAGATCTAATGCCATACAGAGGATAATCCATCAGTTGTTCAGGTTAGCGTGTCAACGGGAGCATGTTGATATTTTGACCTTTTCTCCTGTCCTATCTCTTATAAAAACAGTTTTCTTGCTGGGGCATTATATAGTATTGTTTGTCTGATTTTAGATGTAAGATTTCTTTTCTTTGAAGGTGAAATTATAGGTAACAAGCATTCTCTGTGGTTATATCAATGTTCAAAATTTTGGTGAGATCTCGAATTTCTCGAAGATCTCGAGGTGCTCGAGACAAGATCTCGGCTCTATACGGTGTCTCGACCATCTTGTCTAGTTCTCGAGTTGGTCTCGACTGGTGTCAACCATTTCTCGACATTTTCAATCAGTTCTCGACTGGTCTTGACATAATGTATGAATTATGATTGTATGATCTACTTGACTATTTTGGAGTTTTTTTACTATGACAATTAATTAATTAAGTGTTATTATGTCTTTTCCTAAAATATAATTTTATTGGCTCATTTGGTCTTCTGTAATCTTTTATAAGTGTAACATTATGTAGAATAACCAATATTATTTTAGGTTTACATTTGAACTTCAGACCGACACTGCCAAACATGGGTGTAAACCCAAACAATCACCATGTGTGATTATTTATACAGTTTTATGGTTTAAATATGTTTTTATATGCTAAAATAGGGTTTCCATGGAGTATCAAACCTTAAAATGGTCATTTTAGGGTCGAAACACACATTTTAAATCTTCGCGGCTTTTGTGCAGTGTCTCGCCGAGATCTCGGTTTCTCAGAGGGTCAAGCCACCCTCGAGACTCGAGATTTTGAACCTTGGGTTATATGAGTATCACTTGGGATAAGATTGAATTTATACAAAGTACAAACTTATGGTTTCTTTTACCCTATGGAAGAGGATGCTGATAGACAATATAAATTATGAATTCAGAAGGAAAATAGCTTGTTAACTCTTGGGATAGAGCTTATCTATCTTAAGGTGGCAATGTAGCCCCAGTTAACGCTTCTTTAACAACTACTACTTCATGTCATCATTTAACATTCCAATTTCCATGGTTAACAAGGTGGAGAATTTTGTAAGTGTTTTTAATGGAGTGGGAGGGAAGAGATTACTGATTGCACCACCTTAAACTCTGGGAGAGAATTCGTTTAAAGTACATAACTACATACACTCGAATTGTATTATTTAAATCGTGTTTTCTGTGGTTTTCCCATGTTACAACTTCCGTACTAATTTGATCGATCCGGCATTAAATAAATGGCTGATAAGGATTTGTGAACTTTTCACATTTGAGACTTTGAGTGGTCCTTGTTATAAAGGATCCTCCATCCATCTCAGGGTTGGTAGGGGGTTATTTTAGTTTAGTTTAGGAAGATTTTATTATTAAGTTTCCTTCTTTATTTTATTGTCTTGGCAAGCAAGCAATATTTTATGTTATTGATTAGAGATTCCCATTTGGGAGTTCTATCTTTAGAACGAAGGGAATCAATCTTAGGTGATAGTAAGTTAGCTTCAGAACCGGGTAAACTGGAAATTGGAAGTAGAACTGTCAGAGCCAGAAGTAAGCCAGTGAGTTTTAGTAACTTTGCAGTTTTATTTTAGTTAGGTTTCAGATTTTTTTTTTCTCTATAAAGCCATGTAACCGACAGTAGAATGGGAGAATAGAATGAATGTTTAAAGATGATTTGAATGTGGAACTCTCTCTGAGTTGTGTGCGTTTGCTGTTCATCCTTCTCTCCCATCTATCTTCTTTCCTGCAACCTGAAACATCTTCAGGTATTTCCTCTTCTTCTCTCCCACCCCTCCTATAGACGGCCTAAATCCCCCAAAAGCCCATGACCAGAAATCTCTTCCACCTTGAGAACCGAAACCTGCAACTTACCTCTTCCCTCTCCTACTGCCATACCCAATTATAGATCTTCAATACTCTTCCATTCCTTGCTGTTTGGAGTAATTATTAGTTGGATTCAGTAGGCCAGGGAATTGTGATTCAGACCCTGAAGTTGGATGGAGATTGGACCTACGGAGAGAGAGTTCGATCAACTCTCTTGACTCACGTTTAGCGTCTCCCTCTGTTCTGTTGTATTATTGAAGAAGAAGAGCCATATTTTGAAATCACAACTCTATTCCTAACCTTTCCACATAAGTTCTGGTATTCTATATTTCTCTAAACTTCCAGAAGCAACATTCTTTCCTAATTCTTATTCCCTTCCCGTCCTGTTTTGGGTTGTTACTTCATGAAGGTTCCTGAAACTTGGAAATATTTACAGAATTGCCATTGGTTCCTTATCTATTTTTTTTTTATTATTTGGGTGGGCCCAATAGTGGATCCAAAAAGGTTCTTTTAACCTGGTCGTCATAAAAAAATTGGACCCAAAGTTGTCAAAATTTACAATAATGCCAATGGCCTCTACTATTACATATTAGAGATACTGTCATTTGCATAATTTGATTAACTTTGAAGCATGTGTGGCACCCCCTATTACATACTTGTATTGAACTGGAACTTGCTGATGAGATGGATGGGGTAGAAATTCAATCAATGGTTTTATATCATTCTTTTTTGCTTTTTCATTTTTTTTTCCTTTGTGCAAAGTTGTCTTTTACCTAATGTTATTTTCTGATTGCTTACACTCTTTCAAAAATTTCATTTGAGGTCAATGAGGTTAGAACTATCTCCGGAAGAAGAAGTTGTAGCTTCAATGCACATGGATATAATCAGGTGGACATTTATTTTGATTTTGACTAGTCATTTTTTCCCCCTTTCTATCGACAACCAAACTTTGTATATTTTGTGAACTTCTGTGATTTTCATTACTTTCTGTTATTTCATTTAATGCCTTCAAATACCATTAAACTTGACTCGCCATTCTGGAAATTTATTTAATGAGATTTTGCTGTTTAATTTTTTATGGTAGTTGGTCAAACCTTTCTATGGGTATTCTTCATTTTATGAAGGTGAAAGCATCATTATTAGTGTAGAATTTTCTAATGGGGAACACTAGACTAAAAAATAAAAAAAATAAAAAAAAAAGGTGAGTTTTCTAATGCTAAACTGATCATGATGCTTATCTTTTCCTTTGTTCTTATCAAAAGACTGTTTCTGGACAACCAGACATAAGACAACAAAATAGACATCAGTGCACCAGGAAATAAAAAGTGGTAGCTTAAAAACAATATAAAGTAGCCTTCTCCATACCTGATTTCATGGCTATGGTTACTTGTACTTCTAAAAATTAAGGTTGGATTATTTCATCTCATGGCAAAAGCAACTGTAAACAATTGTTATGTTGTACTAGACTATATATTATTATTTTTTTTGCTGCTTATCGGGTGCAATTAACGTTGTAGATCTGATGGCAAAGAGGGTTCAAAACAAGTCAAATTAACAAGCCCTCTTTGCTACAGGATCTTAATTCAGTCCAATACAAAATCTGCAGAGAAAAGTAATGAAGAAAACCACTTATCTTGAAATCTAACCCTTGAGATCACTTGAAACTTGATGGGAAATACTCTTTGGAATGATTATGAAGACATATCCAAAGTTGGAGATGATCCGATCACAGATGAGAGAGATGTGATTTTTTGAAAACTACCTATCATCTGAAAACGGGACTGGTTTAGTTAGAGCTGGTCGATATGATTTTAATCTTTAATCCCGCGAGCTTTCGTTGATCAAATCAGCACTTAATGGTATCGCAATTCAGTATGCAATAATAAGAACTTGAAGGAATTAACAGAAGGACAAGAAAACCATAAAACAGAATATTTCGGTTGAGTCTCACAACCTATTAGACTCAACCAGAAAATCAGGAGCTAAACTCTTTTCTTTTTTCTGGTCTAAATCTGCTGGCTCTCTTCTTTTTTATCTTATTTATAGACTTAAGAAAGATTACAAAATAAGGAAGGATTTAGTCCTCTTAAAAAAAAATATCCTAAGATAAATTAAAAGGGAAACTTGCCTTTATAGATTTAGGAAAGTTTCCAATCTAAAAAATATCCTAAGATAAATTAAAAGGGAAACTTGCCTTTATAGATTTAGGAAAGTTTCCAAAAAAACAATTTACAAAATATCAATCCATAACTTAACTTTAGGAAACAAAATCTAAGAATAATTTAGGAAAGAAATAACAAAAGAAGGAAAATTTCTGCTGTTGGTACTGTTCACGTGAACAGTACCGTGAACACTGTTCACGTGAACAGTGTGGGTTGGTCTTTGGGTTGGTCCAATGGACCAATACCGACTGGTTATTTGGGCTGACCCATTATCGACTTGAGCTTGGGCCTTGGGCCTTCTTGGACTGCATCAAGATCTGCAGACCTTCCAACCTATTTGTTCGGGAAAAATATGATTTTTTACCTGCAAGCTAATGGAGGATATGTCAATGCACATGCTGCAGATGCTACTTAAAGAACATGTAATGAATTGCAGTGCTACCCAATTCTTCTTCTCTCTCTTTTTTTTTTTTTTTTTTTTTTGGGGGGGGGGGGGTTCTTTTGGTTGAATGTTATTATTATTTTTTAATAATGTTATAGAACATTCTAATCATTAATCTTGTCAGATAATTGATTTTTCATGGGAGAGGTTTTTTTTTGCCCCCACGGGGGGGGGTCAAATATAACTTATTAGAAATGTTAAAGAAGATATTAGATTATTAAGACTGCCAAGTAATTGATTTGAATGCAAAACTATTTGAATGGAGAACTTTATAGGTTGGCTTCATTGAGTAACTTACCTACCTTCAAAGTATGTATATCTTTTGGGCCCGGGGTGTTTGGGTTTCCCCACAGTTGTACAGAATATGAAGTCTTCGATGAGTGCTTTTTTATGGGGTCAGACAACAAGTAGTTCCTACATACTTGTAGTTGGGCATATGTTTGTTTTCCTAAAGGAGGCTTGGGTCTCAGAAGGGTGAAGGAGGTGAACGTAGCATGCACAATCAAACTGATTTGAAGGTGGCAGCCAGGAAAAGATGCATATGGGTGGACTATATATATGCTAGATACCTCAAGATTGACTCTATTTGGACTGCAATCTATGGAAGGGATATCTCGTGGGCTTGGAGATGCTTGACTTTTGACAACTAGTATCTGACACCATCAAGAAGAATTGATGATGGGTCCTCTACCTTCCTATGGCTCAATAACTGGCACCCCCATGGAGTGTTTGTCAACAGATTTGGGGAAAGTATCAGGCTTGCTTTAGGCCGTGATAGGCTTGCTACATTGGCTGATATCCTTGTAAAGGTTAATGGAGAATCGGGAGGACTTTCCTCCGCTTCCTTGGCTCAAGTTTGGTCAGCTCCTTTAGGAATCTCTTGAAGGCCCAGGAGAAGTGGGGATCTTGTTACGTGGTCAGAGACGTCGATGAGCCTCTTCTCCTCCTCGATGTGGGATCTCTTTGGCTCCGAAAGTCCCTGGCATGATGCAGTTTGGTTCAAAAACTTTCATCCTCAGCACAGCTTCATCTGTTGGAGAGCTCTTACGGGGACATTTCCGACTCATGCTTCTCTTCAGCACAGACTTCCTTCTCTGCAATCTCAATGCTCCCTGTGCTGGTCGGCTACAAAAGATATTGAGCACATTTTTTTCAAATGCCCTTTCTATTCCCAAGTCTCGGAAGGAATGCTCCTCCAATGCTGGCCTTCTTGAAGGTGGATCCAATCTTTTGATGAGGAATGAAGATGGATCAGCCAAGTTTTTGAAGGGAATTCCATTTGTGACCTCATAGGAAAATTTATGCAAATTTATCTTCTGTGCTTCAATCTACCACATGGATGGAACACAACCTTAAGAAATGGACTGGGAAATCTAGAAGAATTAACCAGATTTTGGGTGCTACTCTATTTGATGTCCAGGGATCCCTCCCGTCAGCCGTAATGCTGTGTCTGGACATGCCTCGAAATAGATTTATCATTAATGTTTGGGATCTTGCCATTCAATTCATTGTGGATAGAGATCCTGTGTCACCTAAACGTTTATGTTCCTCCTGCTTTAGCTCTCCCGAATAGGAGAGCTTCTGTTGTAGTCTTGTTCTCTTCTTTAATAAATCTATCCTATTCACCTGAATACAGAATACTTGAGGAGGGGCAGTCATTTGGATCCATCACATATAGGTCTTCAATTTTTGTTAAAATAAGCTGGAATCTCTCTCTCTTTCTCTCTTATCTTGCCTTTCTTTCTCTACTGCCCATTGTAAAATTGTGTACTAAGTATTCATTTTTAGTTTGAAGTGACATTCAGATTTAAAGTTAGCTTTTAAAAATTATGTGTGCAAATAAAAGTATTCTAACATTAGGACAGAGTATTAATAAGTAGAAATATATTTCAGGACTTTTTTTGTAAAGAAAGACGGAAAGAAAAGTGAAAATGACCCCAAAATTCAAGATGATAATTCCATGGGCACTTCTGTAAACTGGTTAAGTTTCAAGTACCCTTTTATGTAACACTGTATCGATTATGATATTCTTTTTCCGTCTTTTGTACAGAAGGTATTGTCCAGTGCTGAACTTTTTTTCCTCCCCCTCGTATCTTCCATCTTAAATGGTAGATGTCAAACCATATCAGTATTCCAAATTCATCTTAATGGTTGATTAGTAGATTACATCAGTTGCATTTTGTAGTAAGGCCTTGTGTTCCGGCTCAAAGCCTAAATAAGTTTGATGGGTGAATAAGAGAAAAGGTGCACAGTGTACAACGATGTATAGAAGTGTCCATGCAAATCTCATGTTGTATTCCGAAGTATTCCCACCTGACATGTTAAAAAAAAAAAAAAAAAGATTATTCTTGCAAATGGTGTGTTTTCATTGTAATTGTGAAGGCATTCCAAGATATGTGAAATTTACAAAATGTATGAATCTATACCTGAGTTCTCTCTTTGAAATTCAAGTACAAACATTGGTAAAGAGAACTGTAGACTTTGCATAGAAGTTGATGAGATTTGAACTGCAGTCACTTCTCTTATGGTCTAATCTACAATGAACTTTGTGTTATTTCACTTATGCTTGTGTAAGTTCCTTTTCAAGTGTTAAGTTATAGAACAACTCATGCTCCTCTTTCTTTCTTCTCTTGATATCCTTTTCAAATGGTCTTCCCCCACCCCCCTCTCTCTCTCTCTCTCTCTCTCTACTTCCCTTATTTAGTTTCTCTTCCTGGATTTGTGACGGTTCATGACCATTCTTCTGGCCTTTGAATTGTTAGGAAAAATGGATTTACTTTGGAAGAGGATGTACATGCTCCTCCTGGGTGCCATTTTAAATTAAAAGCTGTGCCCTTCAGTAAAAACATAATTTTTGGAGCTGAAGGTAATAACTGTTTTACACATTTTGACTTCCTTATATTTGAGTAGTGGCTTCTTACTAATTATACCAAGCATGCCTACCTGTTTATACTTGCCTAGAATTGATGGGCAATTCTTGGAATCTTGAGAAGGAAAGTGCCCAAAATTACATAGATGAATACCCCATTCCATCCATGCATAGATTCTTTGAACCAGGACAAAATTCTCTGAATTTGCTCATATTTCATATCCAAGTATTTGGATAAAGGTTCTTAAGCTTTCTGTTAAGCATTGGAACATATTGGAAGATGCAAATCGATGAACCTCTGCATCATGGATTTTGTGGTAAAGATACTGGATAAAGATGTAATTCATCACCATATCTATTATAGTTGATCTTTCATATATATCTCTGCAGATGAATGAGATGACCAAGCAATAATTTGCTTTCTTTCCCAAACAGATGTTAAGGAGCTCATATCTAGCCTTGCTGATAGTGAAGGGGAGTGCTCGATGATTAGTAGTTACAAAATGGACACTTCTGATTCTGTTTGCCCATCAAGAGTCCGTGCTATGCTGGCATCGCGTGCTTGTCGTACATCTGTTATGATTGGAGATCCATTGGGGCGAAATGAGATGAAAAAGGTTGTAGACCTGCTTATTTTCTGCCTTATTGCCTTTTTATTTTAATACATTGTGTCAATGCAGTCCTCTACTGTAACCAAGGTTCGAGGTGCCGGTTTCGAGGGCAAGTTGTCTTGGGTTTTGACCAGGTTTCGGTCGAAACATGGGATTTTTTTTCCCTGGACATCTCAAAACCTTGGTTTAGAGGCCCAAAGTGTTTTTCTTGGTCGGATTTTTTTTTTTTGTAGCCTATTTTAAACCCATATTTGCTACATTAGTCTAAAAAGAAAACAGCCAAAATGATAATATGTGGTGTGGACCCAAGTTGCTAGTGTACGTTAAAACCCGGGATTGTGTCTAGAGTTAAGTAGGCAGCACTTAATGACTCATATCATGCAAGTAAGTGTTTCTTTAATTTTATATTTCATTTACTTAAGATATTATTTATAAAAAAGCAAACAAACCCCATTTGAATTCAATTAAAATAGTTTAAAATTCAAATTCCAAAAATATAAGAAATCAACTTTCCAACTCAAGAACAAAAATCGGATTTTTGGGTGCAGGGGTAATTTTCAACTTCGAAATGCTAGGTTTTTATCCATATCTAAAAATTTCATAAATCTTATTATAGTAAAACATCATTAAAAACCAAAGGTGCGCCAAAATAGTCTCTTGCTTTGATGTCCAAAAAATTATTTTCATCTAGGGCGACTTTAAACAATCTTTGCGTACTCCTAATAAGGTTTAACCGAAGCGTACCTCTTTCACTAAAACTCGGATTCAAGTAATCTCGGATTTATTACAAAGCTAGCGTAATCAATTTCCAACAAATCCGTTGCTTGAATCTGAGTTATAATGAAAGAGTTACACTCCGGTCAAACTTTGTTTCAAAATATTATGCGAATGCTATTTAAAATCGTCTGAATGAAAATAATTTTTTGAACATCAAAGCAAGAGATTATTTTGGTTAGTGATGCTTTATTATAATAAAATTTATGGAATTTTTAGATTTGGGATAAAGCCTAGTATTTGGAAGTTGAAAATCGTCCTCGCACCCAAAATCTGAAGGTTGACTTTTTGTTCTTTTGCAATAAATAATTTACGCATAAAAAAAAAAGATTTTTTTATTCTTTTCGAATTTGAATTTTAGACTATTTTTATTGAATTCAAATGGGGGGTGTTTGCTTATTTATGAATAATATCTTAAGTTTATATTTACTTAAATGATATTAGTCATAAATAAATGTTGTTCTTGTGTAGCCTAACAAGTGTTGTTCCTGGCTTTAGAGTCAAAACCTAAATTTCTATATGGGTAGGTGGACCAAAATCAGGATTCGGTTGAAACATTGTCGAGTTGGATCAAGTTACGATCAAAACTTGGTACTTTTCAGTACCGACCTAAGTTTTCTTCTCAATCTTGGTCAAAACCAAGTTATGCTGGTCGAAGCCGGTGGTTTCGACCAGCACATCGAACCATGGCTGTAACGTGATGTTTCCAAGATTGTTGCTTTTAGGCTTAGTAGAGAAATCTAGTGGTACCTTAAGCGTTACTCACATTGGATGAGGAGAAAAATAATTTGTTTCTAGGTATCTTGTTGCCACAATAGTATTAGAGAGCCTACAATAAACGGTTCAACTTTTTTCAAGAGTACCTGGTTACAATGATTTAAACCAGGATTGGTGGTTGACCCTGTTAATCCAGTGCTTGGGGTTCACCTTGGCCACTTAGTGATCTTGTAGACTTTATGCAGTAAAAATAAAGCTTTAAGACCAGTCCAGCAGTTTTAACTTGCTGAGTTGCTGATGACCAGCAATGGAGTGTTCAATCCAATTGATGCTGATGTCAATTTGATCTGACGTCAGAGTAGAATACCAGTCATGATTGGGTTCTTCAGTCCACTTAATGCTGATCTATATTTGGTCTGTTAGGGTAGACTACCAGTCACAGTTGTGTTGGTTTAATATAAACTGCTTGGAATTCCGTGTTATTGGAAATTAATTCCATTTCTTGTTTTTCAGATACTTGAACATTTAGCGGCCCTCAAGTCCCCTTGGAATTGCCCACATGGCAGACCAACCATGCGGCACTTGATAGACCTAACAACCATACGCCAGAGGTAAGATCAACTTGATTGTAATTGTGAAGGCCCATCTGCAACTTCCTCTTCCTTAACAATTTTACTTTTTGGTTCAGATCCCTTGTAAATCTGTTTCTTTTTTCAGTTGACAACATTGTAAAATCAGCTTATGTATCCTTCAAATTGAGCATGCAAAAACATTCATGCCTCTTCTAGTAATCAGAAAGCAATTTTGGCCTAACAGATACATTTATTTTGCTGGCAACTATTAAGGTTTCTCTTTTTTTTTTCTTTTTTTTTTAGCATTATGAAGCTCCCATGTTACCATGATGGTCCCGTCTTGAACTGTCTGGATAGAGTTCTGTTTTGGCTGCTTGCCAGCTACACAGATGTTAAATTTGAAGGATGCTGAAATGAGACTTGCTTATGTGCTCCCACTTATAAGGTTGTGAGGGTAATGTTTTCAGTCTATCATGGGCTTCTTTCCTCAGATATTTATTGGCAGAAGCCAAGGAATCCAATCACCGGCAAAAGCAAATCATAATAATAAATCAGCAGCAGCTTTCAAATGATTAGCAAAGGACTGCAGAGAAATATATTACCCAGAAATACGACTAGGGCTAAGAGACACCACTTTTACTGATAAACCATGACTAGCAGATCCTTGACTCTAGCTTAAGAAGATGAGTTGCTCAATGTAAGAGGCAAGAGGAACCATGTAATAATATCATACTATGGGTATGCAAGCGCTGGGCTTCCCTTTGTGAAGCACTCCATGATCGCCCATTCCTGGGAGAGCTTGCGGAAGAGTCGCCAATCTTAGATGGACCTCATGTTGCATCAACAGTTGTACCCAAGGTTCCGCCGGTATCATCCATTTTCAAAACCGATCCCATATATAATAATATTAAAACAGAGTTGGATTGGTGATCAGTCAAGTCTAAACCCAGTATGAATTGATCAATCCAACAAATCTAATACTGATTACTTGAACCATTGCTGTATTCTATTTGACTCCAAACTAAATCTAGATATCCCCATGTATGCCTAAAGAACTTTACACCTACACGCAAATGCTTTGACTTGAAACTAAATCTAGAGATCCCATATATGCCTAGAGAACCTAACACGTATGCGTAAATGCTAGTGGTGTTCTAACATGGGTTGGGGGTAGGGTGAAGTTTGTTGGATTTTCATCAGGGTTAAGTCCGAGGTTCAGTCTGGTGTACTTCAAATTTGAGTTGCATCTCTGCTTAGAAAACCTGGGATGGAGCCCGTTCAGAGGATCTGTCGGTTGGCCATACCATGCATAAAGAGCGGAAGATGTTTTAAAAAAATGATCTAAAAAAATTCCGTTGCCGGGAATCGAACCCGGGTCTCCTGGGTGAAAGCCAGATATCCTAACCGCTGGACGACAACGGATTGCTTGTTATATTTGGTTGTTTAATTTAATTATCGGAGAGATATCTACACATTACTGAGGTATATTAGAATCTTATCTATGCCAATAGGAAAATAGAAATATAAGAAAGATCAGTAGTTAGTCATTTGGAGAAGAGAGAAAGGGACTCAAAATTCAAGGAGGAGAGAGATAGAGACAGCAATAAACACAAGCAGTTGTGTACTTCATTTTCCACCAAAAAAAAAAAACACATCATACCCTCTCCACAATGCATTGTGTCAATGCCTTTCTATATTTCCCTTTGGAAGAATTTTTGTTCACCGTGAAAAAATGCATCACTTTTATTTATTTATTTATTTATTTTTTGTTCTTTCTAAAAATTCAGTTCGTTTTCAGGTAAAATAGTGGAAAGGAAAATTTTCCCTCTAAAACAAGATTTTCTACCGTTCATTTTAACATAAATATGAAGAAAGATGTTGAAAAAATAGAAAAGTTTTACATGAAAGATAATTTTCCATGGAAAATAGCATTTGAACAAAAAAAAATTGCAACAAAACAAACAGGACAAAAAATAATGAATATTTTCCCTTTAATGGGTTGATGAAAACACATTGACTTTACACAAGACTCTGAAAGAACCAGAGTTGGTTTGCTTGCTCTCGTTTGTTCTTCACTCTCATGGAGCTACTGTCATGATTAGGAGCAGCCGAGCAGAGCAATAGAGGGTTTTGAGTGAGGGAGAGAGAGGGGAGTTGCAAGAGGGGGGAGAGACAAAATTGCAAGGTGGGGGAGAGGGAAATAGAGTAAGGGGAGGGAGAGCAAGAGATGGAAATGACCAAAGCGGAGGGAAAAAATTACAGGGTGGGGGGGAGTGAAGCTAGAGGAGGAGGGGGAAGGAGAGCCAGAGCCAGAGATGGAAATGGCCCAGTCTAATCCGATCCATAGTGGATCTTTTGGGGAGACTTTCGAGAGTCATGACCGATCCTGCTGATCCGAATTGGAATCGGGACTGGAATCAGTCCCGATACCAACTATTGAACCTTGAAGGCTTGAATGGAGGACTATATAGCAAGTCACAGACTCACTTACCAATAGTCTCCACAAGAACACAAACCATTTTCAAAACGATGAAAACGAATTCGATCTCTCACTATTATCACTCTCTTCAAGACTCTTGAAACCATTTTCATCCAGCCATGGCAGTCATGACATGTCCGAAGGTTCTTCGAAACCCGAATTTCTGTTCCAGGACTCGTCTTCAGAATCCCATATGCCGTCGCAAGTTTCTCACTGTGTAAATTCAAATTCCCCTCCTTTTCCTCCTCTGAAACATCCATCAAAACCAAATCCTTCATGGGAACAAACCCTTTCATCTTGATCAGCTGGCTCAATCTTCTCAACAACTCATCTAAGGTGTTCAATTCAGGATGTGACCTATCACCTGCTTTGAATTGGTGAACAACTCCTCCCATCTCAATCCAACTCAATCCACGGTTCTTTCTAATCCCTATCTTCTTCATCACATCTCTCACTCTCTCTGCATTTTCCCATCTTTTTGCAGCCGAGTATATGTTCGAGAGCAGCACACAATCTCCACTATTGAGATCTGCCATTTGTTCTACTGCGATCTCACCCAACTTAGCATTCCCATGAGTTCTACAAGCACTGAGCAGCGACCTCCATACTACCATGTCTGGCTGCATTGGCATTGCTTGTATAATTGAGTACGCTTCTTCTAACAACCCTGCTCGACCCAGCAGATCAATCATTGCTCCATAGTGCTCAAGCTGCGGTTTGATCGAATAATGATTTTTCATCAAATCGAAGTGTTTGCGCCCTTCTTCAACCAGGCCGCAATGGCTGCAGGCAGTCAAGATTCCAATGAAGGTGATGGAGTCAGGTTTCACACCTTCGCCTTCCATTCGAGATAACAACTCCATCGCATCCAAAGCAAATCCATGAATCGCTAGCCCTGTTATCATCGCATTCCAAATAGATACATCGTTCCTCTGAACATTGTCAAAAACTTGCTCAGCAGTTTGGATTCTTCCGCATTTCGAATACATATCTATTAGGGCTGAACTCAGTATAGAATTGAGCTCAATTCCATGGTCGATCATCAACTGATGAACCCGCTTGCCGTCGCGGAGAGCTCCAGTTCGAGCACATCCAGAGAGAACTGATGAGAAGGTGAAGCCATCTGGTCTGAAATTCAAGCCAAGCATCCGACGGAATATACTTAATGCTTCCTTTGGGCGGCCATTTTTAACACCACCAGCTATCATCAAGTTCCAAGAAACCACATCCCTGTGCGACATTTGCTTGAACACTTTATTTGCATTATCAAAATTTCTACTCTTCATATAACCGTCGATGATTAAATTTCCAAACAGAGAATCGGCACCCCATTCTGGAATTTCACGAAGAACTCGACAGGAAAGATCAAGGTGATCACTGGTAACATAAGTTGCGATTAAAGAAGCTAGCACAGATGTGTACAGTTGGAAACCAGTTTTGATGATTCTCGCATGAATACTGGTGGCAGATCTGAGATCCAAGGAGATTTTGCAGGCGTCGAGGACAGAGGATAGCGTTCGATGATCAGGTTGGATTGTTCCGGAGAAGATGACCGCTTTGTAGTCCAGAATCGCCTTCTGAGGAGCACCCTTCTCAATGGACGCCCGGATGATGTAACTGTAGATAGATGGTGATATTTGGGAAGTTGTTGAAAATGCTCTGAAGCAATGTTTATGAACTACCAACCGAAGCTTTTGAAGAACCATTCAGATGAGTTCAGAAAATGAAAAGACATTAATTAAGTCAGCAGGATCAAAGAGACGACGCCGTAAGAAGCTCAAAAAGAGGTGATGCAGCCACAACCACAAACAGGAAAATAAATTGAGAATACTTGAGCCGTATTTACTTGTATCTTCTTTGGGATTTCATCACCGTCCATATGTATTGTATCACCATCCATATATAGTGGGTCCCTCATTCTAGAAGTAGGTTCCACACTACATCGCGGTTGATGAAATCCCAAAGAGAGTACATTTACACGGAGGTGATTCATTCTCAAATAAATTAGCATGCCGACAAATACAATCAGTGGGCATTGCCTGAGAGACTTATGGTGTTCGATTCAAGGTTCTAAATCTAGGTATCAGATACGTATCGATCATGTCTAAAACAAATACTAGTAGTATCGGATTGGTGGACAGTTCCAATAGAAAATTGATACATCTTTGATCCTCATTAAAACAGTACTAAAACATGCTGCGATCAGGCATTAGCCAAGTCCAAAATCGATAAGTCCACCAATCTAATACTAGTACCTTAGACCATGGTTTGACTCCCCACCAGTTCACCTCTGTCTTGAATGTGGAATGTACTATTTTACCATATGGTTAACTTTAATCGAGCCAAAACTTTACAAGTGATTCAACAGTGTCAAGTGTCCGCATGTTGCCCAATGCATGGAGTTGCACATCCGACGCTAGTAAATGCACTCTTTAGTCAATGTACTAGAGAAATTCCAAATTCGGTATTCTATTCACATGTCAAGTTACAATTTAAATAAAATTAATTGCATGATTAAAAAAAATTATAAAATATGAAATGAAATACCAACACAACAAAATGTATATGATTTTTTTTTTTTTTTTCGTTTTGGATACAACAGAAAAGATGAATGACTGAATTCAACAAATTTGTAATGTAGATATTGTGGACAATAGTATCTGTCTTTAAGGACTAAGAAGGACCACATATTGTCTAACAAAACAGATGCGGACCGGCATTTGGTGTAAGGATTCTCTGTAGTGATTGTCGCTGGTAAGTGAGGATCTCAGTCATTCAATGCAACTGAATATGTGTCGATGCACTATGAGCCGTCAGGATCCACAATGTCGCTTAGCAGTCACTACAAAGGATCCAATCCTGACATTGGAGCTTGGTTAACCGAGATCATAGTATTAATTCTCCGTAACACTACATATTGGGTGCTCTTGTCCTCTGACACCAGGGTGGAGGGATCACGGGAGAAAGGAGAGCGATGGAAAGAAGAGAAGAGATGATCGGGTAAAATTGAAATTTAATTTCATCCGTAAACTTTATTCTAAAATTGAATGCTTAATGATCCAACGGTGGATATCATTGGGCACGTATCCCGATGCAATCCCAGCCGTTGGATCCCCCTCACTGCCAAGCGGCAGCCAGACTGAGGATTTGAATACCTAAGGTGCAATTTCGCGGCCAAGGTATATATTTCGGTTTTGCAAGTTCAGAAGCTTGATGGAAAGCTAGGTTTTATGGCAACTTCGGATTTGAATTACTGCACTTTAGTATCAACTGTTATGTCTCTAAAGATCCAAAAGGTTCGAAATCTCTTCCGATTTTTCCGTCCTGTTTGACGACCATTTGACTGCAGTTTCTTCTTGCTGTGTCTGTTTCTATTGTTCGCGAAGATGGTATGTTATTCTTTGATCTAGTTGTCGTTTCACTTGTATCTCATAGGCTCCTCCAAGTCTGTTTTGGATTTCGTTTTGGATATTGTCTTTACTGATTACTGTCGTTGCAGTTCCCTCTTTCTCTGCCTAAGATGGTTCAGGGTCATCCTATGGTAAGAGTTGTATTTCCTTCGAAATTGTTTTGGGGTTCTATTTCCATTACCGCTACTAAAGTTTGTGTTTGGGATGTTTCTGCACTACGGTTCGTCATTTTACGGTGGTTCTTTGTTGGAGGAGTTGGTTCTCTTAGTGTATGTGTGCCTCCGGGATGATGTATTTTAGCCAAATCAGACAATGGTGTGCTCCAGGAGGCAATTTCTCTGTTGGCCTTAACAAGTGGCTGTGGTAGAGGCACCTTGTGACCTTTGCCAAGCTCTTGACTGAGCGTGGATGAGAAGCTTCCTGTGAAGTGCACCCCTCTGATGATAAAATTGAGAATGGTTGCTTGCTGACCGGACATACCATTCTTATTGTTTACATTTCAGCCATTATCAACTAGTTTAGACCTATTACCTATATGATGTGCTTCAATTCTTCTCACTTATCAGTTGGCTGACCATTGTACCTTTTATTCATTTTCTGTAGGAGAACACATGAGATTACTGGCAGCTCTGTTAGTGATACTTTAGAACTTCAACTAGTCAGGAAAAAGAATAATTTAATGTGGATAAATTTGTATGCATTTAATCTGCTTTATTCTGTTAGAATATCATCTATAAGGGTCTGGTTTTGAATTAAATTACCTAAGCTCTAATTTGTCCGCGTAAATGTGCCATCTGAGCTTGCAATTTTATTACTCTTCTTGTTCAAATGGTGGACATGCCAGGGTTGTTCGACACTAATCAATGCAATTGATTCTATCCAAAACAATTTAACACACTCAGCTTTATCCCTTATTTCTTCAGAAAGAATTGATTTGTTCAGGACAGTGCACTGATATGTGGTAAAGTCAGATTGGACTAAAAATTACATCATGATTTGATGATCACCTGTACATGTCCACCTAATCTAAGCATCAATAGTCACTTTATATGGCAAATGGACTGACATAACTAGAAGGGCTTCTGGCTGTGTCACAACCAGATCTGCCCCAGATCTGCCCTCCATAACTTGAGAAGGCAGGGAAAAGAATTATCAGTCTTGAGTCAAGGACGAAAAAATGATGTGTGTTAAAACTTCTTCATTGCTCTATAATATAGTGATGATAAACATGGGTGCTCCCTTGTTTCTTTATAGTGATGAATGATAAATTTGAGTGTTCCTTGTGGCTTTATACTGTGTATAAACTTGAGCACTTCTGTTGCTTCGTAATGTGGTTAAACATATTTTGTCACCTTGAATTTTTTTTTTTTTTTTTTGGTGATTTTTTTTTTTTTTTGGCTGTTTGCTTTGTTTTTGGCTTCACGGATTTTGTGCGTGTGATGCAACAATTTTCAATTACGTACCGACTTCTTATAATTTTATCTTATAGATCTTGCAGATATTATTCATATATTGTGTCCTGGATATTATTTCTCTGTTTTTTTTTCCATCCGCTGATAAAAATGCTGTTTCACTGTCCAGGTGATTGGTAAAGTTCAGGAAGAAACCAAAAGCCGCTCTGGTATATGCCTAGTCTCTGCAGATAATTTTCTTTCTTTTTTTTTTCTTTTTTTTTTTTTTCTTTGTTGGTTTTATATTGGCCTGGGTTGTTAGTTTCTAATACTGATAATTCAAAATTACTACTAGTCTTATAGTGGAACTTATGTAAAGAACTGATCCAGAAGAATTTTATGTCGTCTTATTTAAGTGTTACTATATCCGTGTTATGAATTGGCATAACCATAGTGAACTCTGTTGTAATTTAAATGTGAACTCTAAAATGATTTATAGCTTGTGTTCTGTTGTAATTTATATGTCCATAGTGGAAATCTTTCTTATGTGGTTGCATCCATCCACTGACCAACTGATCACTACAGATAGAAAGCCCCTGGAGTAGGCCATGGAAGGGGAAGAGGGACGGAGGAAGCCAGTGGGAAGATGCAAAAGTCATGTGGCATGGCCAAGATGACGGAGATACAAAGTCAGGGGTAAGGAAGGGTGGACAGGGTGGCATGGCAAGTGTGGTACTGGAAGAGGCATTTTTTTTTTTTTTTTTTTCACACTATGAATACAAAAGATGAGAACTCTGCATGCCATTGGCCTTACTGGCAGGAACTAAGTTTGATTTAAAAATGGGATTAGTTCCCATATACAGACACTACACTACTGCCTCAAAATTCAGAATGTATTCATCTGCTCACAGAGGGTTATCTTCAGCTTCCGGTTGTGCTCTGCTAATGAAGATTCCGGATACAGACCAGTGTGGAGTGTGGGCCAAGAGCTCATGTTTACCAATAGGTAGGCTCCTTCATGCTCTTGGATTTCGGATGCCAATGGGACACACCTGACAAAGAACATGATGGAACTCACCCTGATGGTTAAGTTGACCTCCGTAGGCCGATTTACACTGGCCTGGATCTGGGCTTCTAGGTGAATTCTGTTGCTTTCCACATCTAGGGTGTCATGTTTCTCTGAAATCTAAGTTGTCCATTTTTGGTGACAGGTAGACGTGGCCGTGGCTTATACATGTTGGAAGTAAAGCAACTCCAGGGAGCTAGAAAGTGTGCCACTTTTAAAAGGCAGGTCGACCCTTTCATACAAACCATGAGCAAAATGGTGGATGTAAAATGACTGCATCAGTGTGGATCTTTTCAGCAGGATGTTAGTACCAGAGGTGACTTGGGAAGGGGTTTGTTTACTGGGTTATTTTCCCTGTTTTTAGATGGTATTATACCAAAGAGAGCCCTAGAAAAAAGGGGGAAGAGGGGGGAGGGACAATAAATCTCACAGGGAACTACCACTGCTTTTGGATTCTTCAGTATTTTCCCTTTTTTTTCCTTTTTTTTTTTCGTTTGAGAGAGAGAGGGAGAGAGAGAGAGAGATTCTTCAGTATTCTAATGTTTTCTAGATCAGCAGCTCCGTACCTTTACAATGACACATCAAGTTTTGCCATTTGGATGGTACTGTGGCACTATTAATTTTATGGATATGTAGGCTATGTTTATATGCATTCTTGAAAAGCATTCTTACAATGGAGAATATATTCCTAAAATAGGATGAGAATTAGCTATGAGTCATCTCCATGCTGATCCAAATACAGAATGTGCAAAAAAGCCTACTCTTGAATGTGTCATATATTTTTTTACGCATTCTATCCAAAAAAGAAAATGCATACCAAACATTGTTTTTGTCATATTAGAATGTATTCTTGAACTATAATGCATACCAAACGTATCTTTAGGAAACAATCTGAATCTATGGGAACAGATTTTTACTTGCCCAAATTCTACATGTAATGAGTCAGACTATAAGTTAGACCAAGTTCAGATGATTCCCGCCAAATCTGGCTGATTCCTGGTTAATTCCGGGATGAGTCAAATGTGCACATTTCCCCACCTCCCCTTGGGTGAAGATCAGATTTGGTCCCAGAATGAGAAACAATACCTTTACCAGTTGCAATATCTACCACCTTATATAAAAACAAGTTTTTGCTACTTTGAATTGGTTACTGAAAATTAGTACAGCTAAAAATAAGTATTGCCACTTTGATTTGGTCACTGAAAATTGGTACAGCTTAAATTCAAAAGGGCCTGAACCGGAGAAGATGGCTTCATCAAAAGAATAAATTGGGGAAGATAGGTAAAGGTATCCTTCCAAATGGGGCTTTTTTCTTTTTTTTCTTTTTTTTTTTCCTTTTTCAGTAACAATATGAAAGATTCACATGGAGACTACAACAGTACAACAAATCTGAGATACTCGTTAAAACAAAAATGGCTGCAACCCAAATTGAGAATAGTGTACTAGTAAGGACGATGTCTACCATGGTGAGATCTTGAGGACTTCATAACTAGTGCACTCGATATCCAGGAACGATTTATTTCAGAAGATTCATCCGACAACCAGTTGCACAAACGACCGTCCTCACCACCAGTCCATCCAAACATACCTTGATCTAGGGCTGGGCCACCATACCTGTCTGACATTGGCAACACAGTCCTCACAATTCCTGTATGTCCACCTTCGAGAATGGCTTCTGGAGAACCAATTGCTCTCCCGTCTCTGTAACTTACAGGAAAGTAACCCAAAGTGCCAGTATTTGTCCCACCTATTACCCGTAAAGTATCATCCGCTCCTGAATAGTGGCAATCAATGAAATAATCAACCTGCCCAAACAGATTGTACAATCTGTAAACATAAGTGAAAATCATGGTACACTTTCTTTTATATTAAATGTGATGTATGAAAAAAAAATGATCCATGTCCATGTTGATAGCTTGTCCCCTTTTCACTCGTGGTCCTCCAATGGGGGAACAAGTCAGTTTAGTTGCATTGGGTGATGATGTTTACCTGCCTATGGTCAGTAGTTTATTTTGTGGTGGCTATCAGCCTGGGTAATCATTTTTTATTCTTCCATGGAGCCATAGTTAGTAAACCTTAGCAGAAGCTACGGCATACTGGTGGATCTGTTGTTGTAAGGATTAATGTTTAGTGGTTCTCAGCAACTCTTATATTAAATTATTACTTCGATTTGATGTATCCCCATTTATCATTAAATCACCAAGAGAACAGAAGCATGTGAAATAAATTGGTGTGGAAGAATCTTGCAAGATGATGGGATCAAGCTTTGCAATTCATAGCACAAGAAAGACATACATGATCCATTGTCCAGTTGTCAGAGGCCAATGAACGAGCATTCTCAAAGTTGGCTTCAAGGTCCCCGTTTTTCCAGTCCCAAACACTGTAGGAGGAAAAATAATTAGAAGGGATATTTTTCACCCACAGAGGAGGAAAGGATAAAATAACACCATAATTTTAAGGACTAAGAGCAGAAAAGGAGCTGAAATAACTCTCCTTATCAACTCCAGCAAATTTTTATATCAGCCTGGATAATCATTTTTAGCATCCAAGCAGAAACATCTTCATTCAAACAAAATGTATCTTGGAGACCACCCAAGCTCATAGGACAGCACCAAACTCATAGAAAAAGTTAGGTTCAGCATCTTTCCAGCAAATGACCTGCAAATGACCTGGCATTGATGACAATGCCTTTGGACTCACTCACTGCCCATTTTAATAATACACGCTCCCTCTGTAAAACCACATACCCAAAAGAGAAATGATTGATAATTTGTACCCTTAGATTTTAGAAGTGCACCCCCCCCCCCGGCGGGCAGGGCCAACCCCTCTCCCATCATTGGTCCAGATACAGTGCTTTTAAATTTTAGTTTGTGAAGCGCTCTTTTTTTTTTTTTTTTTCCCAGAAACAAATGTTATAACAAAGAAACTAGTCGAGGTGACGGGCAAACAGAAAGAAAAATACTAGGGAAGTCAGTTCAGATAGAAAATGTCAACAATTGTGAAAGCAAATAGGTTAATGATTTATAACCCCTCCCCCCAACAGGGAAAGAAAAGGCCTCAATATAGAGGTTGATCTTTTCTGATACCTCAAAGTTTCAATATGTGTCAAACACCAAAGCTTTTGTTTCATCTCTCCAAAGAAACCCACTTTTCCAATGGAAGTCCCGACATTCATCACCTACATGATTAAGAACAAAGCTTCAAAAAATTCAGATCAGAATAGCATTACAGTAAAATATTTGATAGAACTGAAGACAGCTGAGAAAATATTGCCCCATCAAGTACTGCAAAGGGAATTCCTTTCAGCCAATCTGAGCAACAAGCAATTATAAAATACGAAACATGCAATTCAGTAACTTGTTGACAGTTTTATGACACTAGTGTCTGGGTCCCATAATTTGATTGAATGTTACACTTCCATAGATAATTCATTCATCATCACTATGCCTACGAAAAATTCATTTATACATAGACACAGAACATGAAAAGGTATTCTATCTATAATGGAAAAAAGATCACAAGTATGATCAAAAAGCAAGAATGATGACATACTGTACTGGCCAAAGCCTGAAATCCCTACCATCTTATATGAGCGTATATCTTCATCAAGAGTTTTCATTTAGACATTCAGATGATGGTAAATAGTAATGCTGTAATGTATATTATAATCCATCTATATCTCATTGTAAACACCCTTTGGAGCTGGACATTGCCTAAAGTGCATAACACAGGAACGATCCTAGCCACAAAAGCCTTTATTTGGTCATAAAGGTTACGCTATCAGAAGGAGCATTATATGATATGATAAATTACCTGCTACCCAAGAATGCTAGTAGAAAAGGTGCACATAAGTATCACCAAAAGTTTTAGATGAAACTATCAATAAATGGCAAAATGAAAATAAAAATATTCACTACTAAAGAAGCAACAGGATATACTTACTGATTCCAAATGATCATCATCAGTGATATCTCCATCAGTATTAAAGATGCACATCAACCCATCAACGGAAGCAGAAATAAGCTTGCTTTTATGATCTGGGACAAAATGGACCTAGTAATAATCAGGAAGCCACAAAAAAGAATTTAGAACATTCAACAGCAACAAGCTGTGCTGCATAATAATGAAAGTAAAATGTTGAACTCAATGCCATGAAAAACTTTATAATTACAACTGACAAAATGCAAGCATAGATTTCTACGAATAGGATGCACCCTATAATCTACGTCACTACCTTGAGGTCAATACTTTGGGAGTTTGACACTCATTTCCATAGCATTGGAACATAAATAACTAACTGGCAACAATTAAGATTAGTCATTGTTTACTTACAAGAAGTGGAATTCAGGCCAGTAACTTCTATTTTATAACATAAGCAATCACATTCAAAGCTAAAACAGTGGGTGTTTTACATAGTTGCCATAGTCATCTGACTATTTGACTTGAGGGTAAACACAACTTACTGCTCTGTATCAACACATGAACAATGCTGTTTGGGACATAAAATAGCAAATCATAAACACAAGTACGAAAAACAGAGAAAGAAGGACAAACCTGAGTAACATCATCCACATGGGACTCCTCCAAGCATGCCACTTGCTTTCCATTCCTCCAATCCCAAAAGAGTATCTGCAAGCAATTAAAAGAATTAAATATAATATACATATGAACCCAATGATGTAAGTGGAAGAACAACAGTCATTAAGGAACTATAGCACACAGGACCATACCTTTCATGTTTATTTTCCTTAATCATTTAGTTTGGATGAATAAACTAGAATAAAGATTATATATCAGACAAGACAGAGTTTAAATTAGTTTGTTCCTCTCCCAAAGCTTATATATTGAACAAAAGATCACTTACCCAAAAAAAAAAAAAAAATTTGTTCATTACATAGTTAATTGCATAATTTGATGAGATAATTAATGAAGCATAATTGACATCATTCTTCTGAAAATAGAAAAGCATGGCGCATTGTAAACAATTACAGAAATAATATGACTTTTAATCCAGAATGTTGTTAGAGCAACTGGCTCGAGACATAATACCTGAGATTTACATCCAGAAGCAAGAAGACTGTCGTTTGATCCACCAAAAGAAAAGCAGAATACTTCTTGAGAAGAACCAGCACTTAATAAGGAGACCTAAGAAGCATAAAATTTAAGACCATTATGTTTTAAGGGCTTAACAAAAACTATCATATATCAATACATTAAAGTATTCAAGGAAGCCCATAGACCAGTTCTCAATAAGGATTGTAAGTTAAGTTTGAGTAGCTAAAGAGATTATTGGGGGAAAATAAAAGAAAGAGAGATCTAGAGATGACTAGCAGTATTAACTTATATGTGAGTCTCAAAAACATCAGGCGTGCGTTTGAAAATTTGATATCATATGCAGGAGTTGCAAAAATCATCTTCATAAATGCAAGCAGTTGAGGCAAAAAACAGCAACTCGAATATATGCGCGCAAGATTGTCATTTAAATTGTGATTTCGTTTAAGCCTTAGTAGTCAGTACTAATGACTGTGTATGCAGACCTGCTTGAAGGATCGAGTGTCCCAAGCTCTAACAGTGCCATCGGAAGAGCAAGTGTGTAAGACACAAGGAGAAGAAGGAGCTGAGAATGAAATCTGATTGATGGTTGCAGAGTGACCCTTGAACTCGCCGAGATATTGGCATGTCCCAGGGGAGTAAAGCTTGACCGTGTTTGTCGACAAAGACACCGCCATTGTTGAATTCTCCTGGCTTTCCAATAGAAGGGGAAGGAAGGACATCAATTAGATACTATTATAAGAAAACCTGAAAGGAATACAAATCTAGAGGAATAGAGAAAGAGAGAGAAAGACCTGAGATCTATTTGGAAGACATAATCGTCCCCGAAGTTTGTCTGGATTGAATTTTTTATACCCAATCGCTTAAATGATTGCGAATTAAGAGTTACAGGAGTCGTAGACTCATCGATTTCCATTCCCATCTCTTCCATTAAAAAAATTTTACTCCAAACTTCTGAGTTCTGAGTTCATCACTTCAAAGGGGTTGTCGTTGTACTCGAAAGCAGAAGCTAGCGAGCCCTCCGGCTTTCGTGCGTTCGTAGTTCGAAGGGTTTAAGGACTAAGAATGATTGACGCTATGTTTGGAAGCAAGGAAAGGAAAAAAAACAAATTTGAGTTGAAAAAGAAATAGACACATAAAGTCATTTTGCTTCATCATTATTTTTGTCTATTTTCTTTTCTTAACATCCAAACACTCATTTTCTAGATTCTGCACCATGGCATCTAGCCATGGACACAGTTTTATGGAAAAGCTGTCAATTAAGGCCCTACACCCAATACACAAATCATCTCCTGGTGACCTATCGCTTGCCAAGGGCGAGATTTCCAACTCCCCATGTATTGTAAGCAGGTCGATTGTTCCCCAACCCCTTGCATCAGCGGCAGGACCCTCCTGCCACGAGAGGATTTGGATCCCTACACTCAAGGTAGAGCATGGAGTTGGAGACCGATTGGCCCCAACTGATTGGTCTGGGATCAGTCCTGTCTTCCATGATTTTTGTCTTCCCATTTTAAGATTGGCGTTGCTGCATGGGATCGATCTCGAATTAGGTTCTAGTTTGCAAATTTAGGCTATGACTGGAAGCTAAGAAAGGGAAAAAAAAAAAAAACATAAAAACATAATAATTAATGAGAAAATAATGATGCATTTATATGTTTATCTCCCTCTTCATTTCTAAAAGGGTTAAATAACAGATGAGATATGTTTGATAAAACTAGACTTAGGATCTCATGTTCGAAAATTCACATTTGAAGTTGTTTACTTTTTAATCCCCCATTTTACCCAAGATCTTATTTCAGAATCCAAATGAAATCCACTCTTGCCCTCTTCATTTTTCTTTCCCCTTTCTCCACCCTCACCCTCTGCATATCCCCACTCCTTTGTATCTTCCCTGCTCTCCGCCCCACCATGCCCTCAGCTCTCGAAGGCATTGATCAAATTACAGATGCGATGCCATGTTACTTGCAGGTAATCAACCTGAACTTGTAAAAAATGGAGGACAGGGGTGAATAAACAACCATCATATTGAACACAAATTTTCCATCTGCACCAAATCGCTTTTCTGCTACGAACATAAGTAAAGAGGATTCATTTAAAAGAATCTCTGTTCTGCATTGATCCCTTCAAATGTCTCAATTCATCTATCTAACAACATTTATAATACAAAGACAATAACGAATATTTCTCATAATTACATAAATTTCTTACATAACGATTTCTCTACTTATCTTCCCCACATTCCAATGTCATGCACTCCTAACCCAATCCAAAAAGGTTCCCCAAAAGCTTAATACCACCCCTCAAAAAAAATAAAAAAACCAATAGCTTGAAAACAACTTCAGTTGGCCTTCCCTGAGTCTGGTTTTATCAAACATTGAATACATCAACTGTAATTTAAATTTTCTTTTCTCAACTTCCAAACATAGCATTAGGATATATGGCGCAGCACCTAAACTGCAAGCCAGTGTTGCGAGTTTAGAAGATTTAGATGATTCAGTATTTCATAGTTGTTATTAAGTCCTGAACACGAAATCTAATTGTTTTGTTTTCAATACAACACTGGGACAAAGTGACAACCAGGCGCAAGCCAAGTTGCGGTCACAGCAAGGAGGAGCTACTGCCTAAGGCAGAGAAAAGGAAGTCTGACCAAAATACAACAGGAAGGGGAAAACTAGATATAGATGATAGATCAGCCACGAAGCAAGAAGCACTGATCACCCAAGACAGGGAAACAGGCTCAGCAAAGTTGGACATTTCCACACAACACATGCACACATTCAGAGAGGCTACTCAAGCCCATGGTCGACTTTGCAAGCGGCAATTCATGAAGAAAAAATGTGGAATTCTAGATACCCTGCTGCCCAGAAGAGCCTTAAAGTACTTCAACCTGCAAAGGCCTTAAAATACTGCTTCAGCTATTTTCAGAGTACACTAACTAAGCATTTGTTTGTGTTCAAGAATCAAAACTACCATCAAATACCTGATTTACATTGGCCACAAGGTGCAAATGGACAATCAAGCGAGCTACTTATGACCTAATTTACATTGGTCACAAGGAGCAATGGACAATCAAGAGAGCCACTTGTGACATCTTCCTGATTTAATTCCCATGACAAATTGGAATTCAGAACCACCTAAGATTGAGGTGTTTAAGTTCAATTGGCAAATGAGGATCCCTTAACACAGCAAGAGTCCACCGTACCCACCGATAACACAACCACGGGACCTTTCATTGGCACGGAGGCCACATGCCCTGATCAAACATTTCAAAGCAGATCTTCATCTTTGAAAGAAACATCAATCAAATTTCTTTTGAAAATCATGAAATCACGCATATGTTGCTTGGCTTGGAAAACACTCCCAAGACAGCCAACCATAGAAGTTAGGCTTGACACGCACAAAAAGTTGACTGTTACAGTAATGGAACAAAGACAGACATAATGCCTACTCTCAGGTTACAAATTCATAAACCCTTATAGCCTAATCTTTTAAGATACATGTGGCATGTAAATTAAAAAAAGAAGGGCATGTTTTAGCTGGCCTAAAGCCAGTACCTACCACTTATCAAACTAAAACATCAACCCAACTTGAGCTTTAAGATGATGGAAGATACTCGGATGTAGATGGTCCTGTACTGAACCGACTTCTTGTCCAAATTATGCCAAATTAAAAAGTTGGACTTGATTCCTCTGAAATTTTCTCTTAGACACACCTGGATCATGTGCTTGAAGCAGCTTCTGTCTTCCCCTCTGTAGCTTCATCCTGCTTCTCTTCTTGTCCTCCTGGTTTTTCCGCTTCTTGATCTGCAAAGAAATGCAAAGCTAACATTAAAATATCTGGCAGGAGACACTCCACCTGTTACAACTCACCATACTCCGTTTCTACCTTAAAATCAATTCAAATAAATGTTAGGACCCACCATTTCATGGATCTCACCTAACCCAAACCTCAGATATTTTACATTCTATATAATTTGGTGAATTATAAAGCCCATGGCCTTCCCAGACTTAAAATTTTACTAAGTACATGAACAAAGAACTGAGATGAGTATGGCATCTTCCCCACTGGCAAGTTTTAGAGCTCTCATTACAAGGAACATGCAGTCATGTTTTTAACCTAGTACAATTATCAAATCCATCATGGTTCATGACACAATGTGAAGAACATTTTGGGTGAGCTACCTTCATCATCACTGTCTTCGAAATCGCCCATGGCATCGCCCATTCCGCCCATTCCGCCCAATCCGCCCAATCCGTCCATTCCGCCCAATCCGCCCAATCCGCCCATTCCGCCCAATCCGCCCATTCCGCCCAATCCGCCCAATCCGCCCAATCCGCCCATTCCGCCCATTCCACCCATTCCACCCATTCCACCCATTCCGCCCATTCCGCCCATTCCGCCCATTCCGCCCATTCCGCCCATTCCCTCCATGCCAGCAAATTTCTATAAAAAAAATAATTAAGAAAACTAGCACAAAGTACAATGACAACATAAATGAACCAACCACTATACAGAATATACATACTGAGAAATCCATCCCTCCCATATCCAAGTCAGCAGGACCTAAAGAAACCAGCAAATAAAATTCAATAATTTCCAGCAAAAGGCACACGGTCATGAGTATACACAGTCAAAAATGAAGCTTAAGAAATTACATACCGCTGTCATCATCTTCATCAACCCATTTGTCCCAATCAACTTTCACATAATGTGGTGTCTTGTCATCCCCACGCAAAAGCTTCTTCCACCACCCCGGCTCTGCTTTCTCAACCACACAGAATATACTCCTGACTCCAATGTTTATTACGCTTTCCTAGTACAGTTAAAAGTTTATTAACATAGGTAGAATCAAATAGGAAAAAAAAAGGCACAAGAAAGCACAATAGCTGCATCCAGCCCAAGCAAAGTTCATGTTCACAAGCTAATTAGCAGCACTGTAATGCATTCACCACTAAATAGTTCACATCTCAGAGATACAGAATACAATCCGACATTGAAGAACTAAACAGCCAGACTGATAGACACTTTTCCATATCACATCATGTATCTTCTATGACTAATGAAGAGATTGCAGTGAGAATATTTTCCCACGTTGCTTTAGATATCTAATACAACTACTGAAAAGACTGAAATAGATAAAAAGTTCAGTATATTCAGATTAAGATTACTGTTTGGATAGTCGACACCTAAAGAGGATGACTCTGAATGGTCAATATGTTATTTGCTTAAATGTATGGCAATGCCGAGCTAAAGGGTTTCTAACATGTATCCACCACGACTCAGATATTTTCCATGGCTCACTAGTCAAGTTACCTAACAAAAACAAAGTCTTACATAAAGTGACCAGGGATGTTAGAAAACAAGATTCTTACCTCTACATTCACCTTATCATAGAGGTCGAGCTTCAGTTCATAAAGATGGTCTTCAGCCCCACCATGACCATCAGCAGAGAAAGTAAAAACTCCATCTGGTTGGAGATTTACTTTTGCATTCTTTGCATCTGCCAGTAGCACTGTAATAAAAACCTTGTCCAACCTCTGAGCCCACTTCACCTCAGGATGGCGACTACAAAAAAATCGCAGCATCTTTTAATAGTTAGGTCAGTCAAAATATATGAACGCAAAATCATAGTTAATGAACCTGATATTATGTAAATATGCCACAAATAAATAAGATGGAAACCACAGACAGCTCATTCAAAAACTGAAAAGGAATTGAGGGTAATGATCCACCCCGTTGACAATTCATCCACATTATCATGGTCATCACAATGATATGAGAAAGAAAGAGATGGTAATGTGAACATACCCATCTATAATCAAGAGCAACCTACTCATGCAATTGCTAAGTGACGTAAGAATCAGAATAGACAAGTGCCTGAATTAGTACAGGGTTATCGAAACTTAACAGCTATGAAAGAACTTGAATCAAAATTAATGCAATGCAGTCTCTTTGGTACCTAAATTATTTGCCTAGTCCCAGTTAACCAAATGAAGACTGGGAATCAATTGCAATCCTTTATCGAGTGCTGTCTTTCTAATGCTGCAACAGACACGATTTGCTACCCATTTCAGTGAAAATTAAGTTTTCAGTCTAGTCAGTGCCTAAAGAGATTCTATTGATGAAAAAAAAAAAAAGTAACAAAAGTGGCTCTTCCCCCCGCCCCCCTTTTTTTTTATTTGCTTCGAACTAAAACAGAAAACCCTAAACGCAAATTAGCATCTATAAGCAAGTAGAGAGAGCAACTCGCTATCTCTAATATCAATCGCAGTCGCACCGACAGTAATCAAATCAAGTGTCCAGGATAGAAACTAACCAGGAACACAGTAATGAACTAATTAATGATCAAAAAGCGCAAAACAGATCTAATGAGAAAGGATACAATGACATGTAGAGGAAATAAAGCATTCAGTCAGAACTGAACTGAGCAGGAAACGACGACCGAAATGGAAGTTTTACCTCATCGTATCGCAAAGAAAAAACCCTAGAGGCGAAATGAAGTCGTAGGTTATCGATAGAAACGGAAACGGTATAAGTAGCAAGTGTTGTACGACGTCAAACCCGACTGTGGTGTCATATTTATAGGCGATGAAATTACGGGAAATGGCATTTTAACTTTAACAGTATTTTTTTTTTTTTTCCTTTTTTTTTTTAGGTAAGAAACAGTAAGTCTTTCCCTCGTTGTAGCTACTCTATGATTACTCAAACTCCGTATTTCATACTTGGGATTTTCTACTTCACACTGATCGGTTGTCAATGACTATTAATACTAGGCATCAGTACAGTCAGATCGGCACAAAACACTAACCTTAACAACAATGTCTTATCCCAAGGATTAATTGGGGTGGACTGGACTACATGGATTCTTGTCTGTCAATTAATTTGATTAGATATCATACTTGAAGCAAAACCTAAATTATATGTCTTTTTTCATCATTTCCCATAAAATCATTTTAGATATCTTTTTTAGATCATACGATCATTTATTGCCTTATCTATTTTAGTTTTACCACACATTCATCTTAACACTCGCATCTCAACTATACTAAGTTTATTCATATAATACTTATTAATTGTTTGTCTAACATTCTGCATCATATATCAAACCCAAACCCTCTCCCTACTCAAATACTAATACTATCCCTACCCTTTTCTATTTGTGGTTTCCCAGGATGGTCAAAAGACTGCGTGCAAAAAAGAATCAATGCCCATGTAGACATGTACCATCGACACTAGTATATATCAACAAGAAAAAACCCTCATAATTTCTTTTCAAATTTCCTAAAAAATCCAACGTTACATCTCTTTTTCCCTTATATTTTTAAATCCTTAAATTACCCCTTTTCCCATCCCTTACTTTATGGATGCCAGCCGCTCTCAGTATCCGTATCTACACACAAAGTCCAGATCCACTCCTCCCCGCCTCCTCAGCTCCCACCCCATCCAACCGTCGGCTTGAACTCCAACGGTTGGATGGGGTGGGAACCGAGGAGGCGGGGGAGGGGGAGAAGATTTGGATACCTACACATATACATCTCTCTCTCTTGAAGTCCCGAGCGCCATCACTCTCTCTCTCTTCATAGTGGGGAAATAATTTTGATCAGGGTGTAGAATCTAGCATGTGTATCTAGGAGGTTTTAGTACATCTGTCGTTCTGATATTGATGTTGATGGTCATGTTTATGCATCACCGATCCGTGGCTATGAAAAAAGTGGATTGGTTGACCAAGCCGATAAGATATTTGATGAGATAAAATCTTTTGAATGTATTGAGAACCGAGAATTGGTTTATTCATCTATGATTTATGTGTACCAATAGCATAATTAGGGCATCTTCTTCCAACCTCCAAAACCTTAAGGGGTTGTGAGAGTTTATATTTCAAGTGAGATTACCACTAGACATGGAAGAATCAAATAAATTTAGATAAATTATACCAAAGGCACTTAACGTTTAAAAGAAACTACACCAAGGTACCTTACATTTGATATATTGTATTTGGGGTACCTAAATAAAGAAAAGATTAACCCAAACTTATGTAGTTCCAATATTACCCATTAATATTTATGTTAGAACAAGGTTTGGTTTGGTTTGTTCTCAAATTGGATTGTAGAACTTGCTGGAATTTGACCAGAGAACAAGCCATAATTTGATCGGAATTTTTTTCTAAGCTCTTCCATTTGTCCGATGTTGCATCGTTGCTGCTACACCCTCTAAACTCCCCTTCCCTCTTCTCCACCATTCGCCGCTACAATTCATTATGGTTGCCTCTCCCTTTTGCTATCCTTGTCTTCCCTTCCTTGCATTCCCATTTCCTTAAGTTGCCTCCCCCTTTTTTATGTCAAAATTGAGGGGCAGCAGCAAAAGCATGGTGGCAACATTGATAAAACAAGATTTAAAGATGAAAGAAAATTGCAAGACTAGACCTATCCAATAATCGTCCAGGTCATACTTGGATAAGGGGGTGTACGAGTCGAACAGATTAAAGGGTCGGAAGAAATTTCAGCTGGTACTCTAGTTAAACTATGGTAATCATACAATTACTCTGACATTATTGGCAAAGCTCAAACCCATTTATAACATAAATATTAATGGATAAAATTGAAATTATAAAAATTTGGGTTAACCTTATCTTTATCTATGTAGCTCAAACAATATATCAAACTTTGACCACCTCAACTGAAGTTTTGTGAAACATTAGGTACCCCATATGAAATTTACCCAATAAAATTTATTAATAAACTTGTGTATGAATTCCTTCCCCCATATTATTTAACCAGAATTCAGAAATAAGGGTGTTAAAAATGGTACCAAAACGGTTTGTCAAAGCCTCACCATACCGGATATACAAGTCTTGATAGACTGATTATTAAATGGTTTGGCATTTGTAGGCATTTTGAAATCGTTTATTAAATAGTACAATTTTTTTATTATTCCATTATGCATCCAAACTCATTAAAGCTTATGCTAAAATAATTTTAGGAACTATTTCTGTCTTGATAAGTTGCTTTTGTTTATCATAATAAATATAAAGTATACCGGTAAGATAAAATAAAGGTTGTTTCGATTAGGCTTCATTTGTTTCCATGTAAAATATTGTGAATATATATATATATATATGGGTTTTTTTTTGTTGTCATTTTTGGATAGCATAAAAAGGATAGAAACGCATTGACAATATATGGATTTTGTACGTGAAGGAAAATCTTCATATAAAAATACATTTGCACGAAAATTTGTACAACAAACAAATGGGGCCTTACAAAATGCCCTTATTATATTGTAGATTTTTTTCTTCCACACTTGCTGTCAATATTGATAGATCCTTTACATTTTATTTCAACTTGCACTTGTTCACTTGATATTGACAAATCGTTTATAATTTACTTTAATTCGCTACTCATGTTTACAATTTGTAAAAAAGGTTATCGTTTGAGGAAGGAACAAAAATAGAAGGAAATCATCAATGGTTGTTAAACCCTTTGTGGGACATGGAAAAAAAAAATATATATCCGAAGTAGATGAATAAACTTTGCCCCCTTTGGAATTTTTTTGGGCAAAAAATTTAAAATTAAAATAAAATAATTGTCCATGTGACATGAGTGTAATTTATGTTAGGAGGCCTCTCAACGTTGGGCTATATAAATGAGTTTTTTTTATTTTTTTATTTTTTTATGTTCTTTTCTGACATGTTAATATATTGACTACTATATATGAAAAAAAAATGTATATCTCATGTACAGTTGCTGCTCCAAAAACCTTGACTTAAAAAATATATACACACCTTGCTATAAGTAAAATAGATAATATGTGGCTAAAGTTTTGGCTCTATCCATCTGTCTATCTATCATTTTTGTAAAGAACCTATCTATTTATATCACATATAATTTATTTATGTCACATATAAGGGACATGTCACAATTTAACAATTTATCATCTTTTTTTTTTTTCCTTGTATACTATTTTGCTTGCTATCCCTATTATAAATTATAGTACCATTATAGATTGATATTATTTATTCGTCAAATTTCAAATTTAATAATGGAAAAAGTCCATACAATACCACTATGGGGATTCTTTTCTACGATCTCTCATATAACTCATACATTTTATTGTCCCTTGACCTTGTGAGTCATATTGAAGATGCTAATTCCTCATACATTTTTGTGCATATTGGGAAACCTTTTATCTTCAATTACATTCATACATGCTTTTCAAGGTATTTTCAACTATTATTGTACTCTCCTATGGTTTTGGGTTTATTAGAGTTTTAGTAAATTGTACAACTTGTTGTCGCCAAATAAGTGATTAAGTAATTGTAACCTTCTTTTGATTATCCCTTGAAAATTCTAAAAAGTTAAAGGATAAAAGAAGGGTTTTCAAAATCAATTTAAAAGGGATTTTGCAATCTCGATAGCAAAGCCCACTATCACTATTGAAGAATTTCAACGAACAATGAGAGCATGTCTCTAATGAGAGCTACATTCAAAATTTTAAGACCTATGATGAGAGGCTAGAGCAGACCTCTCTACTAATGTAACAAGAGCTAACCTCTTTACTAATGTAGTACTTGCAATAGGTGTTTTTTGCTCGTTGGTCTAATTTTACTAGTGTCATTATGTCATTATCAAAGTTATCATTTTCATTGCATTTTTTTTTTTTGAGTAATTGCATTGAAAAAATAATTATGTTATGCTAAAGAAAAAAAGTAAAAAAATAAAGTCATAGTTTTTATTTTTACGATTGTATTATAACAAGATTTTTCCTTTAATAAACGAAATTTTTGTTCAACCAAGCGAGGAGACCTCAGTTTTATTATTCAAAAATTTTTGATACACATTCAGATACATTATCAATGGTTCAAACGTGACTGCAGTTGACTGCAAAAAACTCCAAATCCTTCTCCCAAAGGATGTCACCTGACTTGGAGTTGCATCTGGGCAGTTAGAATGCATCGGGCACATGTAGATGTATTCTCCCAAACCCTGATGTAGCTGCAGGAACTGCACGGCTAGAGACGATCTAAAACCGACTTTACCTTATATTTGAAGATTGGTAAGTTACCAACTCCTTTTTTAGATGAGCGATCAGGATTTTCCTATTTCCATGAAGTGAGAAAGATCATTGGACTACCGGAGACTATGGTGGGACCTCTTATTATAGGGAAAACTGGAAAACCCCAGGAAACCTAAAACCAATTGAAAACGTTGATTTGCAGCAGAAAAAAAAAAGAAAAAAAAAAAAGAAAAAGAAAAAAGGTAATTGATTTGCTGAGAAATATAACGTGAACGACTGAAGCAAAGAAACAGAAATTTTTGTTTCCCAAATTTTATTCGAGGCGGGAACTCGCGGCAAGACGAAGCTCTTTCAATTATCTTCTCCGTGAGTCTATTTTGATTATCGCATAAAACTCTGTTTCATATGCATTCTCAGGTTTCGATTCGAAGGAAAGTTTCGAGGTTCACGTTTCTGCCCTAATTCGATCAAGAACTTGTGAACCTCTTTGTTATATTCTGATGTGCTGAAATCTCGCACGGAAAACGGTAGTTTCTCCATGGTTTCTTTGGCGGGTAGACTTCGTTATGGACTCTTAGTTCGTAGATGGCTTGTATTAGGAAAACTTTAGTGTAATTCCAAGAGCTTCGGGGGGCGTCAATGGGTGCCCTAACGACCAATCGTAAGCGTAGTGATAATTGGTTCAGCTTGAGGTATGCTTGCTCGCCTTTTTCTTCTAAGGATGAATTTCGACCTGATTTTCACACATCGAAGAAACCCAGATTTTCACCTATGCATATCAGTCCAGAGCGGCATTTATCTTCGCTGAATACAGTCTCTAGACTTTGTCGGTACCCTGAGGAGGTTCCCCGTCTACCTAGAGAAGTTCACGGTCCTTGCCGGAGATCCAAGTTTGGTCACCCAACCAGTTCGATCAGACAATCACTGCCTGGGATTGGTCGAGTTTGCGAGAATCAAGAGTCGATTGATGAGATGGGGAATTTCCTCATTCGCCGATATGATGCAGTGAAGGCCACTGCAGTGGGTGCTGTACAGTACTTGAGGAAGGACAAGGCACCAGTAATTGATGTGGAAGCGGAGTGCTCCAAGGATGTAAATTCTGATGACTCGAGCATAGAAGAAATTGAAGTATTGGATGATGGGCGAGAAGGGCGGTCTGTAGTTTCAGACCGGAGGTCTTATGAGACCAATGCTGATGTTCTTATGCAGGATGCCCATGCGAAGTTTCCAGCTTATGGTCAGCAACCGTCTTTTTCTACGGTGTCCGAGCTGACTAAGGTGGACGAAGCTGGGAAGATGATGGCGTCTCTTTCTGTAAGTCGTGGAGCAGAGGAGTTGGGCATGCTTCCTTACAAAAAACTGCTCGAGTCTGCAGAGAGACGGAATCCCAAATTGAATTTCTTGGGTTTTGAGATCAAGCTTTTTGAGACAAAGTGGTCATTTTTATTCCCGAAGCGTCAAGAGAAGAAACCGGCAAAGGTAAAATATCTTTGTTACAGCTATTCATAAATTTTATCCTACCGCATTTCTCTCGTTTTCCTTGACATCTGTTTCATAATTTCCAGGATGTACCTCGAGAACCTTTTCTTCCTCTTACGCAGGAGGAAGAGGCTGAAGTCTCTCGTGCTTTATCGGCTTCAAAGAGGTGTGGCAAATCGCCTATTGTTGTATATATCCTGTCTGGTGGGCGTTGATATTTATGGTATTTGGTCTCTTATTGCGCAGGCAGAAGGTCTTGGTTACGCATGAAAATGCTAACATCGCGATTACAGGAGAAAAATTGCAGTGCTTGAGCCCAAATGCTTGGCTAAATGATGAGGTGGTTTTGTTGTTTTATATGCTCAATCTTATAGAGTGTGTGTGTGCACACCACGTGTTTGCATGTGCACCAGTGACCGTGATATATCAGTTTACCAAAATACGAAAGTTTTATTATCTGCAGTGTATTAGATATTAATAAATTCTGACATTGTTTTCTTGTTGTGCATGTTATTTATTCTTTGATAGGTCATAAACGTTTACTTTGAATTACTGAAGGAGAGGGAAAATAGAGAACCAAAGAAATTTTTGAAGTGCCATTATTTCAGCACATTCTTCTATAAAAAGGTCTGTAATAGTCAGCTCATCATATTATCTGTTGGCTTTAAATTTTTTTGATGCCTGCTCCATTCCTTTGCTCTGTTGACCAGCATGCATTTGTTTCAATATCATAGGTTTACTTAATGTTTGTTCTCCATTCATGACCTTAGAATATCTTTTTTCCCTTCATTTTCTGTTTAATTTTTAAATCTTAAGACTCGGACCTTATTTTTGCACTTCTGATGCTGTTCGTAATGTCATTCTTTTTTGTTGTTGGGGATCATTTTGTCTGATTTCAATTGATAAAGCTTTGTGGAGTTGATATTTTATTATGTTCTTTGTGTTTTGTTTTCTAGTTGATTAGTGGGGGAAATGGTTATGATTATAAAGCTGTGAGGAGATGGACTACCATGAAGAAGATAGGGTACAGCCTTGTTGAATGTGACAAAGTAAGTTATCTCTCTCTCTCTCTCTGTCTTTCTCTCTCTAATTGATATTGTTCAACTTATCGACACAGAAAAGAAGTTCATCTTTAGTTGTTACCAAAATCTTTGCAGATATTTGTTCCCATCCACAAAGAGATACACTGGTGCTTGGCTGTTATCAACAAAAAGGATGAAAAATTCCAGTATCTTGATTCACTCAAAGGCATTGATTCCAAAGTGTTAAAAGTACTGGTATGTGTGACAGGTGCATTTTATTCAAGCTGATATTTCATATGCTTTTAGAGATGTAAACTTGGAATTAAGAACTCTGCTGCTTAACCTAGTTTGTCAAGAACTTGTCTTGGGTAATGCAATTGTTCCTATGTGGAGATTTTCTACGAAGACTATCTGATTTTCCACTTTTGAGTCTAATATTATGGGTTTTGTATGCATCCGTGCATTGGGCTGGACAATGTCCTTGATTCAGAAATAGTCAGCCTTTGTTGGAGATTAAATTTTAATCAGTTCTATTATTTTTTAGTTAGATTCTTATAAGATCTATGTTTTACTTGGTTTCCTTTTATCACCAAATTTTCAAATTGTTTCCTTTTCTTTTAGTCATAAAATATATTTCTATTTGATTTATTGTTAATCTTACATTATATTCACCATATGATAAATTTACAAAATTTGGCCAAACAAAGCACTTACGGGAAGTTTGTCTTGAAATTTCCAGAATTGCATTAGATCCTCCTTATTAAGAATATGGGCGGCAAAGGCGAGATCTTTTGAACATATTTGGGAAGCTATTACATTTGATATATGTGGGTTGATGACTCTTTTGTCCCCCACTTCTTTGATCTCTAATAGGGATCGCTTTATTCTATCCTCTTGGAATATCAATCGCGGATGAGGTGGTCCCCCCCCAATAATCCCCTTCTTGTGGTTTTTGTGCTTTATTGGTGGTGCTACAATTGTGTAATTCTTTTGTATTGAGCCTGGTTCTATCCTTTGGATACCCAAGTTTGTTCCCCCTGGTTTTGGGGTGCTGTTAATATATCTATTCATTCATCCAAAAAAAAAGTATTCGGGTGGTCTATCAATGGGAAGTAAGTTTCCTGATTGTTATCTGTGGATGGCTTTTTGGATACTGTTTTGTTGTTTTATTATCTGTATTCCAAGAAGCATTTATTCCCTACATGTATTTTTCTGACCAACAAGTTTCCAAAATGGTTGAACATCTCTTTCTTAATTTCTCTTTCAGCCATTAGATGTGGCGTCAACTTTTGTTTTTATCCAGGGTGTTGTGACAGGTTGCACACTAGCTCACTGTTTTTCTCTTTAGTTGGTGTATGAGGGGTTTGGCTAAAGGGGTTGAAGTTCTTGGTTTTTTTTTTTTTTTCCTGTTTGCTATTTATTTGGACCATTTTGAGATGGATGAATAATGAAAATTTTGAGTCGCATTATAAGAAGTCTGAGGGTGATGGATTATCTTATACTGTCCTGCTCCTAGCCTTGGCAATTCAGTCCCCCCCCCCCGACACACACACAAAAAAAAAGACAAGCTTAATATGGACGAAGGCTGTTCAATAGGAAATCCTGGGCCCTTTTGTTTTGCCGGGGATATGGGGGCCTTTGTAGAATATGGATAGTAACAATGATTTTTTTTTTTCGTATTTTAAGTGCCTGTGGGTATTGGCAATTCAGCTGGGTGTTGCAGACTCAAACTCCTCCCTCCCCAATCTCACATCAGCGAGCTTTGGGGATGGTCTTGGGCTTATAAGCGGATTTATATAGGTACATCTTTTGGGGTGTGGACCAGACCCTTGACATAGGGCTGTAGTTCTAGACATTATTGGGGGGCTTATGGTGCTTTCTTGGGATAGATGTATGGTAGAAGGTGACTATTGGCTGGTTGTTGAATGGCTGTGTTTGGTCAGAGACTCTTTCGTGAATTCATGGTCAATAAGTTGGCTTGTGCTTGTGTTTGTGTTTGTTTAACAATTGGGATCCCAATCTAGTCAACTCGTCCTCAAGTCTTAGCTTGAGTTCTGCACTTTAATAATATGTTACTTGATTGTCGTGGGTTGTATGCCAGGCTAGATATTTTGTGGACGAGGTGAAGGACAAGAATGGAAAGGACATGAATGTAAGCTCTTGGAAGCATGAATATGTTGATGAACTTCCTGAACAACTGAATGGGTAAGTATTTCACTCCATGGTACTTGAATGGGTAAGCTCATTTTAATATGTTTGGGTGGGGAAATTTATGCAACTTGCAGGAACTACTTTTCTTATTTTGGCCAAATCGATGGTAGGAATACAGATAATATTTTTGTCAAGAAAGCCATACAGATTGCAATTTACTACAGTCCTGTTCTCAAAGTATGATGGAAAGGAGTGGCTAGGAAATTTTCAGAAATGGCTTTTGGGAATATTCATGGAAAGAATTTCCGAATCTCTTAAGATATGTAGATGTAAATAAAGCCAAAAAATATGGTCAAAAACATAAAAAATGCATATGAGAAAATTATTTGTAAAATAAATAAAATCATAATCACTGGAAACACGAGATTCCCCATGCTTGAAACTAAATTTCTGTAAGAAATAGGTTTTACCTCCCGGCAAGTTCACTGCAGAAAATTAAAAGCTAGCAGGTAGGTAAGTATGCACTTCAATTGCCTTTTTTTTTCTTTTCTTTTCTTTCTTTTTTTTTTTAATTTCTAAACAACTTTTCAGAGTTGACTTATTTTGGACAGATATATGATTGCAAAAGAAATTCAGCCATCCAAGAAATAAACTTTATAAAGATCAAATTATCTTTGATGGTTCTTTACATTTTAGTTTTTACAGAAGAAATTCTGTTTTAAATAGCTTTCAATGTATGCATCTATTATTAAATAATCAAGTGAGCTGTTTCCAGATTGCAACAACCAGGACTTGACATGTCTAATGACTTTGGGCAGTGTCCAGTACTTGTATAATATGTTACTAATTGATCTCCTTTTGTACCTTCTCTAATTTATAGCTTGTTTATTACATCTAATCTTCTATAGTTTACTGGTCTTATGAACCACATGAAGAATATGATCAGCAGGATTAGGGATTGGGGAGGAGTAAGTTGTCACCTTTCTGATTCTGAGCAATGGCCAAGGTTCACTGTCAGGAATCACTGCTTAGTGGGACCCTCCACCCTTTTTAAGTTGGTAGCTAAATTTATAAAAAGATGAGATAAGGGGAAAACAAACTTCAAAAACTAGACCAAGCTAAAATTAGGCATTGTTATTTTTTCCTCTTTTCGGAGGGGGTGGCAGGTTGGGGGGACTGATCACTAAGATGGAAGACATAACCAGAACCCCACAGCCACCACATTGATTGAGAAATGCAAATGCAGTCAAGACATTGCTACCTCCAATCACTGCATCTTTAACCTGACAAAAAATCCTAACCTAACAAATGGTATCAGGTATAAGGAGGCTTCAAGAAGAGGACTGGAGAACCTTGCCTTCAAATATAGGCACAATCTACATGCTTGAATGGGTGCTCTGATCGGATGGGCATTGAAATCTGTTCTGTACACATTTTGGGAGTGGCATCCCAGTGTATTATTGGAAGTTTAACAGTGAATTGACTCATTTTGAGGAGATAAGGAGCTAAAAATCACTGTTATTGAGCCTTTTCTTGTTCAGTTAAGTTCTTTCTGTTGCATGGATTTTTATCTGTCACCGTGTTATATCAGAGAATTTTCTGCTCCTCAACAGGTGGGATTGTGGCATGTTCATGATCAAATATGCAGACTTCTACAGTAGAGGTCTAGGACTCTGTTTCAATCAGGTAATTTGCTTTTATTTACTGTGTCAGTATTTTAGCTAACAAGAAATTTTTTTTTTCATAATTAGTCTCTTACATCTAATTATCTAGATCCTCATTCAAATTGCCCATAAGCACTTCCATTAAACAATAGAAGAGTAGAAGTATACTGAGATAGTGAGATGTGCTGTAGGAGTAAATATCCGTGCATTGGCTTTCTTCTCTTAAGGCAATTCAGAAAATTTATCATCTAGATTTGGAAGATGAACTTCAGTGTTAAGCAAGGTCCTTCAATTACACCTGCAATTTAGAAACATGAAGCTATAATTTCATGACTGATGCCTCTCTCGTTGCTCCTTGAGAACTAAACCATATACTGACAGATAACAGTAGCCATGCATGACTACCTTATCTGTTATTTGGTTCCATTCTCATGGTTTGCAATATGCTAATTGTTTTGATACTTGTTATATTTGGTTGCATAGTTGCAGTTTGAAGGAATCTTAGAAGTCAGTAACTGTGCACCCTCACTCCCATTTTACACACATGCAAACATATTTACATACATTCATTATGTATTATATGTGCGCACATGTGTGTGTGTGTGTGTGTGTGTGTGTGTGTGTGTTTGTGTGTTTGTGTGACAGTTAGTCGTTTGTGTGTTGTTTTTCTATATTAGACTCGTAGCATTAGAATTCTGTACAGTTTATCTATGGGCACCACATACCCATGAATCATAGGCCCATTAGCTTCATTTGATGATGTTTAATCATCCTATGGATAAACCTTTTTGTTGTAGTGCTACACTTTCTAGTTGGCTGTACAAAATATGAAGCTAATCAGAGTAGTAGTAAAAAATTCCTCTGGGGCTTGGATTTAGTGTGGAAAATCTCCTATACACCAGGCCCACAGATTTGAAAACATCTTTTGGGGTTGCAATGCATTTCAATGGAAAATATTTAACCTTTGTCATCTTAAAGAAGAGAAGCCCTTTGCTATGCAATACAAAAATTTGGAAAACAACTTCCGGGTTAATTTTCTGGGTGTTTGTCCTTAAGAAGTAACTGTATCTTTGTCAATCAAATATAATTGCCACTGATGGACACTACCCCAATCATAGGTTGAATTTCTTCCCTCAATCAACCATGCCCAGATATGTTTCCTTGAAACATACGATCAAGCAAATGACAGCTGACAAATGCAAAATAATTTTATAACTAATTGATCTGCCAGGAAATATTTTTTCTGTTGAAACAAATGGTTTGTGATTTCTCTTCTAGTTATTTGACTGTCCAAAATGACATCAAAAGAGGTTTACCCAATACACAGTCTGAATACCAGAAGAGTAAGTATTGATGTTGTCGATGGATGGGGATCAGAGACTCATGCACTGTGCAGCAATCGAGCATTAATTCCATCTACCATTTGTTAGGCTGAATCTACCTGTGGGTTACTTTTGTAGGAACATATGCCTTACTTTCGACGGAGGACTGCCAAGGAGATTCTAAGGTTGAAAGCTGAGTGAACCACAAGGAGCTAATCTGTTTGATAATCTGAAATTGATCAACAGGAATGGTGGTTGAGAGATATGAAACTAGTGTCTCCAGGTTGAGAATGGATCCATCTGAGTACCTGGAAGGCCTAGAGTAGTTGACATGCAGCTCATGCGTTTTCAGTCATGATTGGACAAACTAGCTGGTACTGAGGATGCTTTATTTTCTCGGCTTCTCGATGATACTTGATGATACAGATTTGCTTGCTTGTAGATATGGGGCTGGGTTACTATTTTTGTTTACTTCGTGGGGTTCACCCTCCCAAAATAATCTAGACACTTATTTCTCGGAATTAATTTTGTTGGCATTCCACAATTGTAATGAAAATTGCTGCTTTTGAGGAAGCTGAGGGAATGGTTGAATTTAAAGTTAAATATTTTTTTTTTCCTCTTCTGTATGCATGACTTCTTTTTGTATCTTTGACATCCAAGCGCAGAGACATGTGAATACCCTATTCCACAAATATTGATTTACTGCGTAGATTGGTGTAGTTGTTGAGTTGTCAAAATTTATTTAGATTGTTCATCTGGTTTGATGGTGTGCGGTAGCCAGTAAGTATTCAGTATAATGAATTAAAGATGATAAATGTCATACCTGTTTTCCCCTCCCTCTAATGATACTAGAGGACTCCAGTTCTTATGGTTGTGTATATATATATATACATTTTTTTAAGGTTGAAAGTTGATTGATATGTATCTTCTTTGCCTTCTCAAGAATCCGCGCTGATTTTGTTTTTTGGTACGAGAAGAAATACAAGTAATTGGCTACTGGCTTAGCCATACATATTCTTATCTTTCTTTCTTTTATTGCATCTGTTCGTTTGTTTCGCTTCCAGTCTTTTTGGGTGGGACATGGCAAAAGCATGTTTAACTCTGAGAAGTCACCATTCGAATTTGAATCCAATTAAATTTTATATTTTTTTACCTCCTCCCCCCTCCCCCCCTTAAAAAAAAAAAAAAGGAAATGAAGTAGGATCTCTAATCCTAGGATCCACAGCCAATCTTCCAAGCGCTTGGAGAGGAACAGGTGGAATCCCTGGTTCGTATTGCCCGACTATCCTCACGTATCAGGTCAGTCCAAGGACCAAGAGAACCATTAAGTCTTGTGTGATTATGTGGTTGGCCTCAAATGGGACGAGGAGTCAAAGTCCCCTCTGTTTCCTTGGGTTTAGTTCCTTACCAACTCTGATATTCCTTCAGGTTTTATTTCTTACATATCAGGAGGTTTTACTTGTTTTGTTTCTGGATAGATAAGGCCCGAAAGAGAGTTGAATTCATAACTTCGTGTTTGGTCTTTACCAACCAAATTACCCCCTTGGGGTTTATGTATGACAAGGTTATTGTATGTGATCCTCACATGTATACATACAAGGAAAGGGAGGATTCACATCATCTCCAGTCGTTGGACAGTGTCCAGTTGAGATGCAATAGCTAGATCTCACCCGATACATGTAACAATACATCAGTACGTACGTCTAATGAATTCCAACCGTTAAATCGTGATTAAGGGACTGTTTGGTAAAACTTTAATTCTGGGATTCTTACTTCTGGTTCAAATTTCTATTCCAACTTCAAAAGGATTCAAGAGTATAAGGGAGTAGAAACATGTTTGTTAACTTAATTTAGTCATGGACTCCAGAGTAGTGGTGGGGGGTGGCGGATGGTGGCACTAGTGGTGAGTGGTGATGGTTAGTGACGGAGGTGGTGGGTGGTGGTGGTGGAGGGTGGTGGTGGTGGTGGTGGGTGGTGGTGGCGGTGGCTGGTGGTTGGTGGTGGTGGCGATGGTAGGTGGTGGTGGGTGGTAGTGGATGGTGGTGGCGGTGGTAGGTGGTGGGTGGTGGTGGTGGCGGTGGTGGTGGGTGCTAGTTGGTGGTGGGTGGTGGTGGTGGCGACGAGGGGTGGTGGTGGTGGTAGGTGGTGGTGGCGGTGGTTGATGGCTGGTGGTGGTGGCAATGGTAGGTGGCGGTGGATGGTGGTGGCGGTGGTTGGTGGTGGTGGCGATGGTAGGTGGCGGTGGGTGGTGATTGAGGATGGTGGTGGTGGTGGGTAGTGGTGGCGGTGTGGTGGTGGTGGTGGTGGTGGCGACAGTGGGTGGTGGAGGAGGGTGGTGGCGGTGGTGGGTGGTGGGTGGTAGGTTGTGGTGTTGGTGGTGGTAGTTGGTGGTAGTAGTGGTGTGGGGTGATTTTTACTTCAAAATTGTGCTCTAAAGTCGAAAAACATCTATTTGATCTCCAAAAAATTGGATTCTAGAACTCATTTGGAGCCGGTTCACTCATAGATTCTCCAGAAGTCCGATCCGGGTTACCAAACAGGCTTCTACTCCATTTATACTCTAAAAATTAAAATCCAACTTCTGAAGTGTTACCAAACACCCCCTAAATGAACTGAACGGACGATTTTTTGTTCCTGAAGAAGGATTAGGGTATGTAAAAATCTTATATGTTAACGGGTAACAGGACATATAAGAATCTTACACGCTAGCGGCACACGGAAATATACACAGCTCGTGTGTACTTCTCCCTCACCATATATGTTAGGTTACAGAGTAGACTCGGGGACGGATTGAGCGCAAAAGGGTAAAGAGCGGGAGCGAGCGAGAGAGAGAGGGGGAAGCATGGGTGGGTCTCGCCGGAAGTACAAGAAGTCAAGGACGAAGGTGCGAGTGGGATTGCCGAAGAAGAACCCTCACCTCTTCAAGCCAGCATTCAATATGCCCCCAAAGCTTCGGTCCCTCTTCGGCGATGATTCCTCTCAGTGGGATGGTAAGAGTAGTGTTCTCCGCAATTACAAGTCTTTTGGCGTCGTCTCTAACCCTAATCTGCTCGGTGTTCGATCTCGGACTTCGCACATCATTGAAAGTGATTCTCTGCAAGTCCCTCCTCCCGCGGAGGCCACCCCGACTCTTGTCCCTGAGTTCGAGCCCATTGATTCTGGCAGCGATCTCGAAGAAGATGGTCAGTAACCCTCGTGTTTTTGTTTTGATTTCTGTTCTAAGTTCTAACTCTAACAGCCCATGGATTGAATGTTTTGGTCACTAAGGACATTTGGTAAAAGGTTTGCTACTCTTATTTGCCAGAAAACATGCTTCAGATCGAACTAGCTTCTGTAGACGTGAGTGGGAGCGTCTGAAACAGTTGTTCATAACTATAGAGACTTGATATAAAATAAAAGTAACGTAATGTTAAAATTGTTGCGTTTGCCTTGTGATAGGGTTTTAGTGTTTGTTTAAAACTTAGGGTTTATCTGGGAGAGGAAAGGAAAAAAAACTGAGAATGAGCTTTGGTTAACATCTGATCGTGGATCATATGTTTGAAATGACTGATCAAACAGCAGTTCATACTATCAATGCCCGGCCGCGCAATCTTAGTGAAGCTTTCTCTAGATTATTTCCATGGTGCAGTCATTCTCCAGTTCTCCTTAATCAATCATATATAGGATCTCGGTGGTATCTTCTTGAAGTAGAGGTTCTGCATAGAATTACCTTTTAACACTTAAATTTAGTGAGAATAGACCCATTGAATGACATGTCGATTAGGATTTAATGCACTTTTGAGTCTTTCAATCTCTCTTAGAACCTTCTATTTAAATTGTTAAGGCTGTCATCCCTGTTAACATTCCTGTATAATTAATTGGCACTTTATATTTTTATATTTTAAGACATGCCCATTCCAGCTAACATCAGAAAGTCCAATGCACTATATGGTAAAGGGGTGGAGATGATCCTCAATTTAAAGTAGTGTTACCTATATGCATATGAGAAGATCTTAGTGTCATGCAGCCGATTCTTTTCTGTCTTTCAAATGCTTTTCTTTGCTAATATCCTTGGTTTAAGGAGGGGGGGGGTCTTTAAGGTTCTTTTGTTTGTGGGATTTTGCTTCCCTACCCCTCTGCTCCCTCAGTAGTGTTGAGGATCTCTTGAATTTCAAATTCTAGGAGTATGAATTAGTGGAGTATTCAAAGGTGACCCTTCAAATTTAATTTTTTTTCATTTTCCGTCATAGTGAAATTTGTTTCCAAACTGAAGCTAGATTCTTCTTGATAACTCTCAACTAACACTCCCTATTTCTGTGGGCTTGCAAGATTTGAAAGCTGCACTTGGAAAAAAACGAAGAGATGGAAAAACTGCACCTTTGCAACCTTTGACTGCCATACAACGTGTTCATGTCCGTCAACTAGTTGAGAAATATGGAGATGACTACCAGGTAATTTTTTTTTTTTTTTTTTTTTTTTTTTGTGGTTTTCCTGTCTCATGAATTAGTGAAATTGTTGGGTTTCTGCTTTCTCTTATTGATAAATTGTATGTGACTATTTTTTCCACATGGACTTGTTATTTGGCAGAGTATGTTCATGGACACAAAATTAAATGCAATGCAGCATTCAGTTGCAACTTTGGAGAAACTATGCAGAAGGTATTCCATCAAACAGGATAAGAACCCCTTGATTTTGTCCCATTGATCTTGGTTAACTTGTATTGTGAAATGGTTTCTTAAACTTTGAGGTTGTGGTCTATTTCTGAGTTCTTTTGTATGTTACTGGTTGGTCAAGCATCATATAGAAGAAAGAGGTTTATCAAGGATTTGTCATGGTCCCAGGTTGAACATACGAACTCTATTGTTTACTTAGGTAATTTGATATTTTGTTATGGGTAAGTTTCTAAAACTCTCTTGTACTGGGCATATAATTACTCAAAGTCCCTTACTCATCACTTCTTTTCAAATTCTCCCATAAAACCAAACTTCCACCTCTCTTTCTTCCCTGATATTTTGAAATTTTTTTAAATTATCCCTACCCCATCCCTCAGCCGCTACCTGGTCTCACTTTCCCCCGCTTTCTAAGTAATCGGTATCTGATCGGTTGATTTACAATGGTTTTGGACTTGATCAATCATCAATTTGATTTTATTTTAATATTATTATATAGTCTTGGTCACATGTTAGTTTTTCATTGGATCCATACACTGATACCATTCGGTTTTGGACATAATCAATACTTTATATATCCAATACCTGGATTTAAAATCTTGGCGGGCATTAAAAAAAAGGGAATTTTAGTCCAATGAACTTCAATTCGGACGGGGAGAAAACAATCAAAAACAACTTTCCCATTTGACGTTTCAGATGGTATTTTCCAGAAAACAATTTACTATTGCCACATGAATATTTTGCGGTATCAAATTGTGCTGGGCTTGTTCTCTTGGATTTTCCATTCCTAAAGCATGATTCCATGCACAAGTAATTGCAGGACTCAGTGCTATGGAGAACAAGAGGCCGTTGTGCGACTGATTTGAGAAACAAGAAAGCATGAACTGGGTCAGACATTAACCTCAGACTCTGAGTCAACATATCAGAACGCAACCCATCATCGGCTCTCTTTCAATCCCAACATCGCAGATGAATTGCCTATCAGGAACCTACAAAAGCCCACTTGCTTTTTCTTGTTTTTCTTCCAATTCAAAGAAACCCACATGATAAAACCTTCAAATTTCCCATTGTTCTTCTTCTTAAGAAACCACCATCATCTAGAATAAGAAGGTTTACCGTCAGAATACCACACCTTATATTGGAACAACAAATCCTTTTAAGAACAAAGCTCCAAGACAGTCTTGAAGATACAAGAAGATTAATTCTTTGTAAATATCAAAAACAGATAACGAGAGATCAATGTTGGATAATTTTCACCATAATTGTTGCTAGAATACTACGGTAATATCATACAAGAAAACATATAGGAACGGGGAGATAGGAGAATCGCCTTACCTCTCATCCATGAAGAGAACACCAATGGAGCAAATCCGAAGCCTATTTCAGAGCTCATTGGTTTTGGCCATGGCAATGCTAGAGTACTTAAATTTCAGAGCTCATTGGTTTTGACTTATAGTGGTCGAGCCACAATGATCGAATCAAAAGAGTCAACGATCGATCTATATTTTCCAACGGGTAAAAAATGGAGACTTTATTTTCAAGCCGCATCGTGAATAGCAGTACCAGTGAGTTGCAGTGGCGAGTGAGTGAAGGGTGGATTCTGGATTCCCAGTTGAGCGATTACTTACAGATTGAACATGTCCAGTCTACTGATCCCTCTGATACAAAGTAATGGTAATAAGACTGACCCCATGTATCCAAATACACCAAATTATTGAGAGCCCATGCACTTAATTCTACATTAGATGCAACTCTTTAATAGTATTTGGGGTTTACCAAAGCCAATGAAATACAATACGAAATTTAATAGAAAATAATAAAAGCCTAAAAAAATACAACAAAAAATGAACTGATCAATAAACAAATTAAGTAAGGTCTCAATTTCAAGGTCTACATATTACATATTTATTCCTTGTCTGCAACAGAACTTTAAATTCTGCATAACTTTTTTGTGTGTAATTGAATTGAATTGAATTGAAAGTACAGTGTTCCAGTAATCATTTTCAGTCATAAGAAACAGTCTGTCCATTGTCCTAATTCCATTTAAACTCATGAAGAGACAAACATAACAAATTTTTACTGAAATAACACATTTGATTACACAATAATCTCCCAGGCTACAAACCTGAGCGTATTAAGTACCAAGCCACAGCTACAAGTTGGCTGTCCGTCCCCAACTCCCCCTCCTAGATGGTTTACTTGCTTTTGTGTCAAGCGAGCAGAAACTGCTGGTGAGAAGGCTTGCTTGGTTCCAAGTTGCAACGTGATCTCCACAAGGCCCGCACCAACGAAATCATTAACAAAATATTTTTACAAGGCAACGGAGATACAAGAAATAAAGGGTTACACGACTGAATGGTGCCACCATTGAGTGGCAAAATTTAAAGGCAGCTTGGGAGAGGTTGGCCAGGTGGAGGGGCCTCTAGAAACATCTTAACGTGTGACCTTCTTCCGACTAAGTATTTCTTGCTCTTTTAGACGATGTTGGAACCTTGCAAGGCGAGCTTGAAGGCTAACCAGATTTGCTGCCTTACGTGACAGCACAAAGCTCAACCGGGTCACATAGTTTTCTATCTGGCTTCCTGGTTGATCCACTTCTGCCAATAGTTTCATCTCCTAATAGAATACAAAACCAAACACATTAAATATATGCAAAATGAATATGCAAAGTAATTCCTACTAGAAGTCTTTAGCTTCAGTACCATAAAACATGAATTAAGAAAGCAAGTCAACAACTCTTCATGACAGAGCAATCAGTAACATATTTTCAATAAATAAAATCAGTAAAAAAATCAGCAGTCGGAACACTAGAGGTGAGGAACGATAAAATATTTTTAAAACGCCAAAAAAATCAATGTATCAAGATAGAGTTCTGGACTTTACTTCACGGACGATTTCCATAGTATCTTCAATTTCTTTTCGATGAGCAGCAATTAAAGCCTCTTCTTCCTGTATCAGCAAAAACAAGGGAGTTCTAAAAAGTTGTTGCAAACACTAATTTCCCATATCAGATTGATGTGCCATGAGATAGAGAGAAAGATGAACTTGGAGCCAAAATGATACCAGTATCCTACCTCAAGTATTGCATTGATATCTCCATCGTGGTTGGGTGGTTCCGGTGCATGTTGTCTTGAAGCAATATTGTTTGGATAAGAATCGTATGTAGGTTGCACCTTATAACTCACGGACAAGTCAGATCCCCCACTATCCTTTCTAGACCAGTTTCCCTGTTTATCTGATTTTTCTTCCCTTAAGCCTTTTCTACGAGGAGGAGAGACCTTTTGCACTTTCTCCTCCAGCATGTCATTTGAGTTTTGGGCAGACGAATATGGTTTCTGGCTAGTAGAACCACCAAAAGCAGATTTGGTGTTGGTCCGCTCCCTGTCCAAGGAACTCGACACCACCCCAGATTCCTCCCTTCCATTTGAGGGATAATTTGATGACAAACTAGATTCTTTCTCAAAATCAGTACCAGAATTGTAGGAGAAATTCCCCCTCTCTGAAACCCTTTTACCCATATCCACCAGTTTTACTTCTTGTGTTTGGCTATAAGTATCCTCTGGCTGAACAGCAACAGTCAAAGATGACACTGATGAAGATTCCTTACTTGCAGGCAGTAACAAACCTGCACCCTGATCCTTCTTAGTATTCCCACTCTTGGAGAGACTTTTAACTCTGTTTACACAACAGTTAACATCATTAAAAATAAGATATTGAATGAAAACCCTATTGCACGGTATTTGATTAGTTAACATTAAAAGAAGGAATACCTATCCGCATATCTCAATGTATTGAGTGTATGTTCACAGGAACCTGCATTTGGAGAAATGCAGGAGACCATAACAGTCCTAGAGTTACCAACAAAGGAATCACGAAGCACCTCAGTCAGTTTACTCCCACGAAATGGAATATGTATCTGATCATTATCAAGAGCACGAATGCACTCCTTGAGAGCCAAAAGGCTTTTGTTAATTTCTGCTCCTTCAATTCTGAAAAATGAAATGCAAAGGGGTAAATTAAAACTGTAGAACAAACAGAAGAGACATCCATACATCATTCAATCAGTGTATAATGCAGGTTGGATCTATTGTCCAAGGAACCACATAAGGAGATCATATACAATTAAAAAATGATGAACAAATATTCATTTACAACAATTTCCCCCCCAAAAAAAATATTGGCAGTCATTTTTTCTTCACCTTGGCAGGACCATTGATGGCAAAGATGGTTCAAAGCAAGTCAAATTAATAAGCCCTCTTTGCTACAAGATCTTAATTCAGTCCAATACAAAAAATCTGCAGAGAAAAGTAATGAAAAAACCCACTTATCTTGAAATCTAACCGTCAGAATTAGATGAAACTTGGTATGGATGACCTTTGTAATGATTGTGAACACCTTCTGAAGTTTGGGGAGGATCTAAAAAGAACTATAGGAGTTATGAGTCTCGAAAGCCTGCTGTACCTGTTTAAAGAATCAAGAAGGAATGGAATCTGGTTGAGTCTCACAACCGTAGGAGACTCAGCCAGAAAATAAGAATTTAACTCTTCTTTTTTTTCTGGAAAATCTAAAAACCCCCAGCCAGTTTCTACTCCTCTTATTTATAATGAGAATCCTTACAATTAAAATAGGAAAGAGATAAAACTACTAAAACTAAACCTCCTTATGACATAGGAAGGTTTTAATACAATGGAAAGAAAACTTTCTAAATCTGAAAATAGGAAAGTTTCTAAACATTTTTAGGAAACTAAATTTAAGAAAGTTCTTAGTTTCCAAACAATTAAAATTCCAAATAACTAACACTATATTTTAGGAAAGAAATAACTAACACTATATTAAAATCTGTTGTTGGTACTGTTCACGTGAACAGTACCGTGAACACTGTTCACGTGAACAGTGTGGGTTGGTCAGCCAATTGGGCCTGGCCCAATTTTGGACTTTCGGCCCCTTCTGGAGTAGACTTGGGCTGCATCAGCTCCCCCCGGCTTAGAAACATTCGTCTCCGACGAATGGAGGAAAGACATATAGCGATCATAAAAATCAGGGTCGATGCGCTTGAAGTCATCTTCATGTATCCACGTGCTGTCACTACGTGGGTGCCCTTTCCACTTATTTAAGAACGACTGGTAACCTCCACCATTGCGAGTCATAGTATACTTGGAGTCAAGAACATCTTCAATTTGTTCAGCAGAAGGAACGGTAAACTGTGGAAGACGTAAAGTATGTTCCGTATCTCCTTCGTCAGAATGATGACCCGTGTAGAGAGTCAAATCAGCAACGTTGAAAATGTTACTGATAGCCATGCCAGGTGGGAGCTCAAGGACGTATGCATTAGTTCCTATTTTCTTCAGCACCTTGTAGGGACCCATCTTCCGTGGATGTAACTTGGTAGTTTCACCAGGAGTGAATCTCTTAGGAGTTATTCTCACCGTCACCGGGCTTAAACTCCACATAACGGCGATGACGGTCTGCATTAGCTTTGTATGCTTCATTGCTAAGTGCTATTCGCCGTCGAACATCTGCATGTACTTCTGTGATATGACGGATAAATTCATCAGCTTCAATACTCACACGCACTTGAGGTGGGAGTGATACAAGATCGATAGGTCTCTTTGGTTGGATACCAAGCACTATCTCAAATGGTGTACGGCCCGTGGTCCGATTGACGAAGCTATTATAAGCAAACTCTGCTATGTCAAGAATGGAAGGCCACGTCTTCTCATAATCACGAACAAGGCATCGGAGAAGATTACCCAAGCTCCGATTCACTACTTCAGTTTGCCCATCTATTTGAGGATGGAAGGCAGTTGAGTAAAACAATTTAGTATTTGTCTTCAACCATAATGTCTTCCAAAAATAGCTCATAAATTTCACATCCCGATCCGACACAATAGTCTAGGGTAGCCCATGGAGACGTACCACTTCCTTAAAGAATAGGACAGAAACATGTCTTGCATCAAAAGTTTTCCGACAAGGGAGGAAGTGTGCCATTTTTGAGAATCTGTCCACTACTACAAATATAGAGTCATAATGTTCCCTTGTGGATGGCAAGCCAAGGACAAAATCCATACTAATGTGCAGCCATGGTGAATGAGGCACCGGTAATGGTGTGTATAAACCAGAATTTTGTTTGGTGCTTTTAGCTAGTTGACATGCACGACACCGTTGGACCACATTTTGCACATCATGGGGTAAGTGAGGCCAATAGTAAAGATCTCAGAATTTGTGCTATTGTCTTATCACGACCAAAGTGTCCACCTAAACCACCTCCATGTAACTCCCGAATTAGGTATTGGCGTAGGGACGTCTTTGGGATGCATAACCGTGTTCCCATAAACAAGTAGCCGTCTTGAATCGAGAACTTTGGATCGGTTTCACCTTGCTGTAATTTTTGGTATATAGTACCAAAATCTTCATCCGCTATGCACTCCCTTTGATATGCTCAATTCCCGTACTTTGGGCTGAAAAAGTACTCATCGGATTCACTTTGCGGCTTAATGCATCTGCTACTTGGTTCTCTCTTCCAGCTTTATAGTTGAGGGCAAAAGTAAACTCTTGTAAATATGAGATCCACTTAACATGTTTGTGACTAATGGTCCGTTGGGAGTTAAGAAACTTGAGTGCTTCATGGTCAGAGTAGAGAACGAACTCTTTCCCAATGAGGTAGTGTCTCCAATGTTTGACCACCTGTACTACAGCAAAATCAGGTAGGTGTAGGACAGGGGCTTCGATTACAGCTTTCTTTATAAGATGGAATGCTTTGGTGGCTGCCGGGGTCCATTGAACGGACCTTTCTTTGTCTTCATGCACTCGTGATGGGTGCCATGATAGAGCTAAACCCTCGTATGAACCTCCGATAAAAGGAAGCAAGACCGTGGAAACTACGAACCTCGATGAGAGTTTTTGGGAATGGCCAATTAGTAATGCTTTCAATCTTGGATGGATCAGCTTCTACCCCTTTGGATGTAATAATGAAACCAAGGAAGACTACCTTGGGGAGCATAAAAGAACACTTCTTCAAGTTCAAGTACAACTTCTCATCTCGAAGGACGCTCATTCCTCGCCGTATATGATCTAGGTGGTCTTCGTGGCCTTTGCTGTATATTAGTATGTCATCAAAGTAAACAACAAGAAACTTACCGATGAACGGTCAGAGTGTTTGAGTCATTACTCTCATGAAGGTACTAGGGGCATTAGTTAACCCGAAGGGCATAACCTTCCATTTATATAATCCGTCTTTCGTTTTGAAGGCTGTTTTCCATTCATCGCCTGGACATTACGGATTTGATGGTAACCACTCCGTAAATCAAGCTTCGTAAAGATAGTAGCACATGTCAACATGTCCAACATATCATCAAGCCGTGGAATAGGGAATCGGTATTTGACAGTGATTTTGTTGATTGCTCTGTTAATTTTTTCAGGGGGTACAACTTCCCTAGTCATGAGGGCTATCATTACACCTCTTTCTTTACTTGTTTCTTCAAAGTCTTGTTGATTGAGTATCAATAATGGGTGATCAATTTGCTGTCCAGCCTTTGAGGATGGTCCTTTTCCCTTGTTTTTGCTAGTAGTGGTTGGCTGGTCCTTCTTTAGAGCTTGAAGGATTTGTTTACGCTTCAGTTGTGCAGCTCGTAACCTGTTTTTCTCGGCTGGTACATTAATGGGTTTCAATATCATGGGCTTTCCATCAACATCGAAGTAACATTGGTTCTTGGTACCTCCAACCAACACACATCATGATCATATAACCATGGCCTTCCCAATAGTACATCAGTCAATATCATGGGGATAACGTCACACCATACCGTATCATTGTAGACCCATGTTTGTAACGGAATCAAGCACCTTTGACTTACTTCCAATGTATTACCGTTGAGAAGTAAGACCTTGTACGGTTGAGGATGAATTTCAGCCTCTAGTTTAGCATCTATTACAAAAGCTTGTGACACAACATTAACACTGCTGCCGCTGTCCACAATAATTTGAGCAAGCTTAGGTCCACTAGACATGCGGGTGGTAAAAATACAATGACGACGCCAATCTTCCCCTTTTGATTCAGCCACTAATATCCGATTCACAACATGTATTCCAAGGGATGCTTCATCTTCTTCAAAGTTATACTCCAGATCATCAGCTAGGGCAGCATTATCATAGGAATCATCTTCTTGTGGTTCCCACACTTGGGAATCAGCATTGGCTTCCACAGAAGCCACTAAGGAATTGCCTTTCACTTTTCTTGGACAATCCCTTGCATAATGGCCATAGGCATTACAATGATAGCATTGAACACTGTTATTGGGGGTCATTGGTCCCTTTCCCTTTTCAGTTACCGTGGGAGTAGGACGAGGTGCAGCCACAGTGCTCTTGGGAGTTGGCATGGGTTTCTTGCCTTCATTAAAATTTGGGATATACCTTCTAGAGGTCTTTAGGAGTTCTTCAGCTTGAAAAGCTTTATCAACACAGTCATTAAGACTTACAATATCAACCACACCCATTTTTTCTCTTATTTCAGGTCGTAGTCCCAAACGGAACCGAGATATCATTTGATCATCATTGTCTCGTGAACCTGACCGTGCACATAATTGATCAAATTGGTATACATAGTCTTCCATACTCATATTACCTTGACGAAGATTGTTCAACTGGTCATGCAACCTTCTTTGGAAGGACCAAGGCAAATACTTTTCTTTCAATTCTTCCTTCATCTCCTCCCAAATAGTGGGTTCTCTACGACTCCTCATGAGACTATATTCATAGTTACGCCACCAATCGCGAGCACCCCCCACTAGTTTAGAGCGGGTCAATTGCAGCTTTCTAGGTTCGGGTAGGCTAAACCAATCAAAGTAGTCATCTAGGGCATTCACCCAATCATGAAAAGCTTGGGGGTCTTGTCTTCCATGGAACTCCTTAAGATCCATTCACACCTTATGGGTTTGATACCGAAAAGTTGATTGCCATCATAGTCTTCATAGGGTGGGTCTTGGTATTCTTTTCTAGGGACTCTTTGGGGAGCCCTAGGAACACACCTTGGCATTAGGTTGGCTATGGGAATTTCTCTTCTAGGGGCTTCTAGTCTGGCCGGCCTAAGATTATCCCGTTCCTCCAAATTACTTATTCTTCCATCCATACTGTCTAATTTGGCATCCAATTTGGTCAATTATTGGAGAACCAAATTAACAAGGTCATTGAGATTATTGGACTGGTTAGGAGAGTTAGAACTCTCCTCAACCATGCTCTGATACCAATTGATGGCAAAGAAGGTTCAAAGCAAGTCAAATTAATAAGCCCTCTTTGCTACAGGATCTTAATTCAGTCCAATACAAAAAATCTGCAGAGAAAAGTAATGAAAAAACCCACTTATCTTGAAATCTAACCGTCGAATTAGATGAAACTTGGTATGGATGACCTTTGTAATGATTGTGAACACCTTCCGAAGTTTGGGGAGGATCTAAAAAAGAACTATAGGAGTTATGAGTCTCAAAGCCTGCTGTACATGTTTAAAGAATCAAGAGGGAATGGAATCTGGTTGAGTCTCACAACCGTAGGAGACTCAGCCAGAAAATAAGAATTTAACTCTTCTTTTTTTTCTGGAAAATCTAAAAACCACCAGCCAGCTTCTACTCCTCTTATTTATAATGAAAATCCTTACAATTAAAATAGGAAAGAGATAAAACTACTAAAACTAAACCTCTTTATAACATAGGAAGGTTTTAATACAGTGGAAAGAAAACTTTCTAAATCTGAAAATAGGAAAGTTTCTAAACACTTTTAGGAAACTAAATTTAAGAAAGTTCTTAGTTTCCAAACAATTAAAATTTCAAATAACTAACACTATATTTTAAGAAAGAAATAACTAACACTATATTAAAATCTGCTGTTGGTACTGTTCACGTGAACAGTACCGTGAACACTGTTCACGTGAACAGTGTGGGTTGGTCAGCCAATTGGGCCTGGCCCAATTTTGGACTTTCGGCCCCT